>CM008279.1:67445868-67515505 GCA_002319775.1 Fagopyrum tataricum
AGATACTTTTTTGTATATGATAATCAAAGGGAGTGGGAAAGCTGCAGTAATTCTTTGGAAAAGCCCGCTTCTCTTTGTCTTCGAGCTTTCATTCTTCAATCCACTGATTCGTTCCTTCATATACCTCCCCACCAATAGATAGAGACAAATAAGAATAACCAAACCACGTCTACAAAATGCCAGTACCATGCAGCTGCTTCAAAGCCAACGTGATGCTCCTTGGTCAGATGACCCAAATATTGGCGAATACCACATATGATCGAGAAAAGAGTACCTATAATCACATGAAAACCATGAAAAGCCAGTTGCTAAGAAAAAGGTGGAACCATAAATACTATCCGAAATAGTGAAGGGTGCTTGATAATATTCCATTCCTTGAAAACCAGTGAATACTAAAGCCAGTAAAACGGTAGCTACTAAAGCGTAAACTGCTCGTTTTTCCTTTCCCGCGAGTATAGCATGATGAGCCCAAGTGACGGCAGCTCCGGATGAAAGAAGAATTAGGGTATTAAGAAAAGGGATTTCCCAAGGATCTAAAACCCCAATCCTTTTGGGGGCCAAATACCTCCGATCTCTACCGTAGGTGCTAAAGAAGAATGAGAAGAAGCCCAAAAAAAAGCAAAAAAGAACATAACCTCCGATACGATGAACAGAAGAAAACCATATCGAAGTCCTAATTGTACTACTCTGGTATGATGTCCTTCCAACGTGGATTCACGTAGAACATCACGCCACCATACAAACATGGTATATAGGATCAATATGAGGCCCAAGCTGAGAAGTGTTGCACCCCCTTGAAATGAGTGCATGTACATCACACCTCCTACGGTGGTTGCCAAAGCTCCGAGTGAACCCGAAATAGGCCATGGACTTGGATCTACCAAATGATAAGAATGCCTTTGAGATTCAATCATAAACCACTTTGCCTCAGTTGTATGTAAACGCCCCCTCACCCCTAAAGTGGTAAAGAAGGGCTCTTTGGGGTCTCATTTTCTTTCTATCTGACAAGACAAACAAATAGGATAGGAAGGGAAGGTTCTTTCATTGCATTGATAGAAGTCTAACTAGAAAGGATCTCTCTATTACTTTGAGAAGACGTTGGTTTGACCGACGAACTACGTGGAAAATGTACCTTCTTATTTTGATTTTAAAAACCAAACTACCGTGGCCGTTGTACTAAATCAAAGAATAGGTCATAGTTCCGAATTGCCTGGTAGACCCGTCGGTAAGGAATGCTTTGACGGGTGCCATTCCGGGCAATTTGTCGTAAATAACGAGATAAAGTCCCTCTAGAAAGGGAGTCCCTCGGGAGAAAAAGAACGGAACGTAAGCCGTTCAAGTTCAGCAAAAAGCTCTCTCTAGGAATCCCATCGGAAATTAGGCGGCTTCTATGTATCTTTCTATATCAGCCTGTGTATAGACAAGGTTCACCGCAGTATCAAGCGGCATTGAAACTTCAACGACGAAGGATTGGATTAGCCGCTCATAAAGGGCTGCCCTTCTTGTTTCATCGTAAAGCAAGGGCTGCTCCAAGAGCGGAATGTCTGGAAGAAAAACAGGAGGTTCCGGAACTTCCATAGGGGGCTCGTCGACTTGGGGTTGAAGATTCGCCCGGAAGTCGGCAAATTCAGCATGTGTATCTATAAGCCCCCTATCCGCCCAAGCCACGTCCATATTATTATTAATAAGGAGTAGCATAAAGCAAAATAAGATGACTTTTGAAAGACCGGGATAGAAAAGTATCCAAATAGAAAGAGAAAGTAATATGCCTTTTATTTTTTATGCATTTTTTTCTTGTATTAAAAACTTCCTTGTCCGTGTAGAACATGGATTAGCATTATGTCATTTTTACAAGTGATCCCCCATCCAGGATTGAAAAAGTGCTATATGAAGACTTCGAGATCAAATATAAGATGTTTCTTTCCATTCCTCGTGAGCCACTTATTTCTCCGAAACAAAGAGATCCAAGTTATTTTCTTCCTTTTTCCAAATAAGTCGACGGCCTTACACCATTGGGATACTTCGAATAAACTAGAGTACATATAGGATACACCCGGTGCTAAAACCTTTTCGCAAGATATCTTCCCAAACTGTTGGGGTCCTTGCTTTGGATGTTGTTCCCCCGGTGTGAAAGCAGTTGGTTTCGTAGTTTAAGAATTCTGCTGATCCCAAGTACTCCATCTCTATCATTGCATATTAGAATATAGAAAGTAAAGAGGAAAAGGCATAACCAGAAGAATTGTGTAAAATAAGTAAATTTATCCAGCTGAGGCATTCTTGATTGAGAATAAATGATTCCCTCCAAACAGACTGTGAACTACAGCCTGTAGGAGTAGTGAATGAAGAACTATATTGAGATGTGCTTGGTTGTTGACCCAAGAAAGACACGGGACTTGATAGACAAAAAAAACGATTCGTCCATCTCACAAAGATTTTCTATCTTCTACTCAGATAGAAGTAAAAACCTATTTAAATGTAATGAAGGGGACAAGAGGACGTCTGTGAACTCGGGTAGCCTTGTGGCTCTGCCCTAAGCTAACATCTTTCTTCTCTTACGATATTAATAGTGTGATGAAAAGAGCGCTCCTATCCTAAATGCAGCCGTAATCAACTATAGGATAGACCAAGAGAATCCCGGATAAGATGGTTTGTACTTGTTTTTTTCCGCTCTCCTAGCCTTTAAGATTGGAATGAGGAAACTAAGACCGCAAGCCCCGGTCTGCGCATAGCATACTTTTGCACTTATCCTTTGACGACCGGGAAAAGATCTAAAAAGGAGTTTTCAATCAAGTGTAAGATCGTCGACATCGATCAATTTCATTTGTTTATATAGAGTAGCAGAGCAGTATCATTACGGGGTCCTTCCCTACTTTCTTCTTGTCTATCTAGGTAATATGGAACGAGTCTCAATTTCCTTCCAGACAAAGCTATTTTGCTTTTTCATGTAAGTTCTAGAAGGAGGTCTACTGAAAGCCGAGTGAGGAAGATCATTTAAGGCGTGCCTATCGATAGATAGCAGGTTGCTATATGCTTGCTACCAGGATAGAAAGAGCAAGAAGGGAAGGGTGAGCGATCCGCGCCAGGGGGGCATAGCAATGGAGGGGGAAGCTGAACCAACTCTTTCTTTTTGGAGGAGGAGGTTAGAGGGCGGGCGGTTACCTATATTGTAGTAGGTAGGGAGGAATGAATTGCAGCTGTTGTAGAGACGATTGACCAATAGCTCATGACGGGAGAAGGCTATGGAGGAGGGAAGGGAGAGACTAAGACGAAGGGGGCTAGCCCGAAACGGACCTTACTACTTGCGGGAGAAGAAGTTCAAGCAGCTCCTACTATCTTTGCCCTCTCAGAGGAAGGCACAGCCTCAGTTCCAGACCCAGATTCGGGGGGCAGATTCCGCTTCAAGTAATTCCGTTTTTGCAACCAACTTAGCTCTTGTTGACGAAGGGGGCATAACCCGAAGCAGCAGAATCAGTTGCTTTGTCAATTCTGACTTTTTCTGCTCCAAAGTTAGATTCTCTTGTTGTTACAGAATCTGCTAATTACTAATTAACCGGAAGACCTCTGATAGAGGAAGAGCCAAGGAAAGACTCTCTTCTTTCAAAACCGATTCCAGCTCCTTTTAAGTCAATTAGGTTAAGGGTCAGGGAAAGGGCAGACGAAGGAAGGGCGGAAGACTCTGTTGTTACAGGTTCTAAACATCCCAAAATAGGTGGTCCTTTAAAGAAAGAGTTTCAACTTCTTCCGTTTGCTTGGTCCCTTCGCAAGCCGCACCGAACCAAGCTAATGTTGCCTCTCCTCGGTTAGCTCTAGTCTTCCCTTCGGTTAGCTTCTCGGTCCCGGCCTATGCTATGAGAACTCGCTTTTCTGGCCTATGGTCCGCTGCTCTGGCCTTTTTTTTGTTACAATCTTCGATCTCTTCTCCCGCAAGAGCAACTTTCACAAGGAAGAGGAACAAAGGAGCTTCTCTTTCTTTCTCATATTTTGGAGGGGAACTTTTCTTTGAGTGAACGAACGTAGCGATGCCGGGGTCGGTGAGCTAGTGAGGTAACGCTAAACCGGTGCGGACTACTTTTGATTACTTCTTCTACGAAACCAGTTCCCACCAAGGTAGGATAACAGGGTCAATGAATAAACTGGCAAAGACGAAGACGAGCCTTCCATCGACTACCCCATTTAATAGCAGGAGAGATGTGGGCCTTTTTCTTCTTTCTTATCCCCGTTCGTAATCCTGTATGTGAGGCAGTTCGCCCCACGGGAGTTCGTTTTTGGATTTGAATAAGCGTGATCTCTTAAGTGTGCTCTTAGCTCTTGAAGTGAGTTTGCCTGCCTTTCATTCCTGACTAAAGGAAGGATTTCAAACAGAAGGAAGATATCGAGATAGTTGAAAAGATAAACAAAGCACTTTTTGACTCTTTTGTTTTTGTTGCTTTCGAGGCTTCTTCATTCACGAGTGAAGAGTTTCACTATTGGTGGTCTGGCTACATAGCCAAGACTTTATATCAAAATATGGCTGATGTGTTGGAGGGGGTTACCTTCGAAAAGAATCCGAAAGTCAGTGAAAAGCAGAAATCCAACCAAGTCGTGACTCCTCAGAATAAAGTCTCGGAGAAGAGAAAGGCGGATTCTACTTCTGTACAGCCACAAAGAGAAAAGTGAAGGAGCCTCAAAGAGAATCAAGAGTAAGTTGACTTACCCTGTCTCTGAATTGTGACTGTCTCTTCCATGACTTGGATATCTGACCTGTCTTGCTTTGTCAGCCGCTTTATAAAAAAAGACTTATGGAGCCTGCGGAATCTTCTAAGAAGACAGTGCCTCCGAAGCAAAGAGTCAGTTTGCTTTCAACATGCCTTCGACGTCTCTATGTCTCTGTTGTCTAACAAACTTTCTTCTGTTTATTGCAGGAATATCTTAGGCAAAAGAAAGCTGCAAAAGGAAAAGCCTCGAAATCCCCATAAGTCAAAATCAACGGAGCAGGAACGCTGAAGCCAAAAGCAGCTTTCTCTCCTTTCTTCCTTTCCTTAGTTGACAGCTTGTGTTTCCGTTCCCTGGATGAGATCAAGGATTCTTGCCATCGGATTAGTAACAGTCTGCTCTCCAAAGGACTCACTCAAAAAGGGCAAAAGCATGACTTCCTTAAGGCGGGGGAATGTTGGTCAGTTGCTTCGAGTTCAAATAGCAACTTCCTGTTTTGATATCTAGAATCTCATTCAATCAAAGTCCTCAAATCGAAAGGAAGTAGTCCCTTCGTGAGCTTTCAGTGCGTAAAGGTTAGTTCAAAGCACGAAAGCACACCTCCCTCACTTCGTACTTCGTGGGCAGGGGAGGTAAACTATCTTGACTAACCCCGGGTTCAGTTAGAGTTTAATACTTGCTCATGCGTGGACTGTTCTTTTCCCTGAGGAGGACTGCTTACAGAGTTAGATGAATAGTAAGGCTTATGCCGAAGTGCACCGACTCCTTTCTTCACTCGAAAAGGGGGGACCTGTTCTCTAAGTCAGTGGCCGGCTTCGATACGGCTTTCTTTACCTTCCCCGGGCTAGGAAGTTTATTCCCAGCTGTTCTGCCAGATTCTAGAAACCTGGGATTTTTCATTAAACAACAATTTCCCTTCATAAGCCTACGATCTAAAGTTTCATTTTGCATGCGCATATAGATGCAAAATCTGTGATTGGGATTTCCCGGAGATGCAAAGTGCATTTCATATAGCTGTGAAATAAGTGAATTTCTTTTTAGCCGCTCTTTAAAAATGAGAAAAGGTTATCTCATATAGCTGACAAATGAGAGATTTGGTTGAACTATCTAGAGTCCCGTTCTTAGGTTGATTTACTTGATTGGCCAGTCGAGCACAAACTCTTAAGAATGGTCGTGAGCGGGAGTCGAACTCACATCTCCGGGCAAAAGAAAGACCCGGCGAATTACCTCTATTCCATCACGAGTAACGCGGTTCCGCCAACAAATCCATTCTATACGGCCTAGTCCGCGGGCAGAATCGGATGCCAGCCGGGGTAGACGGGATGGATCAGTCCGCTAACAGGCATGAAGGGCGGATCGACAGATGGAGAATAATATATGCCTTGGCTCGGTGATTAGATGGCCCCTTCAATGGAATCCGGAGCGGGATCAGTCCCTGTTGCTTCTCTCTTTAAGGCCCGTCGATGGAATGAATCAACTAACTGACTGCCTTTGTTAAGCCGAGATATTCAGATGGAGAGGCTCGTCGAGACCTTAATTCCTCTTTCGAGCAGCAGAGCTAATGGATAGACTCGATGGTACTGCTAAAGGAAAAGAATCGTCCCATACTGAGAAGAAGAGGCGGCGTAGCTTGCCCCTGGATCTGGCTCATTCGCTACGAATCAAAGGCGATCCGAGTTAGGAACAGAAGGGTGGGTCTAAAGAGATAGGCCGATGCCCTGGCAGGGACGATAAGACTAGGATTAGTGGGTTAGCTTCGATGCTTCGTACTCCCCTTCTCTGATAGATGCGCCTCGGGAGCTTTGGGTGGTGGACGGAGTCGGAGTCGGCCCCGTAGCTTCATTTGGAGAGATATCTGGTCTGTCTTTTTTGGAAAGAAAAGTGGATAGTCTGATCCGCTCGTTGGTTCTATCGTAGCTAAATTGCGGGCGAAGGTTGATCTGCCCATCAATCAGCATTCGATGCCAGCTAACCCACTTATTTGACTTCGCGGCTAGTCAATGGGACGCGTTTAGGCCCCGATGCTTCGGGAAACCTCCATTCGGGACATCTGAACTAAAGAGGCAGGTAGGACCCTGACCCACTGGAATTCCATTGATAACAACCCTAAGCCAACCTGTTCCCTTCCGTTCTCTGGCCCTGCTGGATAGAATTAATGAATTAGGAGGAGGTTGGATCCGATCGATCGACTGACTGATAGGATGAATTCGGCCCCCTGCCGTCTCTCCAAATAGATAGATGTGATCAAGTGCCTTTGGTCCGATGGAATGACTTAACCAAGTGGCTGAAATGTCTGTTCCTTTTGGCCAAGCATCCGAATCGAAAATAAATGTATAATGAGGTGGCTTCGAAGCATCAACGTCTCGACTCGGCTCCCATTCCTTTGTTTGTTGGTATCGTATATTAATACCTAGAAGGAGCCCATACCTCTGATTCCAGACATCCAGCATTCCGGTGGTAGAGGCGGGAAGGTGATCCCTGAATGAAAAATCTGTCTTCTCATCCGTTAGCTTATGAGCCCATTAACAGCAAAAGAAGCATCTCCTGCAGGCCCTCCGCGGCGGGAGTTCATAGCCCCTCCAAGGAGGAAACACTAACTGCGAGTAATCCAAAGCTTTATTGAAAGAGTTTGCGAGAAGGGTTTTGTTGCGTAATAGCAGATTCGTAGGCAGGATATATAAATCGTTGGATTTAAAATCGCCTTGGGCGGATAGGAATTGAGACTTTCAATGGTCCGCTCTTCTCTCCTCCCGATCTTGCTAGCCGGGCTCAGTCTTTTCAAGATTCAATCTTTCCCCTTCCCTCGATCCTGGTCCCAGGGAATCGCTCTTATAGTAGGAGGTTGACTATGTCCCCAACTTCTCTTTATTAAGAGACTAGGTTGTGTACTATAATTATAAGAAATAGATTGTAAAACGTAGCATAAAAAATGAGTAAGTAGGGTCCTAGAAGCCCGCCCGACAAAGGGCTAAGTCGAGTGACAAACGTAATTCAATGGGTTGATCCGATCTTTGGTTCGATCTATCAATGAAAAGTCCCTTTCAATGGGACCTAAAGCCGTAAGACCTAAAGCAGGATACTGGCACAACACAAAAACTGGGAGACTTGCTCCTCCCTACTGGCTTTCTTTTCCTCTACTAATACTAAGACTAAGGTTTTCACCGCTACTTAGTGGAAAAGAGTTGTAAACGGCAGTTCCATATCGAAGTTAGGTTGGAACCAATTAGTGGTTAATCGATGGGAACCTTAAAGAGATGTAACTCATGTACCGAAGTAGAGTTGTTAGTTTCAGTGTAGTGTACCAGTATAGCTTAGTCCTTATCTCGCTCATACCAAGAAAGAGGAATACGGCGCTTACTGGAGATAGAGCAGGAAAGGTATGTACTCTATTCCATCAATTCCTGCTGAGCCTGACGGAACCTAAAAGAGTTGACTAAAGGTCTCCACTGCCTCTGCATCGAATGGAAGGGGGATGCTCCATACGAGGCTGGGCCAGCTCTTTCTTCTTTTCCAAATGTTGGATCGGGCTTATACAAGTATCAGGGACTCTGCCAGTTGGCTCAAACATGCACTAATGTTAAAAGCAGAAAGCCAAGCTACTAAGGCAGAGCTGACTAGGAAGGCTAGCAACTAAGCTCATTAAAGCAGTCAGGCTAGCTAGTCTAGTAAGGTCAAACATGCCAGTATTAGCGGACAAAAAGAACAGACAAGACAAAAGAAATCCAGCTATTCTATAACAGCTAGGCTAGTAAGAAGAGAGGTATTTATCTATCACTTGAGAATCGATTAAGGCATGAAGACGTTCCTCCCTTTAGGCTGTGTACCTTCGCTCCACTGACCGTAACTTCGGATTAATACGGTTCCTCTTCATAAAAGTTAGGAAGTCAATTCTCTGAATTAGTTGTGTCTTAAAAGAAAAGACTAGTCATAACGAAACTACTAGGTTGGAAGATTCGTAAATCGTGTTAGGACAGCAATTCCTAGTAAAGCAAGAAAGAGAGCTCTTCTCTAGCTGGATTGGCAAAGCAAGGATAGCTACTAGTAAGACAGCTCCTAAGTAGATAAGACTAAAGCGACTAGTCGGTAAGGTAAGGAAGAAGGTATTAGTAAGGCGATTAGTACAGTTGATTAACGAGGTCACTGATGTAAGGAAGCTATAGTGGCTAGTCTATATGGCTAGGCTAGTAGGAAAGGAAAGCCTTAGAGAGAAGACGGTTGGGCGATTACTTATATATCAAATAAGTCTGAAAAAACATATGATACTCTAGCTCGTAGCGATCCCATAAGAGGACTCACTCTAGTTAGGCCTGGCAGAAGGTTTCATCATTCTTTCTTTTAACCCAAAGGGGAGCATCCTATTAGATTACAAAATAAGTTGTTGACAAAGAGCGGTTGATACCAGGAGTCTGTTACAATATATATATTGTAGAATGGGCCGAGACTCTTTATATTCCCGGGATATAACCCGTACTAATACAAATACGGACTTTTAGGTGCCCCAACTAACAGAAATTTGATGTTTGTTCCAAGAAAATAAAGGGATGCTACTCGAAAGAGCAGCCCTACAAAGGAAATGCACCCATGACTGCCTATACGAGAGAGTACACAGGCGCTTTTAAGCCAATCTTTAGAATCCAAACATTACGAAATCCGGTGCTAAAAAGATGGGGTGCAACTAGCCAACCTATGAACTAACATAAACAACCCTTCAATTGGATAAGATAGGTTGTTACTCCCAGAGCACTCCTACGAGCACAAAACCCACTAATTGCAGCTCGGATAGAGGCACAGACAGCTAATAGAGTAGAGCTAATACAAAGGGAAGGAAAAGCAGCTACTCACCACGCTAGGGTAGGAATGACTCTATTTCGTCCCTAGCCATCCGACTATCCATATCAAGTTCCATTTACATGAGATAAGTCTCCATCCATCACATCGTATGGAGTGGAAGAAAAAAGGTCAAATACATACGTGAGCGACGGTGCGGTCTTCAAAGCGAACCGAGTGTATCAAGGAAGCGGAACAAGAACTCTTAATCAGAGCCAGCATCCATATTGGCTCCTGTTGATTGGGTCATCTGGTCAACTGAACGAAGTCAATCCGAAACAATTACTTAAGTTCGTCAATCCTAAACTAAACAATTACAATCTTGAGGTTTATATGGTTTGACTCATAGAGGAAGCTATGGGTTAATTACATCAATCCAAGACCGAGCCAATTGGGGGTGGAATAGAGGAGGACCTCCACAATTACAAGATTTTTTTTCGTAAGACTAAGACCGATACAATTCTAATAAGATCTCCTCTTTGGCAGGAAGGATTAAGCTAACAAAATGAATCAATAACTTCAGGACAAGAAAGCGGGCATTGATGCTGCAAAGTAGGGATGGGCTAGCGATAGCACTCCGGCCTGACTACAGCTTTTGTGTCGGCGTCTTACTTATCCGACCTTTGCCTTCCCACCACCGAGACGGAAGATGGTACCGATTGGCTTGGGTCACCCGCGAAGATGATTCATCCCGGAATTATGGCTAGGATTGGATCAGCTACACGTGAGTGGACTGAGGCCTCAGAGCAAGCATCGGATCGAGACGGGAGGTTTCTTTCTTTTTAGCTCAATCTCCATTGAAGTAAGGGACGATCGGGCGTATAGGCACGAGGCTCATCTTTCTCATTATATTACACGCTGAAATGAAGGAATTGAAGCATAGAGATAGGATTGGCCCATCTTGAATGTTCTCGCCTAGGATCATGTATCCTGGTGAGTCTCTAACCTCTGAAGACTGACCTTTCTTTGATCTCTTTTCTTATCCGTTCGACTGAGCCTGCTAACTACAGTACAGGTGAACCTGCTAACTACCTTTTTCTACTTACTTAGGATTAGGAAGAATATGGAAATTCTCGTACTGTACCCTTCTAGGGTAAGACTTAACACCAACCTAATCTCGATTAAAGTCAAGGAGAAGGAGGTAAAGCTACTACAATGAAGAAAGACCCATGCTAGCTTCTTTCCGAGATGAAGACCAGCCCTTATTCTCTACTTCAGGTAGTCTGGTGGGACGACAGAAAAAGAGCAGTCCGGCAAATGAAAGCGTCTCATAGTTCACATTTGATCGATTCAAACCTGCTGCTTAAAGAGCTGCTTGCTTCCACTTTGTAATTCTATTAGAAGAAAATAGCCCAGCCCAAGACCGCTGTGGCATGCCCTGTTTACAGCAGCTTATCCTCTTCTTTTCTTTCTATTTAGGGCTTTCTATTGATTGCAGCTCGTGAGAAAACTACCTATCTATATTACCATTCTAACCTGTCTTTGCTGAACCGTTGTAATATGGAATATTACCCTAGCTCACAGGTTATCCTTCTATGATACATTGGATTTATTGGATTCGAAGTTCGGTTCGACTGAGCGAGCTGTCTTTTCACTTGGGCTTCGAAGAAAAAGAAAGCTTAATAGAGATTATCCTCTTCGGATGGAGTAAGAGGCTCCTACTACAATATTACATATTGACTACTTTACGGGTTACGGGTGAGCTACGAGCAGGCTTGATACCACTCCTTCGGACCGGACCCTTCGACTCCAGCGCTTAGAAGAATCCTTATTATTAAACTCTTATTACATAGATCCTTCCCTTGAGCAACAAGCAAATTCCCTGACTAAAGTAAAGAAAGAACTGAGACTCAAAAATACATATTTGACCCTTTTTCTTTGTAAGTAAACTTCCATCTTCTAAAGGGAGAGTAAACTCACCTTAGCAGTTTGATTATCCATTTTATTCCCTGAGATTTAAGTTGCTACTGTACCTGTCTTTGAATCATGCTTCGAACCCGGCCTAAACGCTTCCTGAGACTCAAACCTACTTCGGCTTCGAGGACTTCCCTTGTGCTGACTTCTCTCACGTCAGACTGATGCCGGCTTTCTCAAATCAATCGTAGAAATGCAAAAACCAATTGGATCAACCCTTGGTCAATGTCATTAGGGTCTCTAAAGGAGAATGCCCTATCGGGCTTTCACGCAGCAGGTTCGGAAGATCGGGCTTGAAAAGCCGCACGATGGCTTTGACTCGCCTTTGGAAAGATTACTTCGAAAGCTCAAGCTTTCCGTTCCTATGATGGCACTCCAAAATAAGGTTCTTTTGAGCCCTGAGAAAGTATGAGTCGCCGTAGTGTGAGAAGTGGAATGATTGGAGAGTGTGAGAAGTTGGCAATTTTGAGTCGCTTTCTTAGATGTGTATATGCGGGTGGGGTGCCACCAAAAGTTTGGAACCCTGTCTCCCTCCCTAGCAAATTTAATACCAGCTTCCTCTTTTCATAGTATTATATGTAACTTCCTTGTCCTATTAGTATGCATGGGACTGTAGGTTGCTTTCTTTGATCTTATCTGCTCACGAATGGTCTGCTTAAGCCAATAAGATCGAAAAGGCTATCTCCGAGTGGCTAAAAATAGTGCGGCACTTTCCTTCAAGCAGGAAGGATGCAAAGTAATCAAAGGGAAAGCTAGACCTCGAGTGAGGAAAGACGGGAGCCACTCTAGTGACCTTTTCAAAGGGTCCGTACTAACCTTACCAGTTATTACTGCCTAGTGCCCAAACTAGAGAGTTGTTGAATAATAAAATCGGCTGTTTACAGTTACAGCAAACAGTAAAGAAGAGCAGTCGTGTGGAAGGTCTTTCTTCGGCCTTTGCTTCCTCTTCTTAGCCTAGCCGCTTCCAGGTAAGGAGAAATAAGTGAACCCTAGCGGAAAAAAGGAACTGAATATAACAATAACAAGCAAGACAAGGTATATGACCAAAAAGGCCTTGTCACGAGCTGGAGTCGAACCAGCACCTCTGGGAAATTTTTAAAATCCCAGCGAAACTACCATTTCTTCTAAGCGTGACTTTGTTCACCCCGGTTTCGTCATGCACAAAGAAAAGCAAAACTAACATGACTACATCCGGTCGCGTTTCCGCTAAAAACACTATAATCCCCACTAAAAAAACTTATTTATTAAAAAAAGATTTATCTCACATAGGCGGGGCCACCTTCTTTGAGCCTTGCCTCACTAGACCTAAGGAGTTGAGTGCTCCTTGTTGTTCGGATCTTGCCGGATCTATACGGGTAAGCCTAGCAATAGGCGGAGTTCCTTGTCTTTGAAGTGCGATAGGAACTCCCCGTATAGAAACGACCCCTTCTTCGTTTTGCTCAAGATTCGCAATATATAAGGTTTAAAGTGCCTTCCATCAGATGCTTTTGAAAGGNGTAACCTTGCCCATTAGCCAAAGACAATTCCTCCATCACTGAGAGTTCGCTTGACGGCTTGACTGAAGTTCTTTCTCATTCCAGTATGCTTCTTTGCTAAACAGGACTCTCTTAGACCAGAAGCCGAACGCGCAGGTGTTGGACAAGATCCGTTGAAGGGAAGGGTGACAGAGAACAACCAGTGAAGAACAACATCGGCTGGATTCAAGTATGACAAGGCTGCAGAGGAAGCTCCAGTACCGAGAAATGGGTCGAATCTGGAAGAGGAAGCCATGGTTGAGCGAGGGCCAGAAGTCGAATTCTTATCAGATTTCTATTCTCCATCGGTCAATAGAACTGGATTCCGCGGGAACGGCAATCGGCTGCAGTTAGGTGGTGACAACGACTCCTTAAAGGCGGCGTTTGACATCAACAAACAAAAGTTCTGCGTTCGGCAGAGACAAAGAAGCGACTTGGACATCGCTTGCTTTCCTCTTGTGTCTTTCCTTTGGGTTGGCACCTTCCTTTGAGCGATTGGACCAGCTCCTTGTTTTCGAAGTCCTCTTTGCTTTCCCCGATTGGAAGAACTCTTCTTTTCTCATCCAGGATGAAGAATTCGATGTAAAATCCACCTTTCCAACGAGACAACTCTCCACCCGCTAGTGAATAAGTTTCTCGATCGTCAGGTCAGGTGAGCTGTAGCACTGATCGTTGAGTGATCACATAGCTGACGTCAACAGATCTTTTCCTTTTGTTTGGGAAACCCTCTTTTCGACTCCCCTAAAACGGTTTTTTGTTTCTACGACTACTTTCCTTACTGAACTGCTCACTGGAGCTACTTTGACCTTCACTTACCAAAAGCGGGACAACAAAGCAGGAGGTCCGAAGGACTGTGTTCAAAGGTTGGATTGCCTTCTCCTCGGTACTCTCTCTTTAGTAAGGAGGGATCTTCCAACTCGGCAATTCCCGAGTCATTGGATGGAAAAAGAATAGTTCCTTCTGTCTTCTCAACGACTAAGCTTTTTAAAGCCTTTACTAAGCTTGCTTTAGTAAGGACTTCTTTCCTCACGAACCGACTTCCCGGAACGTCGAACTGATTCCAATCCTGTCCGCTAGGGCTAAGGTTGTCCAAGCAATTTGGCTTTCCCCCTTCTCAATAACATCGAGCCTTGTAAAGTCTCTAGGAGACCATTGGGGTGGTCATTTTGCCCCTATTTCTTCCATCCCAAGCGAATTTTCAAGGGAATGAAGCCCTTTCTTTTTAAGGGTTCTTTCCAGGAGAGGACATTAACTGATAGAGTAGCGGGGGTACTTTCTTGTTCTTAGTAAGTGAATATTAGTACAAGGGACCCTTCAGTCCTTCGGGATTGTAGGGTAAAGGGTGGGCGGCCCCTTTACGCTTTAGGATGGTTAGTCTTTCTTCTCTTAGGATTTTGACTGGTGACAAAGCAAGCAAAAACCGAGAGAGCTAGCTAGTGATCGAGTTGCCTCTTCTCTTATGAGATTTTTTAGATACTTTAAGACCAAAAAAAGATAAGAAAAAGAAGAAGATTCCATAAGGAACAAGCATAAGGATTTCGCGCACTTAAGCGGAAGCGTTACGCTAAAGTCACGCGCTTTAGTTTTCTTGCCCCTTGCTCCGATAGTACACCTATAGGGATGTGGAAAGAACGAATAAAAAGGGAAGAATTGGGAAAGCGCGCATTTACATCTCATGTCTGACTTCCTGAAGCTTGAAAGAAAGCTCTTCTCGTCCGTCCTTGCCACGCCTGTTAGCGGACTGATCACAAGTCCTACAAGGGGGGACTCGGTAGAGGAAAACGTCTTTCTTCTCACGTGTCGATAGTTATCTCTTTATGATCAAGCAAGAAGATGGAGTCTAAACTCTTGTCCGCAAGAGGTCAATCAGTAGTAAGATAGGGATCGGATTGAATCCTTTCTCTTATTTTAAAGGGACGGTCCTCTACTTTGACTTTCCCATGGAAGAGAGAATAGCGAGATGGAAGGTTCTCATTCTAGCCGCCTATCTCTATTCGGTCTCGTTGGCAAGGTTATCATCCCTGGCCTTTCTTATCTTCATTACGTAGTGAAGAACCCAAAGTCGTCGTCTAATTAGAGACCTTCTCTCTATCTTCATCTATCTCATTTCGAATACAGAAGTCATCGAAGCCTGCCTTAGAAGACCCATCACACTTAAACTACCTAGAATGAGGAAGAATCAAGGATTTCAGGACGAGAGCTTATAATAGAAAGAGGATGATTGCCATGGAAGAACTGAGAAAAAAGTTTTTTTTCTTTGGAACACAAAGTAAATGGCCAAAGAGCCAATAAAGAAGAAAAGAGACTTCTTTGTTTGTCTTGGGTCACAGCACTTGTAGGACGAGCTTTCGCTGAGAAGAAAGCAGAATATTCGCACGGTCCGAGGTGAGATCTAAGATAAATAACTCTTAAGCGGATGCCACTCCTTTTTATTTTCTCGAGTGGAAGAGGAGTGGGAGTCGTCTTTACTTAGTTTATTCTATGTAGGCGCATCAATAATCTTCCTCGTATAGGACGGCAGAGCTTTTCCCACCTCCAGGGCGAGAATACCTGACAAGCTACACTATAGCCTAGGAGTTTCCCAAAAAAAGAAGGTTTCAATTTCCACCTTGTTGAAGATCTCATGTTCATGGCTCAAGAGACTTATTCTCCATCCCCTTCTTCGTCTACCACCCTTTCCAAAGAAACCCTAGCCAACGAATAGGCTGGTGAATATAATGTGGCCATCGTTGTCCCCTTCGAAAGTAACCCCGCTCCTGCCTTAGGTCCTTGCTTTCTCAAAAGCCCAGTCTCGGATCTCATCCACCCAATCTTCCCCCGGAGAAACCTTCTTTCAATCGTATGCCCGTGCTTGACACAGAAAGTCCAGAAATTGCTTTCGTCTTTTGATAATACGAGGACAACTCCTCTTTAATAAAATGATTAGTCTCTGTAAGAGAGAACCGTATTAGGCAACAGTAAAAAAGCCAGATGAGATGTGATAGCTCTTTCAAGTAATGGGCGGGGACGACTACTTACTGGCTGAAACAAACAGAGCTCTCAAGGAGATAGAGAAAGACTAGAAGCCAGCAGAAGGGAATCCAAGGGATGAGAATGACTCGAGCGAAAGCTTAAGCGGAAATGAAAGAGTAGGGTGAGAGGGCGAAGGGACTCAGCTGGATCAACATGAGCTTACCTTCTAATATGCGAGGGAATTACAAAAAAAAAGGGGAGATAAAGCAATAAGTAAATAAAATCTTTTTAGCCAAGAGTAATTCTTTACTATTTGCTCTTATGGAGCACTCTAGTATCCCTTACCTGCTTGATAATTTGATTGCCTTTACTCACGAAGAAAATGAAATCTTATCGTTAGGGTTGGGAGATCGCGAAATCCTTAGAGCGGTGGTGAAAAAGAGTAAGAGAGTGTCTAAGGACACTATATCTATCCTTGTATCCTTATATTATATAGGTGAGCAAAGCCTAGGGAACTAGTGGTTTTTAAGGGTTCGCTTTTTTTCTGCTATTGGTTCATCTTAAGACTGGATGTAAGGAAACTGGCGCAAATGACGGGATTCAATATGGAAATGCCTCTACCTAATGGTAAGAGTCCAGTAGGGCATATACCGAGTATTAGACTGAGTCTCAGTTTGTTTTCATATTAATAGGTACAGGGCCCAGTTTCCTTACTACATCCAGTCTTAAGGATGAACCAATAGCAGAAAAAAGCGAAGCCCCTTTAAAAACCCACTAGTTCCCTAGGCTTTGCTCACCTATATAATATAAGGATACAAGGATAGATATAGTGTCCTTAGACACTCTCTTACTCTTTTTCACCACGCTCTAAGGATTTCGCGATCTCCCAACCCCTAACGATAAGATTTCATTTTCTTCGTGAGTAAAGGCAATCAAATTATCAAGCAGGTAAGGGATACTAGAGTGCTCCATAAGAGCAAATAGTAAAGAATTACTCTTGGCTAAAAAGATTTTATTTACTTATTGCTTTATCTCCCCTTTTTTTTTGTAATTCCCTCGCATATTAGAAGGTAAGCTCATGTTGATCCAGCTGAGTCCCTTCGCCCTCTCACCCTACTCTTTCATTTCCGCTTAAGCTTTCGCTCGAGTCATTCTCATCCCTTGGATTCCCTTCTGCTGGCTTCTAGTCTTTCTCTATTCTCCTTGAGAGCTCTGTTTGTTTCAGCCAGTAAGTAGTCGTCCCCGCCCATTACTTGAAAGAGCTATCACATCTCATCTGGCTTTTTTACTGTTGCCTAATACGGTTCTCTCTTACAGAGACTAATCATTTTATTAAAGAGGAGTTGTCCTCGTATTATCAAAAGACGAAAGCAATTTCTGGACTTTCTGTGTCAAGCACGGGCATACGATTGAAAGAAGGTTTCTCCGGGGGAAGATTGGTGGATGAGATCCGAGACTGGGCTTTTGAGAAAGCAAGGACCTAAGGCAGGAGCGGGGTTACTTTCGAAGGGGACAACGATGGCCACATTATATTCACCAGCCTATTCGTTGGCTAGGGTTTCTTTGGAAAGGGTGGTAGACGAAGAAGGGGATGGAGAATAAGTCTCTTGAGCCATGAACATGAGATCTTCAACAAGGTGGAAATTGAAACCTTCTTTTTTTGGAAACTCCTAGGCTATAGGTAGCTTGTCAGGTATTCTCGCCCTGGAGGTGGGAAAAGCTCTGCCGTCCTATACGAGGAAGATTATTGATGCGCCTACATAGAATAAACTAAGTAAAGACGACTCCCACTCCTCTTCCACTCGAGAAAATAAAAGGAGTGGCATCCGCTTAAGAGTTATTTATCTTAGATCTCACCTCGGGACCGTGCGAATATTCTGCTTTCTTCTCAGCGAAAGCTCGTCCTACAAGTGCTGTGACCCAAGACAAACAAAGAAGTCTCTTTTCTTCTTTATTGGCTCTTTGGCCATTTACTTTGTGTTCCAAAGAAAAAAAAACTTTTTTCTCAGTCCATTAATGGCAATCATCCTCTTCTATTATAAGCTCTCGTTCCTGAAATCCCTTGATTCTTCCTCATTCTAGGTAGTTTAAGTGTGATGGGTCTTCTAAGGCAGGCTTCGATGACTTCTGTATTCGAAATGAGATAGATGAAGATAGAGAGAGGTCTCTAATTAGACGACGACTTTTGGGTTCTTTCACTACGTAATGAAGATAAGAAAGGCCAGGGATGATAACCTTGCCAACGAGACCGAATAGAGATAGGCGGCTAGAATGAGAACCTTCCATCTCGCTATTCTCTCTTCCATGGGAAAAGTCAAAGTAGAGGACCGTCCTTTAAAATAAGAGAAAGGATTCAATCCGATCCCTATCTTACTACTGATTGACCTCTTTGGCGGACAAGAGTTTAGACTCCATCTTCTTGCTTGATCATAAAGAGATAACTATCGACACGTGAGAAGAAAGACCCCGATCCCTTGTAGGACTTGTGATCAGTCCGCTAACAGGCGTGGCAAGGACGGACGAGAAGAGCTTTCTTTCAAGCTTCAGGAAGTCAGACATGAGATGTAAATGCGCGCTTTTCCCAATTCTTCCCTTTTATTCGTTCTTTCCACATCCCTATCTTCCCATCTCGTAAGAGCTGGTACATCTGTTCATGAAGAGTGTGGTCACTCCGGGCCCTAATCGAATGTTAGAACTCATCTAAGACAGCTATGATCGGACAATCTCAGAGGATTGATTCCCCGGGATAGGAAAAGAAGATGAATGATAAGAAGGAAGAGATTTCACCTAAAAAAAAGCTTGAGGCTTTCAAGCACTTATTGATCAATGAATAGAATGCTGGCTGCTTACTTGAATGTCCCAATACCTTCAATAATGTTGGAATTATCTAATGGTCTTTAGGGAAGGCATCAAAGAGGATCTCAACCAGCTCTAAGGATCCCCAATAAGGTGTGGGTTTCCTTGACCAGGTCGGGTATATCTCGCCTTCTTCCGCGCTTTCCATTCGAGGATGATGATGGAGGGAGTGGATCGAGCTTTTCAGCTCGTGCAGCTCTATTTTTCCATTGTTTTAATCTACAAAGTGTTGTTGGTCGTAGAAGGAGGTTGGACTTGTCGACTATCCGATCTGCATAGAATGCGATACCATGCCTTGTCACAAAAGCGGATTCCCTGGCTCATTAATGACCCCGCCTTCTGTTCAATGGCTTCTCTCTTTACTAAGTGGCTTCTATGGCATGCATATCCCTATTTTCATGAAGCTTATTGAGGACAGCGGTTGATCTTTCATCTGGGCGGGATTCTATTATAATAGAAAACAGAAGCTTTGATCCCTAGGCTAGAAGACCGTTTATGCCGATCTTATCACAGTGGTGTATGAAGGGAGACTTTCAAAGAAGCTTATGATGGCTTATGGATTCTTGGAAATGCCGGCCCGATCACATAAGCTTATGATAGAACCCTTTTCTATAGAAAGAAAGTGAGTGAGCCCATGATTCAGTTTGGAATAGAACGCCACCCCCTATTTGGTTGTGGGTAAGGCTGAAAGCCTCGGCACGCACGAAAACAGAAGGAATCCAGACGCCGGCAAGAAAGATTCTAAGTGGAAGAATCCGTGCGTGGAAACAAATGGGAAAGTCGAAAGCGGATCAGGAGATAAAAATTCTACTATCGCTTGGGGAGATTCTATTAACAAGCAAGGGCTTACAATAACGAGTGCTCATAACGTACTTACTTCTCCATATCAGTTATTTCATTAAGGACCTCAAGAAACCATTTGACCTACCAACTAACTTCTCCAAATCTTTCTTTTTCACCCAAAGAGGCTATTATCTATAATCCTTCCGGTCTATTTCGAGGAGGCGGGGTGGGGTAATAACTTGGAAAGGGAACAACTAAAAAAGGGTCATCTTCGAATTACTGACGGAAAAGATAATAGCGGAATCCAACTTTAGAATCCGGAATGAAAATGCAGTAGGAGATGGGGCGGGCCCAATCTTCCTATCAAACTAATCATATATGGCAAGCTCCTCTTAGCCCTATAGTCTTTCTCCCTTCAAAATTTTGACAAAATGATTCAAGACCTGAACGGAAAGAGACTCTACAAACAAAGCTTTCCGACTCGACTCGGCCTTAAAGAGAGGAAGCTTGTATCCTTTGGATTATTGGGACCTAACGAGCCAGGACAGCCTATACCGAAGGAAAAGAAGAAAATGACCTGAAAATTTCGAGGGCTTGCTTTGTTTGGATGGTATTGCCTTTGGCCTTCACGCCAGCTTGCTCTCTCATCCCTCCCACTTTTGGCCTATACTTATGCTTCTATTCTCTCCACTGGTTGATCGACGAGTCTACTGGCATCTAGAGCAGTATATGTAACTTCAAGGTATGCCACTAGACCAGGTTGCTCGCTATAGCTATAGAGGCTACGAACAATGGGCTATAGCTTTGTTGGAATTGATTCGAATCGGAGGGTAGTGTATAGGACTAAATCTGCGTATGGAATCACTCTGCTGCTAGCTTTGGCACTCGGAGGATCTTAAAATTGCTCCGAAGATGGAACCGAGCAAAGTGCAGAAGCTAGAGCTAAAGCAAGGTACAAAGCTACAGCTAGCAAGCTTTGATAGTACTCGACTGAAAGGGCTTATCAAAGCCTGCCCAACAAGTTGAAGAGTTTTGCTGCAAAAGAAAAGCTAGGAGCAAGCCAAAGAGCGAGTGAGGTCTACTCCACGTAGCCAAGTCTTGCCAAAGCCCAAGCCCAAGTTGAAGCTGCTCTTGCCAAAGCTCTTTAAACCAGTTCCTCAAGGACAAGAATAGCTAATCCGCAAGGAAAGAACAGGAAAGATAGATTCGATTACAGTCCTATCAGTGCAACGGCCGCTTTCTCCCCATCTGGCCTCAAAGAGGCCCGGGCATAAGCACTCTACCTGGGCATCCTTCCCCCTTCTTTTGCCAAGAGTAACGGATTAAGTCTAGGCTTAGCTCAGTCTTCCCTGAAAGAAAAGTAGTGGTCGTGCAAGAGACCGGGCTATTATGTTTTCCTTGGCTCATCATTGATCTCTTGAAAAGCAAGAAAGAATAAACTGTATCCAAGTCCAGCACAGAAGCCGAGTACGCCTGCCATGTCTTCTGTTGAGTCATTTTTTTTTTGCTTTGGCTTATAGCTTTAGAAGAGTAGTGGCAGAGTTCAGTCAAGCGTTAGCAACGTCTTGCCCAAGTTTCGGAGGGACAGGGCTGGCTCTCTAGCAATAAGTCGAGTAAGCGAAAGTTCGATTCCGAAACCTTGCCGCTGACTTTTCACTATTTAAACACGATCTTTCTTGGGCTCTGAAGAAAAAAGAAGGTTCCAATGAATCCAAGGAAAAGAGTACATTATAGCCATGACCAGCTAAAGATCACTGCCATCTCACGAATTGGATTCGAACCAAAAAATCTCCGATACCTTTAGGAAGATCGTGAGTGGGTCTGTCGTCCTCCTCATTATAGTCCTCCTAAAATCAATAGCATTTCGGTCGGAATACATCCTGTCTTTTCACCTTAGTAGTCCTATGCATAGTAAGTACTATAGCCCCAATCATTGCTACTAATAAAAATAAGACTAGAAACTAAAAACCAGACAAAATAGTATGTATAAAGTAAATTGCCCAATGTTTCCAAAATTANACCTCAAAGCTAAGGAAGGAACGAAGAGAAAGAAGAGAACCTACTGTCAAAGAAAACGCAGCCGCCGCGAGTCAACTGACGCCCCTGAGTAGTCACCGCCCCCGCGGCCTCCTGGCGCCGCCTGCGGCTCCTGGCGCCCAACCCCTACGGCTCCTTGGCGGCCTGACGCCTAATGGTGCTGCCTGCTCCGCCCCTGCGGTTTCCTGGATCCGCACCCGCGGCTCGTTGATCCGCCCGCCGGTTTCGCTGCAGAAGCCGTCTTTCTTCGTCTCGACTATGGATCCTTGGCTCCAATGTCCTCTCTCCTTGCTGGGTCTTCTCCAACACCCAACCACTGATCTTAGACTCCTCTCCCGACCTAATCGAGCTAAGAACACATGCATGCAAGGATTTGAGAGAAAAACTTCTCAAGAGCTTCATCCATGGCCATGGATGAAGGGGGAAGAAGAAAGGAAAAACAATGAAGGAGAAGGAAGGAAGAGGAAGAAGCTTACCACACTGATCTGGATTCCCTCTACTGCAGTCCACACATGCAAGAGCTCCCAAGAAGAAAGAAGAAAAAAGAGAGAAGAGAGGAAGAGAGGAAGAGAGGAATAACGTGAAAGAGAAAGAGAGAGAGGAGAGGAGGGACAAGGGCTGCCCAAAGGGGAGAGGGGATCAAGGTCGGAAATGACCCCTTGTCACTTTAACCCGGAACGAAGGGTCGGAAAGGAAAAAGGAAAACGACGAGTCGGCTCGGGATTTTAGGAATAAATCCCGGCACTCGGCATCTCGTGCTGCGGGAAGATCTACAAGGCGCTCTATGTCCGGAATAAAATTCCGGGCGTTACAACTAACCCCCCTAAAAATAAGTTTCATCCCGAAACTTGCTAAACCCAACACTCTCGTCAAACACGTCACGTAACCACGTGGAACTCATAAAACGTCAACTACCGGCTCTAATCCAAGTCTACGTATAGAATCACATCAAGACCTCGCAAGGTACACATAAACTCATACGAACTCACATAACACATAGAACAAACAAGGAAGATCTCGGGACTAACCCGACGGTCCTATCGATGTCGCTAAGTCTGCATAAAACTCGGGATAGTTCCTCCGGATACTATCCTCCGTCTCCCATGTAGCCTCATCGGCTCCTCGCTTCGACCATTGTACTCTCAACATCGGTATCTCCTTCGATCGAAGGTGCCTCGTACTCCGCTCTAAGACCGCTATCGGGTGCAAAAGTATGGTCCGGCTCGACCACTAGGTCCTTGTGGCTGATGATGTGCCTCGGGTGGTGTATGTACTTCCTCAGCTGAGAGACATGAAATACCGGATGTATACCCTCCAACCGCGGTGGCAGTGTTAACCAGTATGCCACCTCACCGACCCTCTCTAAGATCTCAAAAGGACCGACATATCGGGGACTTAACTTCCCCTTAATGCCGAATTGCCTGACGCCCCGCGTCGGTGATACCCTCAACCACACCTGAGCTCCTACCCTGAACTCGAGAGGTCTACGCCTCCTATCCGCATACGACCTCTGACGGCTCTGCGCAGCCAACATCCTCTCTCGGATCAAAGCAACTCTAGCCATGTCGTCCGGTACCTGATCTGGAGCTACAACGCTAGAGCTCCCTGGCTCGTCCCAGCATAAGGGAGTACGACATCTCCGTCCATACAATGCCACATATGGTGCCATCCCAATCGACATGTGCCAGATGTTATTATACGAAAACTCGACCAACGGGAGATGATCTGGCCATACCTGACCCCAATCTAGTACACATGCTCGTAACATATCCTCTAATGTCTGAATAGTCCGCTCAGACTGGCCGTTGGTCTGTGGATGGTATGCGGTGGTGAAATGAAGACTCAAACCTAGGGTGGCGTGTACTTGCTGCTAGAACCTCGAGGTAAAACGCCCGTCCCTGTCCGAGATGATGGTCCTCGGTACTCCATGTAGTCTCACAATCTGACGGGTAAACTCCTCGGCTAAACGACTCACCGGCCACGTTTCCCGTATAGGGATGAAACGCGCGGTCTTCGTCAACCGATCTACTACTACCCATATCGCGTCGAAGCTCCTACTCGGTCTCAGACCGGTAACGAAATCCATGGATATGTCCTCCCACTTCCACTGCGGCACGGGCAGTGGGTGAAGCTCTCTTCCGTGTCTCTGGTGGTCGATCTTGACCTGCTGGCAGGTCGCATCGGGCCACATATCTAGCTACATCGGGCTTGAGCCCGCCCACCAATAAAATCTCCTAATATCCTGGTACATCTTACTCGTGCCTGGGTGCACCGAGTAAGGTGTGGAATGTGCCTCATGCAAAATCCGCTTTCTCAACTCCTGTCCGACGGTACACAAATACGTCCCTGACGTCTCAATAGCCCGTCTGCTCCTGTGATAAACTGCGGTGCCTCTCCTCGGGACATCCTGTCCCGGATCCTCATCAAAATGGGACATCCCTCCTGCTTCTTCCGGATCTCTCCGGACAGGTCAGGTAATACCTCTAACTCGGACAAACAACAGTCCGTATCCGGGAACCGGATATCCAACTCCAACCTATGAAATCCCTCTGCAACTGTGGCTGAACCGTAAGCCGAGCTATAGCCTCCTCTCGAGGTGTCCTCCTACTCAAAGCATCGGCGACTACGTTCGCCTTCCCCGGATGGTACAAAATCTCTAAGTCAAAGTCCTTAATCAGCTCCAACCATCTCCTCTGGCGGTTATTCAACTCCCGCTGAGTGAATATATACTTCAGACTCTTATGGTCTGTGAAGATCTGGCACGTAGCCCCGTACAAGTAATGTCGCCAGATCTTCAGGGCATGAATCACTGCCGCTAGCTCAAGATCATGGGTAGGGTAATTCTCCTCGTACGGCTTCAGCTGCCGAGAAGCGTACGCAATAACCCTACCTCTCTGCATCAAAACGCACCCCAAGCCTAGCTTGGAGGCGTCACTATACACTACAAAATCCTCTACGCCCTCAGGCTGGGCTAAAACAGGAGCGGAGGTCAACCTCCTCTTCAGCTCCTCGAAGCTGCTGACAAGGCTCGGACCCAGACGAACCCTGGTAGACTTCCTCAGCAAGGAAGTGAGCTGTCGTGCAATCGCGGAGAAACCCTCAACAAAACGGCGGTAATATCCCGCTAAGCCCAAGAAACTGCACACCTCCTTGACCGTCCTAGGAGGCGGCCATGAGGAAACAGATTCTATCTTCGCCGGGTCAACCATGACACCCTCGGCGAAAACTATATGACCCAGAAATGCCACCTCGGACATCCAAAACTCGCACTTAGAGAGCTTAGCGTAAAGCTCTCTATCCTGGAGGACTCGAAGCACCGTCCTCAGGTGTCCCTCATGCTCCTCCCTACTCCGGGAGTAAACTAAGATGGCGTCTATAAACACTACCACAAACTGGTCTAAGAAGTCAATGAAGATGACGTTCATCAACTCCATGAAGACGGCGGGTGCATTCGTGAGCTCAAATGGCATCACGACAAACTCATAATGGCCGTATCTCGTCCTGAATGCCGTCTTCGGCACGTCCTCCTCTCTCGATTGATACACTTGAAACGCCGGGTGAACACCCTCTACTCTCAGCGGTCATGCCAACCGGTAAAACACTTTTCCAACTTGCGTTAAGATCTCAAGAAGGTCTGATGTATCGGAAACTCAACTTCCTTCTCGGGTCTTCCTCACTACAACATTTCCATTATGTTTCTTCTTTGCTTGTCTCTAACAAAGAAGATCGAACTTCCAATTTACACCGTTGGCTTTGGTTCTTGTCAAACCAACCTTTGATGTTACGTTTCCTCAATTCTTGTTGCAAGTTCTAAGTAATGAAGGAAATACTTTGCTTCACACTGCTCCTACTAACGAGACATGTATGCTATAACTTTTACATCGTCTCTCAATACTCAATCAAGAACATGCCTTGAAGAATCACTTGTACACTTCAAACCGATCATACCTCGAGGCAATTTCAAAACAATTGCACCTATGGATCTCCTCTTAACTCTCAACAACTCCATTGTCCATTTTCGTCCCACTCAATACTTCATCGTCATCCGGAGTAGGTTAGCCATAGGTGGTGTTACTTGGAGAATCTCTCCACAAATCCGGTAATGATCGGCACATCCAAGAAAACTCGTAACTTCTTTCACATCCTTCGGGGGTTTTCATCTCGAGACAACTGATCATACAACTTCACTCTTCTTCGAGATTAGACCCAAAACTTCTTATTCGGGCATTATTAATCCCATATGGAATCATTACAACTCGTAGTGACCGTGGTTTGTCCGGAATGCCGTGTTTGCAATATCCCAGTCTCGACTTCTCAATTGGTGACAATCAAACCTTAACTCGGTTTAGAAGAGACCACCGACCCTTGCAACCGGTCGAGTAGATCATCTATACGTGGTAAGGGGGTACTTGTTCTTCATTGTCATCTTGTTCGGCTCATTGTAATCGATGTACAAATGGAGATAACCGTATCTCTTTTCGCAAACTGGTGTTCTCCATAACAACTTCAAATCAAGAGTTTAAGATATAATCCAAGTTCTTGTTCCCGTTCTTTTATGATCCCACAACCTGGTTACTCTCCCCCTCACTCATCCATAGGCCACCCGCACATCCGCGTTCTCGGTTGTTACCAATTAGCTGATAACTGACCTTCTCCTATGTCAATGACTTACCATTCTTCTATGCTTCTATGTTACCATTCTCATGAAGGCTACCCTCTCGGGGTACTCATTCTTCATTCCACGCTTCCTTTTTCTTATGCGATATAAAAATACCCTTCTCGGCGTTGTTGAGTCACATGACTCGCCTTCATAGGCTTAACCGCGCTTCATGATATCTTGTAAGTGCGTCTTCCCAAAATCTCTAACGTTAGTTAGCATCCACGTGTTGCTCTCATCTTCTTATGATCATCATTTATACATACTTCCTCCTTTTTGGCGTTTCTTCGCCTTATCGTCATAACGGAAATCGGTCAACTCCGCGTGAATCCCCACCTTGCCATTCTTCTCATAACTTTCGTAATGTTGACTCTTTACTTAATGGTATCTCATAAGCTTAACTTACGGTATCTTACATCTTTCACACTTGGTTCGATCACGTTCTCATCTTGACTCCAAAGGTTAGGGGCGTCTAAGGAAAGCTTCACTTCTCGTGATGGAACACCGCCTTTAACCTTGTTAGAATGCACCCATCTGCTCCTCGATTCGCATCTTTAGTTGTCCACGCGTCTTCTTGAAGAACTTAAGCTTGTTATCTCCATTGTTCTCGTCGTACGTAGTCCTCAAACACGGTAGCTCCAATGGACTCTCCCCTGGTCCTGGCAGATGGAGAACTCAGCTCCCGGACCTCCCAACGGTCCTATCCCCAACCTCGGGAATGATGGTCTCGGCAACGTCCTCTACGAGAACTTTAACTACTGGTGGATCCACAACTGGCGGGTCCGCAATGGGGATACGTCCCCGACCTCTCACGCCTAGAGGTCTTCCTACTCGTCCCCGTCTCGGGACGGTAGGAGAAAGAGGCGGTCTACCCCTGACGGGTCCTACGTAAGCGGTAGCTCTCGTACGTGCCATCTAATAGCGTATGGCGTTTACTTATGTATAAATACATAGGTAATACTTACGATCTCGGTATGATAAAACTTCTAAAGGCATAAAGGTAAGCATGATCACAATGTACATCCAAGGCATACAAGTCCAAAACATCCTAAGGCCACATACATAGCTAGGTACATACAAATTCACAACCATCCTAAGGTCATACATACATATATATATATATATATATATATATATATATATATATATATATATATATATATATATATATATATATATATATATATATAACTATGTAATAATATATATATACATACTTCTAATCTAGAGATCTATGTCGCCGAGGTTTGCGGAAGGAGTGGTGGTCCCGTACATTCTAACCCAAACCCGACTCATGCACATGATTTTGAAAACGAAAAGTCAAAACCCGTGTGGGTTGTGTTTATCCCTCATTCGGCCTTTAAAAAGATTGCGAGTGCCATTGTTGTCAACCTAGGGCTCTGATACCACTTTTGTAACACCCCAAATTCGCGGGACTCAGGATGCTACGGGTGAGACCTCACAATGGGTCCCGACCCTTTGCCTGACAACAATTTCACCGGACCTTTCCAACAAGGCACAAACAAAGGCAAAACTCAAAATCGTTTATAATGTATGCGAGAAACTGAAATGAAAAGATACAAGGTAGAAACTCAGCCGAGTCCTCAAAACGACATAACTCCGATAAGAAAACAAAAACCGTACAACAATATCTAACAACACAAAGACATATCCCACAAACGTCCCCGTCCTATAATGTACGGAGACCCCGGCTGTCCACTCCTCCACCTCACTCGGCGGCGTTCCTAACCTGCAAGTCATCTACACAAACGGTTTAAAACCGTTAGCTCATATTCGAAGCATTAGAAAAGAGGTGAAGGCACATACACACATATATCACATAACACATACATACTCCAAAACACACAAGTCCGGTTTATTATCTTTTTATTATTAAGTCGTATCCCGTTCTAATTCAACTTAGGTTTGTGACACGAGAACCACCGTGGTCTCGCCTCGGTCCCTACTTACCGGCAAGGAATGGTACTGATGCATCCGACCGTCTACCCGCCCAGGCTAGTCGCCGAGAACCTCCTAGACTCTCGCAAGAGCTAGGCAGATGATGTCACCGCCCGTTATCATACACATGGGCCAAAATAATATAAAGTTGGTGGTCCTATTTACCGGTTTAATTGTTTATAACATAAACAATAACACACACACACACCACCAACACACATCGATGCTAATACATAAAATACGAGCTAAGTAAGTCCGGAGACTTACCTCGTCACCACACTCAAATCACAACACTCTCGCTTCCTTAAGGAGGAAGCCCACAACCTGCTCACAAGAGATATGCATATCAATACATGCTCACGCTCAAGAAGTCTTAGACTTCACTCTAGTGATCTAAGCAAGATCACTAACCCTCAAGCTAGGAATGCATCCTAGGGTCCAAGGTACTCACACCACTCTCAGCACATGAAAGCAATTCACAACAGCTTATAACCTCACATGATCTTAAACCTCAGCCAAGAAGGAACAAGCTAGCCTAGAAGGTCCATCATGCTCAACATACTCATAATCATCAACTACATCGAGCCTTAAGGGCTCCTAGGTTCACAACCACTAAGTGGCATTCTCAAGCTACTCTAGGTCCATCCTAGGCATGCTACTAACATGAGATAACCTGAAAGCTAAGGAATGAACGAAGAGGAAGGGAGAAGAGGAACCTACTGTCGAAGAAAACGCAGCCGCGGAGTCAAGCTGACGCCCCTGCGGAGCAGTCACCGCCCCCGCGGCCTCCTGGCGCCACCCCTGCGGCTCCTGGCGCCGCCCCTGCGGCTCCTGGTGCTGCTTGGCTCCTCCCTTGCGGTGGCCTGAGCCGCCCCTGCGGTTTCCTGGATCCGCACCCGCGGCTCTGTTGATCCGCCTCCGCGGTTTCGCTGCAGAAGCCCGTCTTCGACTATGGATCCTTGGCTCCAACGTCCTCCTCTACTTGATGGGTCTTCTCCAAACACCAACCACTGATCTTAGACTCCTCTCCCCGACCTAATCGAGCTAAGAACACACACATGGAAGGATTTGAGAGAAAAAAGCTTCTCAAGAACTTCATCCATGACCATGGACGAAGGAGGAAAGAAAAAAGGAAAAACAACAATGAAGGAGAAGGAAGGAAGAGGAAGAAGCTTACCACACTTGATTTGGATTCCCTCTACTGCAGTCCACACATGCAAGAGCTCCCAAGAAGAAAGAAGAACAAAGAGAGAGAAGAGAGGAAGAGAGGAAAGAGTAACGTGAAAGAGAAAAGAGAGGAGAGGGAGAGAGGGGGGACAAGGGCTGCCAAAGGGGAGAGGGGATCAAGAGGGCAGCTGACCTCTTGTCACCTCACATCGGAACGAGGGGTCGGAAATGACCTCTTGTCACCTTAGCTCGGAACGAAGGGTCGGAAAGTGAAAAAGGGAAAAACGATGAGTCGGCTCGGAATTTTAGGAATAAATCCCGGAACTCGACACCTCGTGCCTGCGGGAAGATCTACAAAACACTCTAAGTCCGGAATAAAAATTCCGGATGTTACAATTGTTTATCGAAGAAATTATGCTCCTAGCTAGGCGAGACCAACTGATTCTAGACAGGTGGACATAATAGAAATGAATGTTAGTGCTTTTTGTTTTGATTTATATTTTGAGTTGTAGTTTGATGAAATACTTTTCTCACTGGGTTATCTTGTAAGGTTACACTAATTTAGATTTGTTTGATGATTAAGATATTTCGATTGGATTATTAGGCTCTGTGTTTTGTATTTATTAAGATGAGATTATGTTCTTACTTCAACAATATAAAAACACCAGTACTATCAGTGTATAATGTTTACCCATTGTTTTTAACCAGTAACTTACAATTTTTTTTTCCAGCTCAATTCTATAAGGATTAATCTCTAACAAACTTACCACTAGCACCCTAACAACATTTTACGCATAACTAATAATCAATTATAGCTAGCTAATACCATGAAACAATATTACATTCAACCAACAAGTCAAAGAATGACTATAGAGTAGAGTTTAAAAGTTCACAAAATAAAGAAACACATGAGAAACTCTTCATGTGGGGAGTCGAGAACTCGTGTTCGACATCGAACTTGGCCATAATTACATCGAATTGAGAGAAAACAACAAGAGATAAGAGATCGACCCATGGAGGCAAGCGTTTAGGGTTTCAGGAATTCTCAAAGAAAATCCGGGTTCGAAACGAGTCTTGGGTTTGAAATTGAAGAGATTGCAATGACAGATTAACCAAAGATCATCGAGATCTGAGATACTGATATTTGGGGTTCTAATTTGTTGTTGGTGGAACTTTGATAATGGCGTTACATGATGGAAGAAGATGATAACAGTAAGTGTATGATTTTTTCTTTTTGAAAAACCGGATGGTTTAACTTTTAATTAATAAAGTGTTTATATTTTTATTCATTGAACCGAGTTTAGGGTATATTCCGGAAAATTACAAAAGTACAAGGGTACCACTCGGAATAGAAAAAACTGATGGGCAAAATCCGGAAAACCCCAAACCACGAGGGTACCTTCTGAAAAATCCCAAAAATAAATTAATGTTAGTAGTTTTTTTTTTTGGTAAGAAGGAGAGCAATGGTCTCCGGCGCATCTAACGCGCTTTTATTGCAAAAAGAAGCTAAATAGTAAGCATACGGGGGATAGCACGGCCCCTTACATCATCATCCAAAATACATAAAGCACCCTCCGGCAGGTCAATCAATACATGAAAGCCCGTAGGCAATTTATAAGCACAATGAGTTAGGAAATCCGCAGTTCTATTCGCCTCGTGGTGGGCATGACGAAACTGGATAGACTAGTTTCTTTGAAGAATGTCATGGCATCTAAGAGCCAGACTAGCAAGAGGATGATATGGAGAAACTAGTTGACCCAGTAAAGTTGTAACCAATAAAGAATCCGTTTCCAACAGTACTGATCTATAACCACAATCCCACGCAAATGAAAGTCCATGATAGATACCCCAAAGCTCAGCCATTGGTACCGAACATAAACCAATATTTGCGCAAAATCCTTTCTGCCATTCTCCCTTATTATTCCTAACAACACCCGCAGCAGTAGCATGACCGTCGAAACGCCTTAAACCATCTGTATTGATCTTCATTACTCCCAAAGACGGAGACTCCCACTTAACAAAGGTGATAGATTTCGGAATCAAAGTCGTATGTTGATTATACTTGTTCCAGCTATCCATAGTCCGCTTAGTTAACGTGCAAACATGGCGAGCACGGTTGATGGTGGAAGTGTAACACCCCAAATCCGTAGGACTCGGAGTGCTACTGGGCTCTGATCTCACAATGGATCCTGGCCCTAGCTTGACAACAACCTCACTGAATCTTAAAACAAGGCACCAACAGATTAAAACAAAACATAAAAACTAATATATATATATATATATATATACATATACATATCAAAAAGGTGATACAAGATACTACTGAGTACAAAGTCAAACTCAAATCCGTACAATAAGGATAAACCCCAAAATCCCACGATGTCGCCCAGTGTACGGAGCCCTCAACAGATCACCCTCTCTGGATCACTCCGCAGTTCTCCTAACCTGCGAGGGATCTACAACACGGTATGAAACCGTTAGTTAACTATACACATATATAAGAAGATGATAAAGCACAAACACACCTCATAAAAGAAAAACACTTCAGCATGATACCAAACATTTACCCGGTTTATTATCTTTAATAAGTTGAACCATTCAATCGTATAAATAGATATATATATATATATATATATATATGAAGATAGGTGACACGAGGAATATGATCCCCGCCTCTGAGTACTCTAACCAGCTGGGGTAGTATCAGCACACCTCCCGTGTACCCTGTGGGAATGGTGAGGGGCCTTCCTTTATACCAGATCTGGCCTGACTATAGAGAACCTCCCAGACTCCACGACGGGATGATAGGGAAAGGTTATCACAACCACTACAATGGGCGGTCAATATAACATAGGTCGGTGACCAAATAATAACACATGCTATAAAGCACATAACACACACCACTCAAGCATACATCCAATATAAGGATAGTAGCTAAGTAAGTCCTATGGACTTACCTCGATCTCAGGAGTATCTCGCTACAAACCACTCTCAGAAACATCTACTCCAAATTGGAGGACATCACAGCCTATACAAGACACACACACACACACACACACACACACACACACACACACACACACACACACACATATATATATATATATATATATATATATATCACAATCCTATCACACAAAGGGTCACACCTAGACCCAAGGGATCCATAAGGGATCATATCCAACTCCTAACCTCAAGGCCGTAACCGGCATATCTATAAAATACTCGTCATAAACTGATACCTAGCATGATACTAGTTCCCTCATACTAGAAAGGAAAGGAACTACCTAACTATAGGTAGTCCCGGGACAAGACGCACCTGCGTGATCTAAGGACGCAGGGGCGGAAAGCAGGCAACCGCGGGCGCGGTGACGCTCAGCCGTGGGGGCGGTGACAAGGATCGCTGGCAATGCAGGCACGGTGTAGGCGCTGCGGGACGTCTTCCGCAGGGGCGGTGACTTTTGGCCGCGGGGGCGGAGACAGTGCATAATGAAACCTTGCGGCTTCTCTTTGGCTCTTCACGTGATCAACTCACGTCTACTCTCTTCCATAGTAACACACATTCATATTCCAACATCACTCTATGATTCATTCATCTAATCCTAAGCTAAGGAAGGAAGAACAAGAAAGAAGGAAAGAAAGAAGAAGCAAGATGCTCACCTCAACTACTGGAATCACCCAAGGGAAGCACAACACACTCTCAGCTGGCATCACAAGCTCATCAAACATACATAAGAACAATATCAGCAAAGCCACACCACAACTCCTTTGCAAACTTTAAGAGAACTCACACACAAGATCAAGGAGATGAAGGAAGAATCAAGAAGGACGTAAGGCTGGGGAAAGGAATGGAAACCCTTGCTCACGAGCCACAGAAGAGGCTTAAGAAGAAAGGAAAGGAGAAGGTAAAGCATGGTCAAAAAGTCAACAAAACCGACTGCAGCCGCCGGAAACCGCAGGGGCGGGAACCCGCAGGGGCGGCGGTCAAGCCCGCGGGTGCGGAAAGGCCAATCTCGGCCAAAGCCAATCTCGGCTATGGTCCGATCTCGGTCCGAAAGAAAAGGGCTCTCACATCTCACCCCCCTAAAAACAAGTTTCGTCCCGAAAGTTGCAAGATCCTAAAACCACTCGGACTCAGAAGTCGAGGTAACACTCTCTATAACCTCAAACATAAGCGTGGAGGAAATCATCAACTCCATCAGTAACTATACTATCCAGGGCCTAGAGAAACCATCTCTAGTCAGCTATAAACACATCACAAGGCATAGAGGAAGTACCTCTCTAGCCACAACATAACCATAATAGAAAGGCATGGAGGGAGAACATCTCCAGCACTACTATGTCCATCAAAATAGCATGGAGGTAAGAACCATCTCCAGCTAAACCCAAGCGTATCACAATAGCATGGAGGGAAGAACCATCTCCAGCTATAAATAGGAAATCATACTAGCATAACAGGATCTAATAAGATCATAAACACATCAAAGCTAGCATGAAATAAACACATCATAACATATAAGCATATAAGCGGATAAGACTCACCAAGCTAGTACTAAGATGTACTCGGTGATCCTACTGGTGCACCTATCTCGGCATAGAACTCTGGATAGTTCCTCTGGATACTATCCTCAGTCTCCCATGTAGCCTCCTCGGGTCCTCGTCTCGACCACTGTATCCTCAACATAGGGATGCCCTTTGAACGCAGGCGTCTCATACCTCGCTCTAGGACTGCAATAGGATGCTCTACAAACGTGTGGTCCGGCTCAACCACCAAATCCTCGTAACTCACAATGTGCCTCGGATCTGGTATGTACTCCCTCAGCTGAGACACATGAAATACAGGGTGAACACCCTCTAATCTCGGAGGCAAAGCTAACCTGTAAGCTGCGCTCCCAACCCGATCAAGAATCTCGAACGGTCCGACATATCGGAGACTCAACTTCCCCTTAATGCCAAAACGCCTAACACCTCGTGTCGGGGACACTCTCAGCCACACATGGGCTCCAACCCTGAACTCTAGATGTCTACGCCTCCTGGCAACATAAGACTTCTGACGGCTCTGCGCAGTCAGCATACGCTCTCTGATCAATGCTACTCGAGCCATATCATCCTGAATCTGATCAGGTGCTAAACCACTGACACTACTCTGCTCATCCCAGCATAACGGGGTACGACATCTCTGTCCATACAGTGCCTCATATGGGGCCATCCCAATAGATGCATGCCAGCTGTTGTTGTAGGAGAACTCAACAAGTGGGAGATGATCCGTCCACACTTGCCCCCAATCCAACACACAAGCTCGCAACATATCCTCTAGCGTCTGAATGGTCCTCTCTGACTGACCATATGTCTGAGGATGGAACGCAGTCGTGAAGTGCAAACTCGTCCCCAGGGCAGTCTGAATTTGCTGCCAGAATCTCGAGGTAAATCGCTCATCTCTGTCTGAAACGATCGTCCTCGGTACACCATGGAGTCTCACTATCTGCCTAATGTACTCCTCAACTAATCTGCTCACCGGTCACGTCTCCCTGATAGGAATGAAACGTGCCGTCTTCGTCAATCTGTCTACTATAACCCAGATGGTATCAAAGTTCCGGCTCAGCCTCAGTCCGGTCACAAAGTCCATGGTGACGTCCTCCCACTTCCTCTGTGGAACAGGAAGGGGATGAAGCTCACCTCCAGGTCGAAAATGCTCGATCTTGACCTGTTGGCAGGTCGCACACTGAGCTAAAAATCTGGCTACATCGGGCTTCAGCCCTTCCCACCAATATATACGTCTCAAATCCTGATACATCTTACTCGTACCTAGATGTACCGAGTAAGGGGTGCAATGAGCCTCCTGTGAAATCCTCTGTCTCAGGTTTGCATCAACAGGTACACAGACGCGGCCATGGCGCCTCAAAACTCCATCTGCTCCAAGCAGGAACCGTGGTGCCTCATCCCGAGACATCCTATCTCTGATCCTCTGTAAAGTCGGGCAGGTCTCCTGTTTCTGTCGGATCTCATCCAACAGATCAGGAAGGACCTCTAATGTACGTAGCTGGGCATCCTCATCAGGAAACTGGATGTCCAACTCTAACCAGATAAGATCTCTCTGCAACTGATGCTGAACTGTCAGCCTCGCAATCGCCTGCTCTCGAGGCGTCTTCCCGCTCAAGGCGTCAGCGACCACGTTCGCCTTCCCTGGATGGTACAAAATCTCTAAATCAAAGTCCTTGATCAGCTCGAGCCACCTACGCTGGCGCTTATTCAATTCCCGCTGCGTGAAAATATACTTCAGACTCTTATGGTCTGTGAAGATCTAACATGTAACACCATACAGATAATGTCTCCGGATCTTCAGTGCATGAACTACCGCTGCCAACTCTAGATCATGAGTCGGGTAGTTCTCCTCATACGTCTTCAGCTGTCGAGACGCATATGCAATCACTATGCCTCGCTACATCAGAACACATCCCAAGCCTTGCTTGGATGCATCACTGTAGACCACAAAATTCTCAGTACCCTCTGGCTGTGCCAAAATAGGAGCAGAAGTCAAACGCCTCTTCAACTCCTCAAAACTCTGTCTGCACTGATCAGACCACACAAATCTGGTAGTCTTCCTCAGCAAACTCGTCAGTGGACGGGCAATCACAGAAAATCTCTCTACAAAGCGTCTGTAGTAACCGGCTAGGCCAAGGAAACTACGTACTTCCTTGACGTTCGTCGGTGTCGTCCAAGCTGCTACTGCCTCTATCTTCGCTGGATCCACCTTGATCCCCTCAGCTGAAACCACATGACCCAGGAATGCTACCTCTAGCATCCAGAACTCACACTTAGAGAACTTAGCATAAAGTTCTCTATCCCGTAAAACCTGCAATACAGTCCTCAGATGTCCTGCATGCTCCTCTCCACTGCGAGAGTATACCACAATGTCATCAATGAAAACCACCACAAACTGATCCAGGAAGTCGATGAAGATATTGTTCATCAACTCCATAAAGACGGCTGGGGCATTCGTAAGCCCAAATGGCATCACTACAAACTCGTAGTGGCCATATCTGGTCCGGAATGCAGTCCTGTGCACATCCTTCTCCCTCACCCTCAGCTGGTGATACTCGGAACGCAGGTCAATCCTGGAGAACACAGTAGCTCCCTGTAGCTGATCTAATAAATCATCAATGCGCGGCAGTGGATACTTGTTCTTGATGGTCACCTTGTTCAGCTCTCTGTAATCAATACACAGTCTCAGCGATCTGTCCTTCTTCCGTACGAAGAGGACAGGTGCTCCCCATGGGGACTCACTGGGCGAATGAAGCCCTTCTCAGCCAACTCCTCGAGTTGCTTCTTCAGCTCCAACATCTCGACAGGCGCCATCCGGTATGGGGCCTTCGAGATGGATCCCGTACCAGGCTCTAACTCGATACTGAAATCCACACTCCTCTGAGGCGGCAAACTGGACGGCTCAACAAAAACATCAGTAAACTCACAGACAACTGGAATGTCCTCTACAACTGGACTCTCCCCCTCCTTCATGGCATAACACCATAAGGCCTCGCAACCCTGTGCAATCAGTCTAGTTGCCCGTATAGCACTGATAATTGTGCCTACCTTTCCAAGGTCCCAACCTCGGAAAACCTTTATCTGGCCTAACTCAGTAGAGAGGGTAACAGTCCTCCTACCTACATCTAGAACTGCAAAGTGTCTAGCCATCCAATCCATACCCAGAATGACTTCTTCATGCTCTAGTGGCATGACAAAGAAGTCAACTAGTAACACACGGGTCCCTACAGAAATGGGACAACCGTGAATCTCACGGGTACCTCTGACCCTACCACCATCAGGTAACCCTATAATAAAGGGCATCCCCTCAACTATATCTAACCCAAGACGCTCTACACAGGCATCAGAAATAAAAGAGTGCGTAGCACCAGTATCAAATAAAACTCTAACAGGTAAACCATGAATCAGAATGGTACCTGTAGCAGTAGGTGCAGCTGGCTCCTCTGCACTCCTCAGCTCAAAAACACGACCCTGTGGGCCTCTAGTATCAGTGGTGCTCCCACCACGACCTCTGTCTTTACTCGGCCCTGGAGCAGATCCCTGAGTCGTAAGACGATATGGGACTCTCTGCTGTCCCTGCATCTGCTGCTGAGGTGGCCTCTGCCCGCCTCCTACTGCACTAACAGGAGAAGAATCCTGCTGTAATGAAGCTCTTCCTCGTCGACAGAAGATAGCTCTGTGACCAGGTCTTCCACAAGTGAAGCAGATCACCGGCTGCCTCATACACTCTGATCTCTTATGCCCATACTCACTGCAGTTGAAGCACTGTACTCCCTTATCTATAGCTGGTGCAGATGGAGAATGACTCTGGCGACTCTGACCTCACCCTAAACCAGTAACTCCACCAATATCCTGCGGAGATGAAACTCCACCCCATCTACAGAAAATATCCATGTGACCTCGCTTGCCACAAGTAGAACAAGTTATTAACGGCTTCGTACACGCTGGTCGTAGATGTCCAAGATCATCACAGTTAAAACATCGTCGACCCGTAGCTGCAACCAGTGCAGCTGCGGGGTAACTTGGATGTCTCCGGTTTAGTTCAGAACTACTAACCCCACCAGTACCACTGGTATGCCCAGTCCGCTGTCTCTTTTCAGACCTTCTATGCTCCTTTGGGACTGAGGAATCTCAGCAACATGTGCCGATACAACAGGCACCTGAGTAACTCCATGGGATCTCCTAAATGATCCCTCATGTACTGGAAGATCCGGGGTAGGTCTACCTTGTCTGGCCGCTTCCACTACTTGCCTGATATACGCACGGAAATCTGGTCCCCTCATAGAGACGCGATCCGAATCATCTGTCTGGACTCGATGTGGTGTATATCTCCCAGCTATATTGTTTCCAGTCTCAGGAACAACACTCTCAGCAGCAACCTCATGAACCTCTTCCGCTACAGATGAATTAACAGCCGGAATCTGACTTTGTCCTACATCTACTGGAGGAAGAGGAGATCTCTCCCTACCTCGTCCATCTACAGATACAGCTCTAGTCTGAGCCATCTGCAGAACAAGTGCACTTAACCTATCAGGCTATATATATATGCCGTATGTATATATATCAAATCAATCACAACAAAATATCTATATATATACTGTCGAGATCTTCAGAGGGGTGATGGCTCACATACACGATAACCCAAAACGTTTGTACTCATTTCAAAACCAAAACCTTTTGAAAAGTCAGACCCCTTTCGGGTTCTGTTTATTTATGTATTCGAACTTTATTGCAGATTACTAGTGCCATTGTTGTCAACCTAGGCTCTGATACCAAATCTGTAACACCCCAAATCCGTAGGACTCGGAGTGCTACTGGGCTAGGATCTCACAATGGATCCTGGCCCTAGCCTGACAACAACCTCACTGAATCTAACAACAAGGCACCAACAGATTCCAAAATCCCACGATGTCGCCCAATGTACGGAGCCCTCATCAGATCACCCTCTCTGGATCACTCCGCAGTTCTCCTAACCTGCGAGGGATCTATAACACGGTATGAAACCGTTAGCTAACTATACACATATATAAGAAGATGCTAAAGCACAAACACACCTCAGAAAAGATAAACACTTCAGCATGATACCAAACATTTACCCGGTTTATTATCTTTAATAAGTTGAATCATTCAATCATATAAATAGATATATATATGAAGATAGGTGACACGAGGAATATGATCCCCGCCACTGAGTACTCTAACCAGCTGGGGTAGTATCAGCACACCTCCCGTGTACCCTGTGGGAACGGTGAGGGACCTTCCTTTATACCAGATCTGGCCTGACTACAGAGAACCTCCCAGACTCCACGACTGGATGAAAGGGAAAGGTTATTACAACCACTACAATGGGCGGTCAATATAACATAGGTCGGTGACCAAATAATAACACATGCTATAAAGCACATAACACACACCACTCAAGCATACATCCAATATAAGGATAGTAGCTAAGTAAGTCCTATGGACTTACCTCGATCTCAGGAGTATCTCGCTACAAACCACTCTCAGAAACATCTACTCCAAACTGGAGGACAACACAACCTATACAAGACACACACACACACACACACACACACACACACACACACACACACACACACACATATATATATATATATATGTATATATATATATATATATCACAATCCTATCACACAAAGGGTCACACCTAGACCCAAGGGATCCATAAGGGATCATATCCAACTCCTAACCTCAAGGCCGTAACCGGCATATCTATAACATACTCGTCATAAACCGATACCTAGCATGATACTAGTTCCCTCATACTAGAAAGGAAAGGAACTACCTAACTATAGGTAGTCCCGGGACAAGACGCACCTGCGTGATCTAAGGACGTAGGGGCGGAAAGCAGGCAACCGCGGGCGCGGTGACGCTCAGCCGCGGGGGCGGTGACAAGGATCGCTGGCAACGCAGGCACGGCGCAGGCGCTGCGGCACGTCTTCCGCAGGGGCGGTGACTTCTGGCCGCGGGGGCGGCGACAGTGCAGAATGAAACCTTGCGGCTTCTCTTTGGCTCTTCACGTGATCAACTCACTCTAACTCATTCCTTCTTCACTGTCTACTCTCCTTTTCCATAGTCACATACATACACACACATTCATATTCCAACATCACTCTATGATTCATTCATCTAATCCTAAGCTAAGGAAGGAAGAACAAGAAAGAAGGAAAGAAAGGAGAAGCAAGATGCTCACCTCAACTGCTGGAATCACCCAAGGGAAGCACAACACACTCTCAGCTGGCATCACAAGCTCAACAAACATACATAAGAACAATCTCAGCAAAGCTACACCACAACTCATTTGCAAACTTTAAGAGAACTCACACACAAGATCAAGGAGATAAAGGAAGAAGCAAGAAGGACGTAAGGCTGGGGAAAGGAATGGAAACCCTTGCTCACGAGCCACAGAAGAGGCTTAAGAAGAAAGGAAAGGAGAAGGTGAAGCATGGTCAAAAAGTCAACAAAACTGGCTGCAGCCGCCGGAAACCGCAGGGGCGGTTCCATGAGCCGCAGGGGCGGGATCACGCAGGGGCGGCGGTCAAGCCCGCGGGTGCGGAAAGGCCAATCTCGGCTATGGTCCGATCTCGGTCCGAAAGAAAAGGGCTCTCACATCTCACCCCCCTAAAAACAAGTTTCGTCCCGAAACTTGCAAGATTCTAAAACCACTCGGACTCAGAAGCCGAGGTAACACTCTCTATAACCTCAAACATAAGCATGGAGGGAATCATCAACTCCAGCTGCAACCAATACTATCCAAGGCCTAGAGAAACCATCTCTAGCCAGCTATAAACACATCACAAGGCATAGAGGAAGCACATATCTAACCATAACATAACCATAACAGAAAGGCATGGAGGGAGAACATCTCCAACACTACTATGTCCATCAAAATAGCATGGAGGTAAGAACCATCTCCAGCTAAACCTAAGCGTATCGCAATAGCATGGAGGGAAGAACCATCTCCAGCTATAAATAGGAAAACATACTAGCATAACATGATCTAATAAGATCATAAACACATCAAAGCTAGCATGAAATAAACACATCATAGCATATAAGCACATAAGCAGATAAGACTCACCAAGCTAGTACTAAGATCTACTCGGTGATCCTACTGGTGCACCTATCTCGGCATAGAACTCTGGATAGTTCCTCTGGATACTATCCTCAGTCTTCCATGTAGCCTCCTCAGGTCCTCGTCTCGACCACTGTATCCTCAACATAGGTATGTCCTTCGAACGCAGGCGTCTCATACCTCGTTCTAGGACTGCAATCGGATGCTCAACAAAAGTGTGGTCCGGCTCAACCACCAAATCCTCATAACTCACGATGTGTCTCGGATCTGGTATATACTCCCTCAGCTGAGACACGTGAAACACAGGGTGAACACCCTCTAGTCTCGGATGCAAGGCTAATCTATAAGCTGCACTCCCAACTCGATCCAGAATCTCGAACGGTCCGACATATCGGGGACTCAACTTCCCCTTAATGCCAAAACGCCTAACGCCTCGTGTCGGGGACACTCTCAGCCACACATGGGCTCCAACTCTGAACTCTAGAGGTCTACGCCTCCTGTCAGCATAAGACTTCTGACGGCTCTGTGCAGTCAGCATACGCTCTCTGATCAATGCTACCCGAGCTATATCATCCTGAATCTCTTTCCATATAGTGCCTCATATGGGGCCATCCCAATAGATGCATGTCAACTGTTGTTGTAGGAGAACTCGACAAGTGGGAGATGATCCGTCCACACTTGCCCCCAATCCAACACACAAGCTCGCAGCATATCCTCTAGCGTCTGAATGGTCCTCTCTGACTGACCATCTGTCTGAGGATGGAACGCAGTCGTGAAGTGCAAACTCCTCCCCAGCGCAATCTGAATCTGCTGCCAGAATCTCGAGGTAAATCGCCCATCTCTGTCTGAGACGATCGTCCTCGGTACACCATGGAGTCTCACTATCTGCCTAGTGTACTCCTCAGCTAATCTGCTCACCGGTCACGTCTCCCTGATAGGAATGAAACGTGCCGTCTTCGTCAATCTGTCTACTATAACCCAGATGGCATCAAAGCTCCGGCTCAGCCTCAGTCCGGTCACAAAATCCATGGTGACGTCCTCCCACTTCCTCTGTGGAACAGGAAGGGAATGGAGCTCACCTCCAGGTCGGAAATGCTCGATCTTGACCTGCTGGCAGGTCGCACACTGAGCTACAAATCTGGCTACATCGGGCTTCAGCCCTCCCCACAAGTATATACATCTCAAATCCTGATACATCTTACTCATACCTGGATGTACCGAGTAACGGGTGCAATGAGCCTCCTGTAAAATCCTCTGCCTCACCTCTGTATCAACAGGTACACAGACGCGGCCATGGCGCCTCAAAACTCCATCTGCTCCAAGCAGGAACTGTGGTGCCTTATCCCGAGACATCCTATCTTTGATCCTCTGTAAAGTCGGGCAGGTCTCTTATTTCTGTCGGATCTCATCCAACAGATCAGGAAGGACCTCTAATGTACACAGCTGGGCATCCTCATCAGGAAACTAGATGTCCAGCTTTAACCAAATCAGGTCTCTCTGCAACTGATGTTGTACTGTCAGCCTCGCAATCGCCTGCTCTCGAGGCGTCTTCCTGCTCAAGGCGTCGGCGACAACGTTCGCCTTCCCTAGATGGTACAGAATCTCTAAATCGAAGTCCTTGATCAGCTCAAGCCACCTACGCTGGCGGTTATTCAATTCCCGTTGTGTGAAAGTATACTTCAGACTCTTATGATCTGTGAAGATCTGACATGTAGCACCATACAAGTAATGTCTTCAGATCTTCAGTGCATGAACTACCGCTGCCAACTCCAGATCATGAGTTGGGTAGTTCTCCTCATACGTCTTCAGCTGTCTAGACGCATATGCAATAACTCTGCCTCGCTGCATCAGAACACATCTCAAGCTTAGCTTGGATGCATCACTGTATACTACAAAATCCTCAGTACCCTCTGGCTGTACCAAAATAGGAGCAGAAGTCAAACGCCTCTTCAACTCCTCAAAACTCTGCCTGCACTGATCAGACCGCACAAATCTGGTAGTCTTCCTCAGCAAACTCGTCAGTGGACGGGCAATCACAGAAAAACCCTCCACGAAGCGTCTGTAATAACCGGCTAGGCCAAGGAAACTACGTACTTCCTTGACGTTCGTCGGTGTCGCCCAAGCTGCTACTGCCTCTATCTTCGCTGGATCCACCTTGATCCCCTCAGCTGAAACCACATGACCCAGGAATGCTACCTCTGGCATCCAGAACTCAAACTTAGAGAACTTTGCATAAAGTTCTCTATCCCTCAAAACCTGCAATACAGTCCTCAGATGTCTTGCATGTTCCTCACTGATACGAGAATATACCAGAATATCATCAACAAAACCACCACAAACTGATCCTGGAAGTCGATGAAGATACTGTTCATCAACTCCATAAAGACGGCTGGGGCATTCGTAAGCCCAAATGGAATCACTACAAACTCGTAGTGGCCATATCTGGTCCGGAATGTTGTCATATGAACATCCTGCTCCCTCACCCTCAACTGGTGATACCCGGAATGCAGGTCAATCCTGGAGAACACAGTAGCTCCCTGTAGCTGATCTAACAAATCATCAATGCGCGGCAGTGGATACTTGTTCTTGATGGTCACCTTGTTCAGCTCTCTGTAATCTATACACAGTCTCAGCGATCCGTCCTTCTTCCGTACGAAGAGGACAAGTGCTCCCCATGGGGACACACTAGGGCGAATAAAGCCCTTCTCAGCCAACTCCTCGAGTTGCTTCTTCAGCTCCAGCATCTCGACAGGCGCCATCCGGTATGGAGCCTTCGAGATGGGTCTCGTACCAGGCTCTAACTCGATATTGAAATCCACACTCCTCTGAGGCGGCAAACTGGACGGCTCAGCAAAAACATCAGTAAACTTACAGAGTACTGGAATGTCCTCTATAGCTGGTAGAGCTGTCAAAATCTGACCCGACCCGTGAAACCCGCCCGACCCGTCCGATCTGAACCTGACCGATACCCGTTAGAAGGAAAAAAAAGTACGTGTATGAGACCGACCCGGTGTTAACCGATTTAACCCGAAACCAAAAATAACTCAAACCCGAAAGAGACCGTAATCCGATTTTATCCGAATGAACTAGTCCGGCGACACCCGAAACCGAAAGCACCCGACCCGAAATCATATGATTCCCGAAATAACCCGACCCAAAATGCCCGAAAAGCCGAAAGCCGCCGACCCGAAATGATCCGTGAACCCGTAATGACCCGACCCAAAATAACTCAACCCGAATTATTCTAAAGAACTCGTAATAAGTTCACTCAAATTTCAATGCATATTAATCAAATTCAAAAATAATACATATTCATTATTTTACCACATGGTATTGTTTTATGAGTTCATCACATGTTAGTTAGACTCTTATATGCTTTTATTATCCCGTATGATATCAATTTGTATCAGGTTAAACATGAACTTAGATACACGTATACGATTTAGTGAAAATTTTAACTTACAAATAGATAGCAAAATTATATTATTTTCACAAATATGTATATTTAATAATCTTGGAATAGTACTTATAACATTGACAAATATAAATATTTGTAGGAATAATGAATGATTTACTAAATATATACTATTATGTATCTAATTATAAAATAAATTTATATATTATAAATATAAAGCGTGTTATATGACAATTTAATCAGAAAAGTAAAATAGAGTAGAAGATATTGTTACAAATATATAAAACTATATTTAAAAATAGATAGTTAGTTCGCATACTTTTTTAATTGAAAAATTATAAAAATAAGAATGCGACAATAATAACATGTGATGAAATGAAAAAGAAAATGTGACGTATGGTATTAAAGGTTTTTGATCTTTTGCTTTAGTATTAGAAATTAGCATATAGATATATAGATACAAATTAATAATTAGTGGTTGAGTCATATAGATATACATAAATACTAATAATAAGAGTAGTTTATATATAGTATAACTAGGATAATACCCGTGCCTTGCACGGGATGATACAAAAAATATTTATGAATTAAAATAAACTAGCTTAGTTCCCGTGCCATGCACGGATTTGGTTTAAACTAATCTATTATACTTATGATCCAAGCTATTGCGATAATAAGAAAAAAAACTTATTTATAAATATATAAAAATATTAAGTTAGTTGAGTGAAATGAGCAATATGTTCATCTTTATATGAAATAATATTAAGTGTTTATAAACAAAATTCTGATAAAAATAAAATATCATAAGTGGTAAATATGGTATAGTTTTTGTGAAATTAAAATAATGAGGTGGTATAACCTCAAGACGACTGGAAAATTGTGATGTGGCTTAATGAATGACACGTGGAGAATTTAATGTGGTGGTGACATGTGACGATATTCACTTCTGTTTTAGTATTATATAATAGAGTGAAATGAGAAATATGTTCATCTTTATATATAACAATATTAAGTATTTATAAAAAAAATTATGATAAAAATAGTTTATTTTCTTTATAAATATCATAAGTGGTAAATATGATATAGTTATGGCATCAATATATATGATTCTCCGTAATTTCCATCTTTTGTAGAAAACTTGTTTATCTAATTTTTTTATAATATAGTCTTTCTAAATATATAATGTTCCAAATCTCAAATTAGGATATAGTACATATAATATCTTCATTAATACCCATAATATTTTTTGAGAAATTAAAATAATGAGGTGGAAAAACCTCAAGACGACACGTGGAAAAATGTAAGGTGACTTAATGTAAAAATGACACATGGCGAATTTAAATAAACAAAGAAAGCAGTGGGACAAAGTTCGAACACGAGTGGACGAGAATTTTTTTTTTCTATCAGGTTATAAACCATCGAGTAGGTCCGGCCAATGAATTAAGGAAATTATGTTTAAATTAATTATTAATTTAATATTATGTTAGAACTATAATTATAGAATAAAAATCTCCCGATGGCCTCAGGTTAGAACTATCAGGTTATAAACCATCGAGTAGGTCCTCCTGAAACCTCTCGATGGCCTCAGAGACTGATACATCCTCAAACCTAGCCTCCACAAAATCTCGCAGTTTCTCCCTCCTCAGAGAGGCAGGGCAGAAACGCTCTCTAATCATCGTCTTCATCTAATTATAACTAGTAACCTGACCCCGTACTGATCTCCACCAGTGTTGTGCCAAGTCCCGGAATAAAGTCTGAACTATCTCGATATGTCTGTCAGCTGGACATCGAATAGACTCCAGAGCTGAGTCTACATGCCCGATCCAGAGCTCAACCTCCAACCCCACCTTTCCAGTGAAAGGGGGTACACCCATCTGATGAAAAGCCTTCAACCAGGTATCTGGTCTAGGCCCTCTATGCTCCTCTGGTGCTCTGACAATCTCAGCAGCAGGTACCTGTACAGCTGGTACCTGGGTAACGGTGTGGGACCTCTCAGATGGTCCCTCCTGTGCCTGTAAGTCTGGGACACGCCTACCGGCTCTGGAAGCCTCCTCAACACGTCTGATATAAGCCTGAAACTCTGATTTACCCATAGAGACACGATCAGACTCAACAGACTGGGCTCTCTGTGCTCCCTGTACCTCAGCTGCCCCGTTCCTAGTCTCAAGAACGGCGCTCTCAACAACCTCCTCGTGAATCTCTCCTGCTGCCTGGGAACCATCAGCAGGTATCCTACCTCGTCCTCGCTCTAGAGGGGGTCTACCTCTACCTCTACCTCTACCTCGCCCAGCTGTAGGTAAGGCTCTAGTCTGAACCATCTGCAGGGGACATAAACCTAGCTTAGAAGGCTATATATATGCCATATGTATGTATCAAATCAATCACAACAGAATATCTATATATGTGTACTGTCGAGATATTCAGAGGGGTGATGGCTCACGTACACGATATCCCAAAACATTTGTACTCATTTTAAAACAAAAACCTTTTGAAAAGTCAGACCCCTTTTCGGGTTCTGTTTATTTATCTATTCGAACTTTATTGCAGATTACTAGTGTCATTGTTGTCAACCTGGGCTCTGATACCAACTTTGTAACACCCCGAATCCGTAGGACTCGAAGTGCTACTGGGCTAGGATCTCACAATGGATCCTGGCCCTAGCCTGACAATAACCTCACTGAATCTTACAACAAGGAACAAACAGATTAAAACAAAACATAAAAACTGATATATATATATATATATATATATATATATATATATATATATATATATATATATATATATATATATATATATATATATATATGTATATATATACATGTCAAAAAGGATAATACAGAGTACTGCTGAGTACAAAGTCAAACTGAAAGCCGTACAATAATGATAATCTCAAAAACCCCACGAATATGCCCTGTGTACGGAACCCTCAGTAGATCACCCCTCCGGATCACTCCGCAACTCTCCTAACCTGCGAGGGATCTACAACACGGTATGAAACCGTTAGCTAACTATACACATATATAAGAAGATGCTAAAGCACAAACACACCTCAGAAATGATAAACACTTCAGCATGATATCAAACATTTACCCGGTTTATTATCTTTAATAAGTTGAGTCATTCAATCGTATAAATATATATATATATATATATATATATATATATATATATATATATATATATATGAAGATAGGTCACACGAGGAATATAATCCCCGCCTCTGAGTACTCTAACCAGCTGGGGTAGTATCAACACACCTCCCGTGTACCCTGTGGGAATGGTGAGGGGTCTTCCTTTATACCAAATTTGGCATGACTACAGAGAACCTCCCAGACTCCACTACGGGATGAAAGGGAAAGGTTATCACAGCCACTACGATGAGCGGTCAATATAACATAGGTCGGTGACCAAATAATAACACATGCTATAAAGCACATAACACACACCACTCAAGCATACATCCAATATAAGGATAGTAGCTAAGTAAGTCCTACGGACTTACCTCGATCTCAAAAGTATCTCGCTACGAACAATTTTTAGAAACGTCCACTCCAACTGGAGGACAACACAACCTATATACAAGGCACACAGATATATATCACAATCATATCACACAAAGGGTCACACCTAGACTCAAGGGATCCATAAGGGATCATATCCAACTCATAACCTCAAGGCTGTAACCGGCATATCTATATCATACTCATCATAAACCGATACCTAGCATGATACTAGTTCCCTCATACTAGAAAGGAAAGGAACTACCTAACTATAGGTAGCCCGGGACAAAACGCACCTGCGTGATCTAAGGATGCAGAGGCGGAATGTAGGCAACCGCAGGCGCGGTGACGCTCAGCCGCGGGGGCGGTGACAAGGATCGCTGGCAACGCAGGCACGGCGCTGGCACGGCGCAGGCGCTGCGGCACATCTTCCGTAGGGGCGGTGACTTCTGGCCGCGGGGGCGGCGACAGTGCAGAATGAAACCTCGCGGCTTCTCTTTGGCTCTTCACGTGATCAACTCACGTCTACCCTCTTCCATAGTCACATACATACACAAAGATTCATATTCCAACATCACTCTATGATTCATTCATCTAATCCTAAGCTAAGGAAAGAAGAACAAGAAAGAAAGAAAGGAAGGAGAAGCAAGATGCTCACCTCAACTGCTAGAATCACTCAAGGGAAGCACAACACACTCTCTCAGCTGGCATCACAAGCTCAGCAACATACATAAGAACAATCTCAGCAAAGCCACACCACAACTCCTTTGCAAAGTCTAAGAGAACTCACACACAAGATCAAGGAGATGAAGGAAGAAGCAAGAAGGACGTAAGGCTGGGGAAAGGAATGGAAACCCTTGCTCACGAGCCACAAAAGAGGCTTAAGAAGAAAGGAAAGGAGAAGGTAAAGCATGGTCAAATAGTCAACAAAACCGGCTGCAGCCGCTGGAAACCGCAGGGGCGGTTCCTTCAGCCGCAGGGGCGGCGGTCAAGCCCGCGGGTGCGGAAAGACCAATCTCGGGCCAAAGCCAATCTCGGCTATGGTCCGATCTCAGTCCGAAAGGAAAGGGCTCTCACACTATGAAGAGGGTGAATTATTTTAGGACTATTTGATGTAATTTCTACATATTTCTAATCACTTTGGAGTTTGGTCTTTAGATCATGTACTAGTTGTGTAACCTTGCAGTTTTATTTTAATTTTCGGATTAACTAGGTGGGTCAATGGGAATTTTAGGATCATTCGGATCAGTCGGGTCGTTTGAATCAAGATATATAATGGCATGTGGATCGAACGGATCAGCTGTATATTCGTTGATAATGATCCGATTCGAACCGGCCAAATAAAAATCAGTTACTAGTATTTATATTTCAGATCAAACATATTGGCCAAATATCAGTAGATAATTATCCTATCCGACCTGACAAAAATTCCGGATATCCGGCAAGATCCTGATCGGACTTTGCCTAAAAGCTTTTTCTCAAGATATCCGCCTATTTGGATCATATCGATCCGATGCCACCCTTTGGTGAAAAAATGCTCAATTGATATAAAATTGTAAAGCCCAAGCTATTTAATAATTAAAGTCAAGGCCCAATCAGGCTTACTCGGGTTACACAAGCCCAAGTCCAACCAACATACACAAGGTCTGTTGAAAATACAAATATTGTATTTAGTGGGTTTCAAACTCTGGATGACAGACCCTCCCTCCCAGCCTTATATCAGCTGAACTAATTGAACTTGATAATCTATTTTTATTTTTTTAGAGTTGATCTTAATGTCTACTTACACAAACTAGTATTACACAAACATAATGTTCGATTTTACAAAAATTATAATCATCCAAGACCTCTGTCGATTTTATTTACACAAGCCGATCTAAGCAATATCGATTTTATTTACACAAGCCTAACGATTTTAATTATACAAGCCTTAACGATTTTAATTATACAAGCCCTAACGATTTTAATTATACAAGCCTTGACGATTTAATTATACAAGTCAATCAAATTAGACAAGTCAATCGAATTACACAAGGACCGTCGAATTGAGCCAATCGAATTACACAAGTCAATCGAATTACACAAACCAATCGAATTACACAAATCAATCGAATTACACAAACCAATCGAATTACGCAAACCAATCGAACAACACAAACCAATCGAATTGCACAAAACTACAAAGACGGGCCAAAGGGAGGAATGAAACTGCAACATTACAAAAACTGCAACATTGCACAACCCATTTAAGCATATAAGATCAGTTTCAAGATCAATTTCCGAGATCAAAACCATGCTTAATTATACAATAATCTCAAAAACAAGATGGAAGAAAGCTGAAGAAGAGAAAACATAAATTAGGGCTTCTCAGATAACGAACTCGGGCTTAATTATAAAGTAATTTAAAAAACGTTGAAGAAGAGAACACACTAGATGCTTTTAGCAAAAGTAACCCAAAAACAAGATGGAACAAAGTGAGAAAACATCTTCTGCGTATGTTGTGCAAGTTCCCGCCACCATAGATGAAGCAGTGTCGACATTCCCATCGCGATGGATGATGCACTATGGTTGTTGTCGAGGTTGCTCTAACCGCCACCACCAAGGTTGCTCTTGCCGCCGCCGTCAAGGTTGCTCTCGGCCAAAAGCAAATATCTTTTGCGAAGCCGGTGGGCTTCTTCTCCGGTGGCATTACGGCGAAGCAGGGATCGGGTGCGAGTCGAAGAAGACGATGAAGAACTCGGTGGAGAGAGATGTTCGCTATTTTTACACCCCTATAAATCTTTATCAATAATGATAAAAACCTATAAGTTAGTAAAAACCACGGTATACTTTAAATTTTTAAAACAAGAAATAAACACCCAAATTGTAGCGAACCACATTGTATGGGTCAATCACAGTATAGGTAAGTATTTCAAGGTCGATCTCAGGGACTGAGAGGATTAATTTACAGCGATGATTATAAATAGTATAAATTTAAAATAAGAAAGGGGTTGGAAAAGATAAGAGAAAGAAATCAAATATTTTTGGAAGGGTTTTGGGTTGCTCTCAATTGAATGTCACATTCAATTGAATTTTTTTTTATAAAAGCAAAATAAAAGAAAAGATAATCAAGTTAAAGGAAAGAAAATGGATTTCAAGGGTTCAAGATCATTGTTTATACATATGGACTTAGGAAAACTCATAAGACATCTATGACTGGCAAGCACATGGATGAACATTTGTAAGCTGACGGTCTATTACCGGGTAAGTCTCAAGGGAGAGAGGTAGGAAATTCTAAACAAACCAGACTACAAACTAAGGGAAAGGTAAATTATCACCGGGTAAGTCTCAGGTATTACCCTACTTAGGAAGGAATCTAAGCACATTCAACCAATAAAGGATGAACCTTTATTACCTATGGTCAGTTCTCTAAGGTATCTAAGAAGGAATATCACCAGGTAAGTCTCAATTCCAACTTAGATTACTAGCTAGAAGGATTCTAACTAGGTTCAAATCCAAACTAACCACTAGGATTTCAAGGCTAAACAAACCAAACATAAACTCAAATTATTCCATCATAATCCAATACATAAACAAATCTTTGTCAACCTTGAAACCACAAGGTTCTAGCCAATAACAATCATATCAAAGACAAAATAAAGAAATAACAAAAGGGAAAGAAATAACTCAACTTTCAATGAATAAAAACTTGTAATCTTCTCAAATATCGAATCCAACAATATCTCTCAACAAAACTGAATGCAAAAGTCTTGAACTTTAATCTAAACTATGAAGAACAATGGAGAAGAAGAAGGGAAGGGAAGGGGAAGGAGACGGCTCCCCCCTCTAGGGTAAACTCTGAGCGATTCCCAGCACAAAAGACGGATAATTAGAAATTATTTGGAGCTTCCCTTTTATACCCAACAACCTTCCAAAGAATGGGTTGGGATAAATCATATCCAAAAATAAAATAAAATGCCCGCATAGGAAATCTCGGGTAGAAAAGCTCGGCCGAGATCAGGCATGTTGGGACCGAGATTTGGAAACAATACGTTCAACGCGTCATGAGTTCGGGAATCTCGGCCGAGATCAAGAAATCTCGGCCGAGATCGAACCATCTCGGTCCGAGATCAGGCTATCTCGGTCCGGGATTCCGTCTTCTTCGTTCCTTCGCGCCTTTAGCTCGATTCCTAGTCCTTCCCTGCGCACGTATGCTGGCTCCAATGCATCCACTTCGAGGCTTGATCCTCAAATACGTCGTTTTAGCTCCAAAATGTGTCAAACTACCTACGAAGCCGCAAATAGTGTGTGTAGACATCTATTCTTGCAAAGTAGAACTAAACAAGCATAAATGGCACAAACTAAGGCCAAAACATGAATGCGGAAAGGGGAAATCTAATTAAATGCATGAATGCAACAGATCGATAAATCATGTTATCAAGAGAGTTGAAGAAGACGATGAAGAATTCGACGACGAGCGAGCGAGACAAAGAAGACGAACGGTTGCACTAGGGTTTCGTGTGAGAGATCTCAATCATAAATGCAATATATAGGGTTTAATATTTCGCTCTTACCCTTATGCCCTTTAATTAAATAAATTTAGATTTAAAATTTTGTTATATATTAATAGGGGCCTACTATGTATCTAGTTAACCAAAAAGGTTCTAATATGTAAGAGCCTTAGTCTGTGGACTGAGATTTGGCTTTAGCCGAGATTACCTTAGCCGCCCCCGCGGGCTTGTGTGCCGCCCCAACGGGTTCCCGCTCCCGCGGCCCAGGGAACCGCCCCTGCGGTTTCCGACGGCTGCAACCGGTTTTGTTGACCATTTGACCCGTGCTTTACCCTTTCTTTCCTTAACCTAATTCCTTTGCTTTGGCTTGCTGAGCATCTTCATTCCCTTTCCCAGCTGCCTTCACGTCCTTCTTACTTCATTCTCCTTCCTTCTTGATCTTGTGCTTGGTTTCCTCTTGGTTTGGAAGAGGTTTTGTGTGGCCTTGTGAGGTTGATGTTGTATGATGTTGTTGCTGAGCTTGGGATCCAGCTGAGGCAGTGTTGGTGATCTTTTCCTGGCCTAGGACCACAAGTGTGGTAAGCTTCTTGCTTCTCCTTTTCTTCTTTCTTGTTCTTCTTCCCTAGCTTAGGATTAGATGAATGGATCATAGATTAATGTTGGAATATGTATCTATATGTATGTACTTGGGTGTGGAATGGAGAAGACGTGATTTGATCACATGAAGAGCCGAGAAGAGTCGCGGGATCACATTCTGCACTATCGCCGCCCCCGCGCCTGGAAGCCGCCGCCCCTGCGGAAGTCGTGTCGTAGTGCCCGCGCCGTGCCTGCGTTGCCTGCGGCCATTGTCACCACGCATGCGGTTGAGCCTTGCCGCGCCTGCGGGTTGCCTGTTTCGCCCCTGCGTCTTTCCGTTACGCAGGTGCGTCTTGTCTCAGGTCTACCTAGAGTTGGGTAGATTCTTTCCTTTCCTAGTATGAGCGGGTTAGTAGCATGCTAGGTATGTGTATGAGGTTAGAATGATGATGAGTACGTTATCGTTTATGCGAGTTATGGCTTTGAGGTTTATGAGTTAGGATATGATCCTTATGGATCCCTTGGGTATAGGTGTGACCCTTTGATGGATATTAGTTGATATATTGGTATGCCTTGTTATTAGGCAGTGTTGTCCTCCAGATTGGAGTGGACCGTGTTGGATTTCGTAGTTGAGACTACTACTGAGGTTGAGGTAAGTCCATAGGACTTACTTAGGTGCCATCCTTTTATTCGATGTATGCATGAGTGGTGTTTGTTATATGCTTTATAGCATGCAATATGGTTCATTACCGACCTATGTTATATTGACCGCCCATTGTAGTGGCTGTGACGACTTACCTTTCATCCCGTAGTGGAGTCTGGGAAGTTCTATGTAAGCTAGTTAGATCTGGTATACGGGAAGGGCACTGACCACTCCTTATGGTATACGGGAAGGTGCGCTGATACCACTCCAGCTAGCTATTACACGCATAAGCGAGGATTATATACATTCCTCGTGTCACATACTTTCATATGCAGATCTATATATTATTTGAGTGATTGACGTTATAAAGATAATAAACCGGGTAAATGTGTGAAAGCATGATGATGTGTTATGATTCATGATGTGTGTTTGTGCTCTAGCATCTTCTTATATATGTGTATGGTTAGCTAACGGTTTTATACCATGTGTTAGATCCTTTGCAGGTTAGGAGAACTGCAGAGTGATCCAGAGGGGTGATCTGCTGAGGGCTCCGTACACTGGGGCGATATCGTGGGATATGGGATACTTATGTTGTACGGATTTATATTTTGACTTTGTACTCAGCAGTTACTCTGTATTACCTTTTGATATGTATATATATATATATATATATATATATATATATATATATATATCAGTTTTATGTTTTGTTTTAATTTATTGGTGCCTTGTTGTAAGATCAGTGAACTTGTTGTCAGGCTAGGGTTGGGATTCATTGTGAGATCCTAACCTAGTAGCACCTCGAGTCCTACGGATTTGGGGTGTTACATAATATCTCATTCTTCTCATATATTACTAGTTTCAACTAATCCTTTGAGATGAAGGAATTTGCAAGCATTTAGCAATGATCTTTAATGCAAATTGGAATCATAAAAATAGTAAGGAGTGAAAGAAAATAACAAACTTGCATTCACAGTAGTTCACAGTAAGAATCTTAAATTTTGAAATTCAGCCAAAGCAAAAACCTCGAACCTTATAACAAATTGATTGAGTTAACTTTAATTTGTAATGTTAAAACAACATTTATTTACGTTCGGAGAGAGTCTTAACTTTAATTTATTGTATCCAAACATTATAACAAATTGATTGAATTAAAACTAAATACTATTATACACTATTGTACCAATTTATTTAAATAATTAGATAAAAAGAGGATAGGTGAGTTATTTTATAAGGAGTAATTTTATTTTGCAACACGAAAAATGACTAACAACACGCCGTATACGTCCACCTCAGACGCATGCGTCCGAACTTTGTCCTCGCACCGCATCACTCTTTTACTTTTTCACGCCCCATCTGAACGCACACGGCGCATCAACCCCCATAATGTGCGTTAGGGCTAGACGCACACTCTTCAAGGGACACATGCACTCCGTATACATTCGGACGGAATGCGTGCACAGCTTGCACGCGTGGACTCCTAGCGTCTGACCGAATTACAATCCGGTTTTATAAGTGAGAACAAGTGAAATAACGGTCAGCCAAGTAAAATTTTACCCATCAAAATATTTTGAAGTCCAAAATAAAACAAATAGTTTGTTTAGGAAGAATAATGGAGAGGTGAATGATTGTCAGCGAGGATTGCAATCTTCTAGTAGGATTCTCCACTTCTATTCGATTTTGAAGTCCAAAATAACAAGACGACAAAATGTAGCGTTGAAAAATAAAATTTAAAAAAACAGAGAAATGGTTCCCAAAGCCACAAACCGAAGAGAAGGGCTGAAAACGATAGGGAATAAATATTGGGAGAGAATTCCATCGTTGCTTCATTACATTCGGAGGAAACAAAGGTTAGATAGATGTTGCTATCGATATAAATATTAAATTAGATCGCTAAAAATACGTGGGAATCAGAATACACTGGGTTATAATTCGGTTAAATCTAATTTTCTTTTATTAATTCATTTACAAATTTATTTTTTGAGGAAAATTTACTCATTTTTAATATTTTTTAAAATTGAAATTCATCAAATTATACCTTTTTCCCGCCGTGCAAAGATTTCAAAATATTAATGATTGAGCGTATATAGCGGCATATTTTAACGAAAAACTAATTCATTACCCGTATTGTGCGGGTTTTATCTAAAAATATATTATATTATTATTTTATGTATTATCTATTGTATATTAATCTATCGAAAACTTAATTAAATGTTAAGTAAACTTAACCGTGTAGTAAAATATATATTTAAACATACTATAGATAAAACAATGTGTAAAAATACCTATAATTTAGAATATATAAATTATTATTTTTAGTTATAAGAAATTACATTAGAAAATTATTTGTCTACAAAAATTTAGCATAAATATAAAACAGTTATATTTTAATAATATACATGATATAAATTCCGTTAAAATTAATATAATAGATAGATTATTCATTTCTCTCAATTCATACTCTTTGTACGTATATTTTTTAGTTTATAAATTTGTGACAACCCATTACTACTTTTAAGGAAGAAGAAAAAAAAAAAATAGTAGTAATACGTTAAACTAAATTGTCATGATCAGGTAAAAGTATTATTAAATTTATAAATATCTGAAAATTTATAATAAAAAATATTACATAAAATTTTCAAAATTATAACAAGATTAAGCTAATTATTTATTAAGTTTTCTTCTATCTATTAAAAATAGTAAGATAAATAAGCTAACATGTTTAAGAATAACTAACGAGAATTAGAAATATAATATTTATAATAAATTTTTTAAAAATATGGTATATATTGAGTGGTATTGATGTAAATAAATTGAAAAAAAGCTGATGTGAATGAGCTTAATAAATGACATGTAGTAAAATGGAGAGGTTTTAGTAATAATATATAGATTTCACGTTATAATCATTAACTATGTACTTTAATAGATATATAAAGAGATTTTTTTAGTATATTTATGCACTTTTGAACTTTACTTATACTTTTTACCCTTTTTCATTTTTTGAAAAAAAATCTCTAAATTTCATTTAAAAAAAATTATATCCCACAAGAATACATTAGTAGGTTGTTGACGGTATAGGTTTCTTACGCACTAATGATGTAAGTTTTACAACAATAAAACTATATCCCACAAAATACAAGATCTATTATAGTATACAAATTATCGAATCTCAAGGACCGTGTCTAATTTAGCAAACGATAATGATTAGTTATTTCAATTGAAAACAAGTAGCAAAGAGAAAACATGAAAGAACATAAAACACAATTCGCATTGATAATAAGAAAAATAGGTAATCATTTAAAGCAACCTGAGAAAAAGATAAATCAAGACCGTGCTTTACAACTCACGTAGCTTTCAATTCAGCAGTTCGACGAGTATAGGAAAATCTATTCGCATTTAGAAATTCGGCAAAGACCTAGGTAAAACTTCTCTTGAAGTTCATCAATTAAAAAGGTACAAAGACCGGTAAAATCTTCGATGATTAGGATTCCCCGAGGCTTTAATAATAGAATAGTATTCTCTCAGCCAAGCTCTTTTCAAATATTTTCAATAAAACAAAATCTTCCCTTTGTTTTATCTAAACCAATTAAAAGTGTCATCCTAGATTATCGAAGATAATTAAAAGGTAGAATTAAGCCCTTTGAATTGAAGGATTATCAAATATCTCAATCCACAATTATATATGCAATCAACATATTAAAGCATTATATGGCTCATCCCAATCTTTAGATCAAGGAATGATACTAGTCATACATGTTGTGATATAAAGCAAAGAAAGCAAATATATTTGGTTCTAGGAAAAATCTTACATAGCAACTCTAACAATGACAGCCTACTAGAATAAGGGAGAGAAGAAGAATAAGAGAACTCAAAAGCCATGGATGATCAATGACATCGAGATATTTGACTCTAACCCTAACACGTGTTATATAGTGATTGTAAGGCCAGAGTCTTATATAGTGATTGTAAGGCGTCTAGAGTTTACACTAACTTGTTTTCAGGGAATTGGACAAAAAGAAAAGGCTCCTAGTTAAGGTAGTTTGTCTCGCCCAGAAAATATACACACTAGATTCATTCTTTTATATAACCAAAGTAATATAGTTACTATTATATGAACTAACTCTAGTATAGATGAAACTAAAACCCTTCACAATGGTGGGTGGGAGCTCTTAAGCCCCCTCCGTGTCATCCAAATGATGACATGACAAAGAGAGAGAGGGGATAAGAGCCCAAACATCAATGCTTACATAAGTGTCGATGATTAACCCCATACAATTTTTTTTGAAGTAAAACGACGTCGTTTAATTTGTAAATTAACCGAGGGATATATCACATGGTATACCCTCACTAGTAGAAATCGGGCCAATGAAACACGCTATTTGGCGGGGTTTTAAAAATTTAAACCCTAAGATCCAGCTTAAATAGTAATTAATTTAAAAATGTAAAAGTATTTTTTGAGTAAGTTTTTATTTATTTATTTATTCAATGATACCAACTTTGCATATGATTTGAGAAAAAAGAAATTTGACTTCTTTTAAAGTCTATAAAAAATTACGTAATAGAATTTTAGTATTTTTAAATATAGTTTTTAAAATTTATATTGCTAAACCTTTATTTTCATATAATTTATTTGTTATTTAATTTTTACATCTATCAATTTAATAATCTATTTTAAATTTTATGGATAATGTTTATTTTAAAATAAGATTACTAATATTACTAATAATAAAATGATATATAAATATATAATTTTATAATTCTATAACCTGTTGAATATAAATAGAAAGGTAAATTTTAGAAAAAGAAGAAACCGGGGATTCTTTATTGTGACGAAAATTAGTACATATAAAAATAAAAGTTATATGACTATCTATTACACAAGGTCTTCAAATATTCCTTTAAATCTACTCCATATCAAAAGTAATTGCACTTTCACCAACTCCATCATGTTTTAGTATTTTACTATCACCTCCCATTCAACGAGATTTCAATCTATAAGGAGACATACCATATGGAGTTGATGCTGTCTTCCCTTGATATTCAGTCATGCATGCATGGATGCATGTGAGTCATGTGACTGTGAAGAGTGAAGACACAGCCACCCCACACTATCCTATTATTTACGTAGCTACCTCCTCCCTTATCCACTTTCTTTACATTTTGTTTACAATAAATATGGTAAGAATATGATATTTCGGTCTGTATAAGAAAGCATTCCGTTTATAAAAGAAAATAATTACCAAACACTTTAATTAGTTCACTTCTTTTAGGTGTACTTTTGTCTTACTGACCGGGTAGTCGTGCATTCATAAATGTCGATAAACCGATATAATGGGAAGTAAAGTATTGATGATGTTTGCTTACTTAGGAGGTTCATATACTATCCTTATTATGTTAAAATTAGAACATACTTCTTGCAATGTTGGCTTTCTTATACGAGGGAAATGACAGCATCCATTTAATCAAAAAAAATTTATCTTAATTTTTATCAATCTCTTGTTTGTACTAGGAAGTTTTGCATGGTTTTATGGTAGTTTGCTTTTAAACTTAGTTATTTTAGAGATATATATTCGTACATTTATAGAAATACATGCGTCTTATGTCATTTGGATTATAAATGGAACATCTTTAGAAGAATGTCTACGTTTCTAAAGTTTTCTTAAGGTCGAGAAAGTCTAGATCAAGATTGGATCGATTAAGATATGAAATAACAAAGAAGTGTTCGGAAGTTGGCAGACTACCTCGATCGAGTCAACCGATTGTATTAGGTCGAGTCAATGCACTACATGTGATTAGGTCGACCGTTCAGAGTTTTGCATCAAAGTTAGGAAGAACTATCCTCCTCTCTCACACATTCTCTCTTACATATAGAATTAGTTGGAAGATATGTTTAGATTTTTTTTTATATTTATTTTTTTAGCTTTTTTCCTAGGGTTATTAAGAAGCATATAAATAAATCACCCGGTTATTCGTTTGAACATCCAGTTTTTACATTAGAATTTAAATTTGGAAACCTTGATAGATGTTAAATTCTCACCACCGCTCAATTGATCCCTTCACCAATCAACTCGACCACCGCATGTTTTCATGATTTAATAAAGGAGAACATTTGTAAGTAATTGCTTGCTAATTTTTCATTATTATAGGGTCTAAAGAGTCCGACTTTGGATGATGAATCTATAATTTTTATGATTATTTATGTTCATAGATTGTATGTCTTAATTAATATGTTATTTTAGTCCAATGGTTATCCAACATAAGATGTGAGAATTGCTCATTATTATAGAGTATTTATTGTTTGCAAGATGCAAGAGTTGCGTGATTTTATACGTTAACTTCATGTAAGATGCGAAAGTTGTGTAGGATTGTTCGCTTCATATTATGACTACATATGACTTTGGATATGGTTGATTATAAATTGAAATTCTATTATACGTTATTGTGTTGATTAGGTTTGGGAATACCTTTATTAATCACTTACATCGTTGTTAAGCTTCCTGCTTTGTATTGATTGGATCAAACCGAGTAAAACCCCTTTCTCCCTAACTGCTATTGTCAAATCGATCTAGTTTATGAGTCGAATTGATTGTGTGTGTTCTTATGCGCCGCCAATTTAAATTTTTGTCTCTATATGATACATACTTATTTCTCTTGATCAAGTCTACTCCGTTGCTTGGTCGACTCGATCCTTGTCTTATATTTCTATTTTCTATTATATATTTTGGTTTTGGACTCTTCAATTAATCATTCAAATCATTACATCAATCTGTTTGTATTTGATCTCGACCCTTATACTACAATATGATCTTGTATAATTATTTGTGAGATTTGAGGCACTCTCATTTCAACCTAATTAAGAAGTCCATTTAATCAGAGTGACTCGATCTTGTTATAAAAATCTTCCTCCATAAAACCATAGACTTAAGTTCATGTGACTTCTCAATTGACAAAAGGAGTGCAACATTGGTTCTATTTCCCAACGGCAGAGACTTAAGTTCATGTCCTTATAAGTTGAACTTTACCTACGTATAAAAGAGTCCAAGCACTCCATTATTGAACTATACCTTTGAATTGGTTGATGAGTGGTTGATATTCAACAACTTAGAGTCTCTTTGACCCCATTGAGACTCCAAGGTAAGGGAATGAAAGAGTGTTAGTCCTATAATTGAGAAGGTTAATGATCCTTTCTTGTTTTAAATCTGGCACCCTCCTAAATAAATTGTAGACATATTTGGTGTGGCTTTAATCCTAGAGAGATCACTAAACTTGTTAAGATTTTTCTATAAGAAGGTGACAAAGGGATGTCACCTCTATAAAATAGCATGAGATTACCCGGGAAGTAGAGATGGGTGATCCTCAGCCTAGAGCACATAGAGGGGCTATTGAAGTCGGAAGATTGGGTATTAATATGAACGAGTCTAGCTTGAAAGGTATTCAACACCATGAAAAAGATAGAGAAGAGAGTGTTCAACTTCGTCACAACCTTTGCTCCCCTTTGAAGAACCCCTCAAGGCTGCAATTGATATTAATGGAGAACATAACAACGGTGATGCAAACATGATTCCAGCCAATAAATTATTTGGGAGTCCAAACAAATGACTTTGAGGATGAAGTTTTGGTCAATGGTATCACAAGCTTTGCAATTGTTCACTTTATATGCACATCGAATGAATATGTACCTTCTACAATAGTGTTTGTGAGCTCTTGACAAAGGAGTATGTTATGGTAAATAGAATGATCATTGATAAAGGCTTTCTACCGAACTTGAATCCAATAATACCAAGGAGGACCCTTTTATATCTATTGTCCAAAACCTTACAATAATTTTGTAGAAGAGACCGCAACAAGAAGGGAGAAAATCTTGCTAGAGACCGCAAGCCCTTCCATAAATGGAGCAAAGTAGATGTCCAAAACCTTACAATAATTATGTGCCATAATGCAGCCTGTAATCTTGAGTTACATAAGTAGCTCAATACTCTAGTTATGCATTTCTAGTGTTTATGTTGTGGATTGTTGTTAGAGACTAAGTACATTTACCGATTGTGCTAAATCATGACTTGTGTAGTCTAATGTACTTAACCATTAGGTGTGGTGTGGTACTTTGGGGGCTAGATACATTGTAAAAGAGATAACAACATTCTAGGTGTGGTGTGGTACTCTAGGTGAGGGTTGGATGGACTTTATTTTTAAAGTGTAAATGTTCATGAGTTGTGAGGGTGGAGGAAGGGGTGTGGAAGTGCTTAAGTCTAGGAGCGTTGGTTGAGTTGGGCTTTGGAAGGAGGGTCTTTTCTTGAGAAGCTTACACTTCCGGTCCAAGACTTGGCAAGAAGGATAAAATGGTGGCAGCCAGACATTGGTTGATATTCTCGCCCTCTTGGACGCAAAAGGTGACTTCACGTAGGAAACGATTTGAAGCCGAGACGCGGCAATAATTCATGCAAAAAGACATTATGTTTTAATCGTCAACTTTTGACTAACCCATTCAAGCATATGTTTTAAGGAAAATTTGCAATCAAGATTAGATACATTAAATGATCTCCAAAATAAAACAATGTCTGAGTAGGGTTAGTCAAGTCTAAACCCTGTGTGTCAACTGTCAACGCTTGAGAATGAAGGAGGAAAGACCAAGGGATACTCTCGAGGATAAAGAAAATATCCTTTTTACTTTGTTTAGGACCTCGATTTAAGAGATTTCGTAGGGGAAGTTTAAGATCATCAAGCTAGATCGTACATGCCTTAAATAGTTTGTTAGGAAACTCGAATGGATCAAGAAGATACGAGACGCTCTTTCCTTAATTCTTAAATCACCCCTATTGTGAAGGGTGTTTGTGTGATTAGAATCTCATGATACAACTGCTTCAATGCCTCACACTGCGTAATAAGATCTTAAGAGCTACGAGAAAAGGGATTTTGATGTTGCTAGTGTGTTTTCTAAATGAGAGTGAGATTCCGTTTTATAGGGACTCAAGAGGATCACCAAGAGAAAATGTGCGGGAGACGGTTCTGGATTCCCGCACTTTTTTAATTAACGTAATATTCTATTTTAAATAATAAAAAATAGGATGTTGATTTAGGTTGATATCACAAGCGTTTAATGTCTGATTACGGATTTAATACATAATATCTTGGAGAATTAATGTGAGATATTAAAATAATAATAGAATTATTTAAATTCCCGTTCTTGTTATCCGACGGATTGAATGAGAGATATCAACCTATATTTGAAATGTGGATAAGTTTGGCCCAGATAAAAATCTAACCAATCAATATATGACCCGAAATCATAAACCACTCCAAGAGCTCAACATTGGTACTCATTATATCATATACATATTATATTAATTATAATTATTTTCTCCATATTACATCCAATTATACGCCCCCCTTTATACCTTTATTTATCATTCATCCAGAAATCATTTTACGTATATGAGTATATTAAGTTATAATACTCGGAGAATGCACGAAGTCAACGCCTCTGCTATCGGGTTTTTATCATGTATGGATCCCACTGAAAAAGTTCTTGGAAAGTACCCCGGTGCCACTACTTTAAACAACTTCCAAAAATCCTCACGTGAATAGAAATAAATTTGAAAGATTAGGTTTTGTTTTTTTTAAAAAACGGAATAGACTTTAGAGAGTGTAGTCGAAGAATCACTACATCTAGGTTGGTAGCGTTTTTCAGCTTTGAATCATCCATAGTGAGTAACTATTGTCGACTAGATAGTGAACATGATGTCTTGAACCACCCGGCCTTTGATCTAAACCACGAAAATAACTATCACATAGTTTCATTCTCTCCACAAAACATGTTATCTTTGTCGTGTTCATTTTGGCCTTGAACATCCCTCTTTTAATCATGACCGAGCTTTGAGAAAATCATCCTTTTATAAATTCTCGTAGACACGGTCCCATGTCATACTCACAAGGTGATTTACCATAAAGAGTATCCATTATACCCAAATTTATTTCAAGGATATGGAATAATTAAAATCTAAAGCTTAACCTCATTCCTTATCAGGCAACACTAGTATCATCAATGAACTAAGTAGGGACTTGATTCTCCTAGTGCGCAACTAGATTATACTTGAATTGGTTTTTCCTTTGAATCTACATCATGGGATCTCTAGCCATGTAGGTAGGGTTGGTCGTCAAGAATCCTCTCTAGTAATAGGCTATAAACCCATTTCTTTTGATGATTTAGCAATTTGATCTCGTGACAAACCCATAGTAAATGGACCCTCTAGGTTGTCAGCTAAATTGATATATTATATCAGAATCCCACCTATCGAGAGTAATTGTCAAATGGACTTATGTAGGCATCTGATATGAAGTGACTTTCCATTGTACGTACAATTTTGTGCTCGAGCTATAGCTAATTGATCGACTATCGTAGTGTACGCATTATTTGCACAGGTTTGTTTCATATGGAATATCTCCCAAGAAGTGTTGAAGTCATTCAACTTCTTTGGTTTCTTTGTCTAAAGCAATGAACTCATATTCCATCGTGGATATGATAAAAAAATGTTTGTTTGGAAGATTTCCAAGATATTTCTACACCACCTAGTGTGAATACATCATCACTTGTGGATTTGGAGTTTCTAGAATCCGAAATCCAGTTTGTGTCATTAATTGTATCCTTCCTACACAGTTCGATATGTGCCATAATGCAGCCTATAATCTTGAGTTACAAAAGTAGTTTTTTTTTTTTTGAATTGAATTCAAAAGAGCTTTCATTAATGATAGGAATCAAACAAACAAGAGGGAAGATAACTACTGAAAGTTTACATATCCCCAACAGCAGGGAGAAGCCTAGACAATTTATCTACTAAAAAATTAGCCGTACGTGGTATGTAAGTCAAGTGAAAACCGTAAATTGGTCTCGTAGAACTTTCACTTCGTCCAAAAATGAGTCCGCCATGTGAAAACTTATCAGAATCCTCATTAAAGCATCTAACTACCTCCGTTGAGTCCGTCTCGAAAGCCATAGAGCGGTAACCTCTTCTCAAAGCTTCAATCACAACCATCTGAAGCGCTTCCGCTTCAGCCCACCACGGTGGCCAGCGCCCTCGCATCCACTTGATTTTTGCACCCAAGACAGAGCCACCATGATTACGGAAAACTACAGCAAGACCCATACCCTCCTCATCCGTAACTGACGCATCAACGTTCACCTTAACGACATCAGCCTCCAGCAGCATTCCAGAACCTCCAGAAAGATCAGCCGTTGACACCCCCACCAAGTGTTTATTTTTGTATTCATTAACCCAACTCAGTAGACTATCACGTAAGAGAGGAACTTGTGGTGGGGTTTCTTCAAATAACACTTTATTTTACAGACCCATGCTATCCACATCCTTATTATTAGCTCGGTGGTATCCTCCACTCCGAAACGGTATGTCATGCTGGTCACCAACGTTTCAGAGTCGCAAGGAAGAAAGAAATGTGCCTGAAGGAAGGCCTCGGAGTTTGCCCAAACATCCCGGCTTTTTGGGCACAAGATGAGTGCATGGTGTGTAGTCTCAGTGAACTCGGTACATCTTTCACACGACCCATCCACAACAACCCTCTTTGCCATCAGGGAAGATTTAACGGGGAGGATCTCAGAAACATAACGCCATGCAAAATTTCTAACCTTCGGCGTAACTTTAATTTCCAAACAACACCATTTGCTCTCAATCTCTGTCCCTGTAGTCTATCATGCCAATCATCAATGTGGTTACATCTTCCCAGCCAATAGGCCGACTTAACAGAAAAAATTCCATCTGATTTTGGCCACCAAACCCGGATATCAGCAGCGTTCAAATTAGCGTTTGGCATAGCAAGTATTTTGAGGCATCGTCAGGGTGGAAAGTACTTAGTACCTTGTTTACGTCCCAGGACCCGACAGCCGCGTTTTTGAGCATTTTAACAGTCATAGATTTGTCCATATGAACTTGGATCTTTGGCCGTCTTAGTCTTGCGCCACCCTCATCCAAAATCCATTGATCATTCCAAACACTAACACCACTACCAGATCCGATTCTCCATCCAATACCTTCTAGCAATAACGACTTTTCTCCCCATAAACTCCTCCACGAATAGTGTAACACCCCAAATCCGTAGGACTCGGAGTGCTACTGGGCTAGGATCTCACAATGGATCCTGACCCTAGCCTGACAACAACTTCACTGAATCTTACAACAAGGCACTGATAGATGAAAACAAAACATGAAACTGATGTATATATATACCGATCAAAAGTGATACAAAGTACTGCTGAGTACAAAAGTCAAAACATATACCCGTACAATATAAATATCTCAACCACGATATCGTCCCCGTGTACGGAACCCTCAGCAGATCAACCCTCCGGATCACTCTTCAGTTCTCCTAACCTGCAAAGGATCTACAACACGGTATAAAACCGTTAGCTAACTATACACATATATAAGACGATGCTAGAGCACAATCACATATCAGAAATAATAAACACTTCAGCATGATATCAAACATTTACCCGGTTTATTATCTTTAATAAGTCGAATCACTCAATCGTATAATAAATGTATATGAATATACGTGACACGAGTTATGTATATATAACCCTCGCCTCTGCGTGCAATAGCTAGCTGGAGTGGTATCAGCGCACTTTCCCGTATACCATATGGAGTGGTAGGTTCCCTTCCCGTATACCAGAACTAACTAGCTTACAGAGAACTTCCCAGACTCCACTACGGGATGAAAGGTAAGTTGTCACAGCCACTACGATGGGCGGTCAATATAACATAGGTCGGTGACCATAATAACACATGCTATAAAGCACAAAACACACACCACTCAAGCATACATCCAATATAAGGATAGTAGCTAAGTAAGTCTTATGGACTTACCTCGATCTCAGAAGTATCTCGCTACGAACAACTCTCAGAAACGTCCACTCCAACTGGAGGACAACACATCCTATACAAGGCACACATACATATATATCACAATCCTATCACACAAAAGGGATCCATAAGGATCAAGTCCAACTCGTAAACCTCAAGCCGTAACCGGCATAACTATAACATACTCATCAACATCCGAATCCTAGCATGGCACTAAGTTCCTCATACTAGAAAGGAAAGGAACTACCTAACTATAGGTAGTCCCGGGACAAGACGCACCTGCGTGAACTAAGGATGCAGGGGCGGAACGCAGGCAACCGCGGGCGCGGTGGCACTCAACCGCGGGGCGGTGACAAAGGTCGCTGGCAACGCAGGCACGGCGCGGGCGCTGCGGCACGTCTTCCGCATGGGCGGTGACTTCTGGCCGCGGGGGCGGCGACAGTGTAGAATGAAACCTCACGGCTTCTCTTTAGCTCTTCACGTGATCAAATCACGTCTTCTCTCCATCACAAACACACACAACATGCACATACACATACCAACCATCAACACCCTTAGCATACATCTAATCCTAAGCTAAAAAGATTGAATCAAAGAAGAAGAGAAGGAGAAGAAGCAAGACTCACCACTACTGAAGATCCTAGGCTGCAGGAAAGCTTAACACACATCAAGGCTGGCTTCCAAGCACATCAACACACACACTAGCATCATCATCAACCACAAAGCCATAACAAAACTCTTCCAAGCCAAAGGAAATCAAGTCAAGATCAAAGAAAGGTGAAGGAGAAGCAAGAAGAACGTAGGAAGCTGAAGAAAGGAATGAAGATGGAACCCTTGCTCAGCAAGGTAAAACGAAGAGGTAAGGTAAAGGGTAAAGCACGGACAAAAGAGTCAACAAAACCGGCTACAGCCGCCGGAAACCGCAGGGGCGGTCCCATGAGCCGCAGGGGCGGCCAAAGTGCCCGAGGGTGCGGAAAAGTCTACACTCGGCCAAAGCCAATCTCGGCCATGGTCCAAACTTGGTCCGGGAGAGTAGGGGTCTCACATATCACCCCCCCTAAAAACAAGTTTCGTCCCGAAACTTGCAAGATCCTGAAACACTCGGACTCAAATGCCGAGGTAACACTCTCTATAACCTTAAACGTAAGCATGGAGGAAATCATCAACTCCAGCAGTAACTATACTATCCAGAGCCTAGAGGATAACCATCTCTAGCCAAACCATAAACATATCACAAGGCATAGAGGAAGCACATCTCTAGCCGTATCATAACCATAACAGAAAGGCATGGAGGAAGTATATCTCCAGCACTACTATGTCCATCAAAATAGCATGGAGGAAAGAACCATCTCCAGCTAAATCCTAAACGTATCACAATAGCATTTGGAAAGAACCATCTCCAGCTATAAACAGGAAATCATACTAGCATAACAAGATCTAATAAGATCATACTCACATCAAAGCTAGCATGAAAACAAACACATCATAGCATATAAGCAGGTAAGCATATAAGACTCACCAAGCTAGTACTAAGATCTACTCGGTGATCCTACTAGTGCACCTATCTCGGCATAGAACTCTGGATAGTTCCTCTGGATACTATCCTCAGTCTCCCATGTAGCCTCCTCGGGTCCTCGTCTCGACCATTGTATCCTCAACATAGGAATGTCCTTCAAACGCAGGCGTCTCATACCTCGCTCTAGGACTGCAATAGGATGCTCTACAAACGTGTGGTCCGGCTCAACCACCAAATCCTCATAACTCACAATGTGCCTCGGATCTGGTATGTACTCCCTCAGCTGAGACACATGAAATACAGGGTGAACACCCTCTAATCTCGGAGACAAGGCTAACCTGTAAGCTGCGCTCCCAACCCGATCCAGAATCTCGAACGGTCCGACATATCGGGGACTCAACTTCCCCTTAATGCCAAAACGCCTAACACCTCGTGTCGGGGACACTCTCAGCCACACATGGGCTCCAACCCTGAACTCTAGAGGTCTACGCCTCCTGTCAGCATAAGGCTTCTGACGGCTCTGTGCAGTCAGCATACGCTCTCTGATCAATGCTACCCGAGCCATATCATCCTGAATCTGATCAGGTGCTAAACCACTGACACTACTCTGCTCATCCCAGCATAACGGGGTACGACATCTCTGTCCATACAATGCCTCATATGGGGCCATCCCAATAGATGCATGCCAGCTGTTGTTGTAGGAGAACTCAACAAGTGGGAGATGATCCGTCCACACTTGCCCCTAATCCAACACACAAGCTCGCAGCATATCCTCCAGCGTCTGAATGGTCCTCTCTGACTGACCATCTGTCTGAGGATGGAACGCAGTCGTGAAATGTAAACTCGTCCCCAGGGTAGTCTGAATCTGCTGCTAGAATCTCGAGGTAAATCGCCCATCTTTGTCTGAGACGATCGTCCTCGGTACACCATGGAGTCTCACTATCTACCTAGTGTACTCCTCAGCTAATTTGCTCACCGGCCACGTCTCTCTGATAGGAATGAAACGTGCCGTCTTCGTCAATCTGTCTACTATGACCCAGATGGCATCAAAACTCCGGCTCAGCCTCAAGCCAGTCACAAAATCCATGGTGACGTCCTCCCACTTCCTCTGTGGAACAGGAAGGGGATGGAGCACACCTCCAGGTCGGAAATGCTCGATCTTGACCTGCTGGCAGGTCGCACACTGAACTACAAATCTGGCTACATCGGGCTTCAGCCCTCCCCACCAATATATATGTCTCAAGTCTTGATACATCTTACTCGTACCTGGATGTACAAAGTAAGGTGTACAGTGAGCCTCCTGTAAAATCCTCTGCCTCAGCTTTGTATCAACAGGTACACAGACACGACCGCGGCGCCTCAAAACTCTATCTGCTCCAAGCAGAAACTGGGGTGCCTCATCTCAAGACATCCTATCTCTAATCCTCTGTAAAGTCGGGCAGGTCTCCTATTTCTGTCGGATCTCATCCAACAGATCAAGAAGAACCTCTAAAGTATGTAGCAGGGCCTCCTCATCAGGAAGCTGGATGTCCAACTCTAACCAGATCAGATCTCTCTGCAACTGATGCTGAACTGTCAGCCTCGCAATCGCCTGCTCTCGAGGCGTCTTCCTGCTCAGGGCGTCGGCGA
>CM008279.1:67525506-67565506 GCA_002319775.1 Fagopyrum tataricum
TGGCACAGACTTTCACTTCGACTTAGTCCTCAGCTCGTGAATCTGGCTATCTAAATATATCCGGATTCCTTTCTGATGCGCCTTATGTTTCCAAAAGGTAAGACTTTCCCCTTTCTAGGTACGTGGGTGTTAGCCTGCCGGATATAACTCAATCGATGCGGTTCGTCCCCTTCCTCCAGCCCTTCCAGCGCTTCTGGATGACCCTTCGTACCCGTATTCATAATTCTACCTCCGGGGATCTCCCCTCTTTTTCCGAAAGCTTTACGAATCAGACAGGGCAATTCCTTACTTTCACTTCAGAATATGGTACTTCACCTGGGGTTAGGCTTTTCAACTGNTTTCCGTCAAATGACCTGGCCTCTCCTGGCTCTTCCACCGTCCGGGTTCCTTTTCCCCTATGCTCCCTCGGCGCAGGCCTACCACGCTTCACGCCTGCGGCGTTTTCGCCAGACGGTCTTTGCCAGTAGTGCCATCCTCCCCGCTGGCTGTATGGGCGGGTTGTCCCTCGCTGCTGCGTTCTGTTAGGCTATGGATTACAGGAACAAATGTAGTTGAATGGGACAGCAGGCAGGTTACACGTTCCACTGTGCCGAGATGTGAGGTGCAGGTGGTGATGATCACCCCGGGGTATGCGCTAGTGCCCTTGACAGGCACTCCAGGACCCGCCAACGCTCGTGAAAACCCGGGTCGGTCGGTCCTCTATTCATCCGACCGGAGATGTGGATAACGAGGCCACCGTCACAACCTTCTCCCTTCTGTCCTTATGTTGTAGTAAGGTAGGGCGGTTCGCTTGAGTTGCTCAACCGCCCCTTAGCCCGGTGCTCATGACGCGCTACGGAACCTCAAACGTGCCGGGGGACCAAGCAGGGCATAGCTAGCGGCATAGGAGCCGACTCGGCGTCAGCGGCTTCGTGCCGCACTGGAGTAATCCAATATGTGGTTCCGCACGTTCCACCACTTCGCCGTTCATTTCCAATACTAATCGCGAAACACCATGAGCAGCAGGATGTTGAGGTCCGAAATTCGAAGTGAAATTTTGGATTTGCCTGTTCCTAGTCGTCATGGGAAAAAAAGGAATAAATAAGAAAGAGATTATTCCCTAAGAGCTTGTCCAGCACCACCCTGACCCACTATATCATCTTCAGGAATCCTGGTTTACCTATTATTCGTCGGCGGTCCGGCCCTACTATACCCGGCCCAGGCCCTTTTTTGATTTTGATTTGAGTTTTTCGTCTATTTTAGATAGTTGATCTAAAATATCTTTTAGGACAAAATGCCACTTTTTTCGCGGCTCCCCCACCCTCAATTGAGAATCAAAGTAATTAAGGGTGGAAGAATTAATAGGAATCTTTTTCAGGAGGGCTCGAAAGTCGTCAAATCATTTTTAGATCGACCAAAGATTTGGGTCAATTGTCGCTCATATATGATCCTCTCAAAGAGGGCCTTGGACGAGCTTTCAAAGCGCAACTCCTCGTTGGAGAATGTGTATTCTCCAACTGTCTGGCTGCCTTCCGCCGGACTCAAATCGGGTTTTAGATAGTTGGGTTCCCAATCCCAACCCACCCAGCTTCTGTGGGTTTTGCACTTTTTGACACCTTTAGTGGTGCCTCTGGTTCTTCGGGAATATAATGAAGGTTAAAATCACCGTCCGCCTCGTCCCGACGTTCATTCATATCAAGGGGGCTCAAGTTGAGATCGGGAATTGGAGGAAAATGATCCCCTGGTCCCCCAGACCCCCCGAAGGTCCACCAGATGCATAGGGCAGTTCTCCCCACCAGGCAGGCCGCCCTCCATTAGAAGAAACCAAAACGAAATCCAGAATATAAAAATGAGGATCCAAAAAATCGATATTCGTCCCTTTCCCGCAGGAACATCCACAATAGATCCAGTGCGCTTGACAAGATCTCCTTCTTTAATTGCGGTATCACTACCAAAGACAACAATCCCTACATTCTCATTCTCCAGATTTAAGGCTATTCCTTTCACACCGCTGGCAAATTCCACCATTTCCCCTGCTTGAATCTCGTTCAATCCATAAACACGTGCAATCCCATCTCCAACTGAGACCACTCGACCGATCTCATCCACTTGAAAATTCGTGTAAAAGTGGGTAATTCTACTTTCTAATAGAGTCGTTAGTTCTGCAGCTCTGGGAGAAAATTCCATGATTCAAAAATCGGATAGAGTTAAGGGAGAAAGAATGCCGCTGCTGATAGAGTTCTCTTTCCAAACAGACTAGAAGGAGTTTATAAGATCAAGAAAGGTAAATAGCTCTTGGCATAACCACCGAAGAGAGAATTCAAGTGAGACTGCTAAAAGGCGTTTCTTTACTAAAGCAATTTCATTGACCGATCCATTCATTCAACATGAATACCGGAATCTTTGATTGTACGAGCTTCAAATAAATACCACAATGAGAGACATTCGATCCCAGAATTTGCTCTATCCCACCTCCAATGAGATGTCTTAAGCAAAGTTGCCTCCATCTTGCTCTCTAGCGTAGCCGGGGGAAGGCGCGAAGTGATGCCAAGAAGAAGCTCTTTGAAAGCTAGAGAAGAAGCAGCTTTTCTTTGTGCCAACCCTCTTTTCTCGCCTATAAGTAAGAAGTCTGGGGAACTAGAGGTGATAAAGAAAGAAGATTACTACTTAGTTAGATATAGAAGAACCAATCGAATGCTACTCGTCACTTGTATCCTTTTGTATTAATGAATGAAAAGATTTGAAATGCAATGGAAAACCTGCATTTATCTCATCAAGCAATTTCTTTCCGCGGAACTGAAGAGAGCTTCTTGGCGTAAAAGACTTGTTTGTTGGCAGATGCCGTTGACTAAGATCTTGCTGACGAGGCCTTTCTTTCAGAACCTCTCCTGCGCTTCTCTGTCATTCCTGTGGACATTCGGCTTTGATTGCCGGTCCTTTAGCTGCAGACCGTGGAAAGACAAGAGACAGACCTTCTACGCTAGCACCAGTAGCAGCCGAGTCCTAACAAACAACAGGTTATGTAATATCTCGACCGTTAGGGAGAGGAGCTTAAGGAACAACAGACTTGAAACAGATTGGCAGCTGGAACAACAACAACAGTAGCAGCTCTTCCTGCTTGTTCTCTGGTCCCGTAGGAGCTCCCGAACACCCTTGAAGATCGTTCCATGGGATTCGCTTTTTAAACTGGAACTACACTACGTAGTCTAGGATGGTAGTGACTTGCCCAGGGATGATAGTACTATTTATTAATGTTCCGTTGGATACTTTAATAGTAGTTTATCGTTCCCTGGCATTCTAGTATGTATTATTCATTTACCGTAACAACTGTTCTTTTAGACTACTGCTTAGCTGCAGGGCGCTTAGCAACAGTAGCAACATCTTCTTTTAACTGATTAGCTGCAGAACCAAGAACTCCATTTTTTTTGTTACAGGGAAAATCCATGATATGATTTCAACTGCTTGGCCCTTAGCAACAACAGGAACAACTGCTATCTATCGCGCTGCAGTTTGTTGAAAGACAGAATCTCATGAAATGTAATAAAAGAAGGAACAAACAAACCCAAACTTTACCTACCACTACCAGTCTGAGGTCCCCCTCTATCTATCCTTTATCTTGGGGATTACCTTCATTCCTTTCAATATCCGAATTGTTTTCATGGGATCTGTTGCAGTCAAACCTTCGTTCCCATAGCCTCGCTCATCTGCACCCCTCACTAGTGAAAGCTTATCTTCTCGTTCTTCTGATCTTTTTCCACTCCTGGCTTCCAAGGTCTAGCCTGACCTCTGCCTCGACATTCTCAATCAAAAAAGAATCTACTTCCGAGTTTCGGAACTGACTTTCTTTTCTAAGGTATGTCACCTGTCTGTGCGTGTCTAAAGCCCCTGTTCTTCCTTTTAACTTAGTATAGGATTCCACTAGGTAGGAAGTAGAGTTAACCAGCTTCACTTTCCAGCAAGACCGAGCGCGGCTATCAACCAAGCTCACTTCTCGCCAAGCAGCATAGAAGCATAGCTCGTATTTTATAACGTGTGGACGAACTGCCTTGAATCGATCCCACCCTACGCCTTCTTCTCTCTGGTTGGCTGCTTTCGCGCCCAGTTCTGGAATTCACAACTACGAGATTCACATCCTATTTTTTTTTAGCGGCATTCAGATAGCTTAGACTAAGATGGAAGAGATTCCAACTGACCTGGTTTTCTTCTCTTTCTGTGGCATTTGTCCCTTCTCCTATTGCTATTGATTTCATTTTTTCAAACCTTCCATCAGGAAAGATCCAAGTAGCACCACTGATCTTTACTTCTAAGAAAGAGCCATTCTTGACAAAATACCTACATTTACTTTATGTGACTGACAAAACTCACATAGATTTCTCGCAAGACAGGATTTGTCGTTACTCAGCACACTGTCCTCACCGACTTTAGGTTTTTTATTCTGAATTCCTCAGGATTTAAGTTCAAACTCGACGAAACAAAGCTCAAGAACCAGCTAAAAAAGATTGAGGCCTAGCTTCGGCTGCTTATGCTTCATCTCAGAATGATGGCGTTTGGGACCTTTCTTGGTGGAGTGACCGGGGAGCTAATTCCAGATCATGGTTTGATGACTGGAAAGACTGATTCTTATTAGGCTCGACGATTTCACACTCGACCAAACGGAAAGAGAAAGACAACTTATTCAACTAACAGTTAGCCAAGGCTCAACAAGTGGGATAAAAACCTCTTGTACATAGACTCATAGCTACTAGACTAGAGAATCCCTCTATTTATATGCATTTATTTGTGCGCCTGTAGGAAGAATAGAAAGAACCGACTCTCTTACACAATCAGTTGGACACGGAGATGCCGCTCCTTATCTTGAGAGTTACCTCAGGGAGAGAACCATTCTTGTCTCAGGCGCATCTTCTGTGCCCCAAATCACTTCTACTTATGAAAAAAAGAGTATTGAAAGTCTGCTTTTCTTATGGATTTCACTAAGAAGTGTTATCTAATAAGGCAGAAAAGAAAGACAGTCTAGGCTCTTAGAAGTGGGCTAGGAATCCACTCCCTATTTTATTCAATAATAAAGAAAAGCCTTCTTCTTAGGCGGGAACCGGCAAAATAGGATCTTCGGGGACGTGAGATGCTGGAAACTTTTGATTCTTTTAGATGTAACTGGCCATTGAATAGATATTGAGGCTCTCTCCTCATCTGCTTTTTATTCTTTTGATTGACTCCCAAACCATGAAATGGGCTCAAAGGAAGACAAGCAAATCCACGGACTTGCTCGATTTAGTGTGCCTCGCCTATTCTATTACGAATTGGTGGACTCGAAAGGCGTTCAAGACGCAAACTAAGAGAAAGTGGGCAAGACGCCAAGCAACGAACTTCTAGCACGACCTTGTTGGAGTTCAACCCTCCAGGTTAGCCATCAAACGAAATCCCATGGATAAAGTAAAACCCAGTGCGAATTCCAGGATTCGAATCAGTTCACGACGCGACGTCTCATTCATATTTAAAGCATTTCAGTGTGATAACGGTTCTTCTCATCATCATCTGAAAACCAAGAAATCATATAAGAAAAGGGGTTTTGAGCCAATCCGATCCGCCAGTCTTGGATTCCTTGCCCAAGTGATAACTGTGCCCGCGCTTCTCGCTCAATAAGGGAGATGCTTTCGCGTCCTTCATGCCCGATTTCTTCTATTTTTGGGTTCTCAAAAACGTCGATTTGGAAATCTCTTTTATGTGATGAACTTATCCGCCTCCCCGAAGCAGAATAGTGCGCCTGCGAATGACGCTACCCTGTGTGTGGCATGCCCTCTCAGAGGATAAGAGGCTAAAAGGAAGCGCCTATTAGGAGATGGACGAATATCTCTTCTATTATAAATGTCTGTAATGATCAAATCAATTTGAGAGGCTTTCACGTCAAATCCAGTCAGTGACAGAATGGATTTCGATCAAACTCGTTTTCTCGTATGCTCCTTTTTCCACAGGTTGGAAAAAAGACTTTGTCTTCCTTTGTCATAGATTTCCATTTCGAAATCAAAATATGAGAATCTATCTAAAATATCTCATTGAGGGTAAAGATGAGTCTCAAAGGTAAAAGCTAGGAGTCAGGTCAACCGAAAGCAAAGTGGAAAGCCTCCAGTAAGTTCCGATGGTTTCATCATTCCTTCCGCTTTTGATGTCACATCCGTCTATCAAGAATTCTTTTTTTAAGTGAAGAAAGTTCACTGAAAGAGCTCGTATTAGCGGAACAAGATTCCCTATTTCCTTTTTCAATTCTAGCTCGACCGGGTTGGTGTGAAGTGTTAGAATGCGCTACTCACTAAGAGGAATTTTGATTTTCTCTTCTTAATGAACTCAACTAGCAACCTAAATTGCATTCCGAGCCGAGATAGGTTCAAAAATCGGCAATTGAATTGAGAAGGTTTTCCGCAGTTGACCGGGAAGGGCTAGCAGAAGAGGGAAAGGTGGAGGGCGGATTCCACCGATGAAAGAAGCCAGGCCACATAAGACTCTCTAGGAATGGACAGAAGAGGCTACGGGATTCGCACACTAGCAGGGCCAATCAGCCAGACTTAACCAATAAGACTAAACAGGGAATTGACTGAATAGGGCACGGGCATCGGCCTTAATAAAGTACGTTTCCGTTTTCACGAGCAGAAATACGATTGATTGAAGCAGGCAACGAAGGGGACGAAGTAGCAGCAGCTTTATACGATATTGGGCGGATTGTCAAGACCCCTTTTCTAACGTAGTTGGGGATTCGGCCTGGTTCCATAGAGGGAAGAATGGCAGGGGCCCTGTCGAAATAAGATAGGGGGGGATTTATGTAATCGGGAGTGCACTTTAGCTCGATTCCGTTTTAACAACGTGTTTGTTTCCAAACCACCGCTCAGCCCCCTAAAAACTATGGCATCAAGGTCGGCAAGCAGGAATTTCACCCACTAATGGGCCAGCGCTTGGCGCTTACTCTAGCCCGTGTTTCTAGGAAAAAACATATAAGTGTTTCCCCGAGATTCGTGGCTTTCCCCTTATAAGTAGATCGATTGAGATAAGTATATAGGTTGAGGTCCGATCCTTGGGGTTGCCGACCTTGATGCCATAGAAAGAGTCGTTTCGAGCCGCGCTCTTCTGCCATGCGAAGGGAAGATCGGATTGAACGGCTAGCGAACTCCGGCAAGAAAACGACGAAATAGCTCATAGCCCGGGTTACTTCTCTGACTTATTATTTAAGGGATCCCCATGATATATTCAGCCAGCTTGTTAGCTCAGCCTCTTGCAGACCCTCGGATTCGGCATAGCCTTCTTCAGATTATTCATCCTTGTCTTCGTCTCTGTCTACCAGATCGGATCCAATCAAAGCTGTTCGTCCCCTTCTCGACGTTCCCGGAGGGTGGCTCTTCACTTGGTGTTCACTATTCTAGGGTCTTGGCACTAACAATGGCACAGACTTTCACTTCGACTTAGTCCTCAGCTCGTGAATCTGGCTATCTAAATATATCCGGATTCCTTTCTGATGCGCCTTATGTTTCCAAAAGGTAAGACTTTCCCCTTTCTAGGTACGTGGGTGTTAGCCTGCCGGATATAACTCAATCGATGCGGTTCGTCCCCTTCCTCCAGCCCTTCCAGCGCTTCTGGATGACCCTTCGTACCCGTATTCATAATTCTACCTCCGGGGATCTCCCCTCTTTTTCCGAAAGCTTTACGAATCAGACAGGGCAATTCCTTACTTTCACTTCAGAATATGGTACTTCACCTGGGGTTAGGCTTTTCAACTGGGCCAAGGGGAGAATGAAAACTTTCACTTCGGAAGGAGGAATGGCAGGTAGAGTTCCCACTGCAGCAGTTTCCGAATCAGGGATGTTAAATGACTTTTGTCTCAGAATTAGACCCATTTGTTACCCTTTTTGGAATAGTTGGGGCATAAATGTAATAAATAATAGGCTGCTCGATCTGCTGTTCCGGCAAGCAGCCCTTTCGCTCGTTCCCTTGGGGCTTTTCTTTCTTTTACATGCATCACGTCTTGGAATAGCGTTTGAAATAAAGGTTCGAACTGCTTCCTCTTCTCTTTCTCAGGAGCGACGAAGCCACATTCTCGATCCAATGTCTTTCTCTCCTCCGGATCCACTCGCATCTACCGATACCCCGTTACCGCGATATTACGGATCTAAGCGCCCCGTTAGCTCCATCCGTTGCTTGTTTCGATCTAGCAGCGAATCCATCTCCACACTCTGAGTTTAGATTCCATTTAGTACGGAACAGAATGAAACTACCCTGCTTACGAAGTGGTGATTTCTGCTTGCTGGGTCTGGCAAAGACTGGAAAGACAGGTACCCGTATTATCTCAGCTAATGCACCTGTTGGCGATCCATCCAATGTTTCATTACTGCACTTGTTTCATATTAATAGCTAGTGGGCTTACGGAGCTTACTCAGAAAGGGGTGACGATAGCGATAAACAATTGATTTTGCGCCACGGATGAATGGATCTTGGTTCGCGCTTCTTTGAACCTTGTCATTCAATCCCAAAAGCTTTTTTTTGACATCTTTTGTCTACTTTTTTGAGAGGAAGAAGTGACCTAACGGAAGTGTCTCGAGTGAATGAAGGTTCCAAACACTCTGTTAGTAAGGAAGAGGAGAGAGGGGGGAAAGTCACTCTCCAACTCAGGAGAAGAGACTTGACCAAGGAGTAAGAGAGAGCTGCGTCTACGAAGCTAAAAGCCACTAATTAGACTGTTTGGAGCTGGGAAAGGCAAGGCATGGAAAAAACATCAATCAAGCTACAAGAAAGAGATGGACTGCGAAGTAAACAAAAGCGTATTCAAAGGATTGATAGAACTAAATCTCATCGAGTTGCCAGACTATAAGCGTCCACATGAAGCAGATCGTGTAGGGGATCTTCTCTTTTGCCCTTACCACAGGGTTTTGGGACATAAGATCCAAGATTGCTTTGTCCTGAACTGAAGCGCAAAACAAAATAAAGATAAATGAAGGAACCATAGACGCCGAACTCTTGAAGACTAGAAAGAAGGGTCTGAAGGTGGCTGCATCTAAGATGGCTCCTTCCTCACGATCGATGGATTCGACGAAGATGATGGCCACTCCACTTCCCGGAGGAGCCAGTTTATGTCAACAAGATAACTCTAAGGTCGGGTACTCAATTACCTGACGTACAGCCTCCAGCACCTTCAGTGGGGGCATCCCAAGCTCCACCTAACCAAACAGCTTCTCCTGAGAAGATCAAATACAATGTCATGGCCCTTCTGAAAAAAGACCCTTCTTTCTTGCTAAGCGTGTACGACGTGTCTATCTGAAGATCTTAGAAAGGCGCTGATTTAACTACGTCAAACCTTTCCTGAATAAAGTCATGCAGGGGTTGCAAAAATCGACACATCGACGGCTCAATGCTCTTCTATAGAATTCTCAGATGAAGACTTGTTGCTGGGGACTAAGTTGCACAACCGGCCTTTGTTGATGGCTGGAAGTCTTTTTTTCATACCTCTATCCAGAATCATGTTAGACTGCGGGTCTGCGATAAACATCATACCTTTGAAGATGCTGCTGAAGTTGGGATATACTATCAATGATCTCAGTCCAACCAATGTATGATACACCCGGAACTGCAACCCTCTCTTCAATCGGGTCAAGCCCGCCCAACCCCCAGGCCCCAAGCCTGTCAGTTTGACCAGGAATGTCTACGAACGGCATAATGTCATGACATAAGAAGAGCAACCGGTAAACGAGTGCGAAGGAGCGAAGCGGGGTTTTCTATCTAAGGAAGTATAGTCTCCTTCAGGCGAGTTGAACGAACGGTCTACTCAAGCTCCTGAGAGCGAGCAGAATAGCCATCAATGAGTCTTTCAAATTCAATAACAATCAAATAAGTAGTTAACCCCCGTATAAGATAAGCAATTAATTGACTCTTTGTTTGCGATTCTTTCAAGGAAGGATCCATACGATCATATTTCTCTATAGCATAAAAGGTCTTTCTTTCATGGACTAGATCCCAGCAGACAGCGATCTTCTTACTGAGAACCCAACGTTTAACGAATCAGATGGGGGAATCACCCACATGAGGACCAGAAGACGCATTCTAACGCTCTACAGAGCCCGAAAGACTTATTGCTGAGTTCGGGATCAAATCAGATTCCGAATCGGAGAATAGGAACAAGAGGAAGAAAGTAGCTCGCCTAAAAGGATAGGAACGACTTCAACAAGAGGAACGACTCTTTACTTCGATAAAGAAATAGCCTTCTAAAGAGAGTTGCTTACTACGAAAAGCAAGATGCCCCACTAGTCTGATTTTATTGATCACTAGCCCTTACTCTCAGTCACTGATTCCAGAACGAATACCGAAACAGCCGTTCCCTTGCCAGTCTACTGCCCGATGGCTTTACATCGCTAAAGAATCAGTAATTGACAGCAAGAGCTAAGAATTCATAAAAGGAAAGTACCAATTAGATTGGCAATGCGCGCTCCCGTGGGAGTCGAACCCACCTAAGCGGTGGCCTTGTTCTACCGAGAGATGAACTAAGGAGCGGCAACCCCAACCATCTCTGAACGACCGAACAAGGCTTGAAGAGTCTGAGCTCGGTCAAAGAGAAATCAAATTCGAAATGATCGCACCGACGGACCATGAAAACGTTCTAAAATACTCGAGTCTCTTCGCCTTCGCAGGAAAGCGGGAAAAATGCGCTCAATTGAAGGGCCCACCTAACCACTCACCCTTCCCCCCACCTCTCGGGGCGGCCTCGCCTTTGAAGGCTACATTCGATCCCACAATTCAGAATCGAAAAAAAGTCCAATGAAGGGGCCAGTCCCCTTATCACTAAAGCAACCAAGCACGGTTGGTTTACTCGCCATGAGAAGGGTCTGCTCTTTCACTGCGTCTGAAAAGAGGGTCCCCGAAGAAAGGGCAAAATAAGGCTATAAGTAGGCTTGCTTGCTATACGAGCTGTTCGCCTTTAGACGGCTTGGCTTCGGCTTCGCTATGGCTCCTATTGTAGTAGTCGGTCTTCTAGAATAGAAGCTTCGCCAGAAGCAAGCAAGATGAGGTCGCTTTCCTTCGTAGACAAGGCTCGTTCCGTACTTGTCTCCCCCGGAGGCTTATGCACTCTACTTGCTGTCTACTAAACGAGCGTTAGAGCGAGCGAAGCCTTCCATTCCATTTTATTGCTTCCCCTCTTTTTGCAATCAGTTTCGCTACAGCACCCCTTAAGCTTCCCCGGCTTGGGGGATTAATTGATTGGCTACCCGAGAACCATAATCTTTCTAGAAACAGCTTCTACGACGATAGGCATAAAAGCATGATTAGTTCCACAAATTTCACTGCACTGCCCATAGTAAACTCCTTCTCGTTGTACCAAAATAGAGGTCTGATTTAAACGACCAGGTACAGCATCACATTTGACACCTGAGGAAGGTACAGCCCAACTATGAAGTACATCAGCAGATGTTACAATAATACGTATATGAGTTTTGGCTGGTACAACCACTCTATTGTCCACTTCTAATAAACGTAATTGACCCAATTCTAGATCATCTTCTGGAATCATATAACTGTCAAAAGTGAGTGACTGTTCATCGGAACTGTTATAGTCCGAATACTCATAAGTCCAATACCATTGATGTCCAATAGCTTTGATAGTAATGGCTGGATCTACTACTACCTCGTCCATTGAGTATAGCAGAGCAAATGATGGTATAGCAATGAACATCAGGATGATAGACGGAAATAGGGTCCACAGAATCTCGATAGTAGTTCCATGAACAATCCTTTGCGGGATTGGATTTTTTTTATAGTGAAAATGCCATAAAGCGCGAACCAAGATCCATGATACGAAAACCAAAATCAGAATGAGGAAGAAAAAGATATCATGATGTAAGTCTATTATTCCTTGCATCATAGTGTTGCTGCGTCTTGAAATCCTAATTGCCATGGTTCCGCTGCATCACAAGGAGCAATTGAAGAATAGCCGTTCTAGAACAATCATTTGCTTTCCTTCATTCTTTGACTGCTCTGCTCTCTCAAAAGAGAGACTTCTTCTTGCTCCTTCATTCTGAAGGAAATCGCCGGTTGGTCCAACCAAGAAAGGCATGGGAATTGGGGGCATTGCTTGGATCGAGTTAAGTAAAGACTGACTACCTATAAAGATCTAAAGATCCCTCACTGCACACTTTCTATATATCTTTCTATATTATCGGCTGCATGCTATCGGAACTACATGTAGACTGCCGCGTCGAAACTCACTTTCGAAAGTGAAGTGAAATAACCACCGAAGCCTAAAAGGCAGCCGTTCTCTTCTGATCGTGGACCACCCTTCAGATTCATCCCACTACTGAAGTGAGATCACCGCCGGAGAGAGAATTCAAGTGAGACTGCTAAAAGGCGTTTCTTTACTAAAGCAATTTCATTGACCGATCCTCAAACTCGTGATCTCTTTCTTTTCTCACGAGAAATCGTTCTATTCGAAATGGAGTGGTGATGACTGTACCGTTGAATTGGATGAGAACTTGTTACTGAACCGCCTCTTCTAAAGGTCGAGAAGTAAACTACCTGACCTTCACTGATAGTTCAGCAAGCAACCAAGCCAAGCAGCAAAGAAGGAACCTAGGGGCAAAGCCCAGGGCTGAGGAAGGAAACGAAAGCAGTGAAGTGACTTAGACTTGGCTATTAACAAGGTTTGCAGGACAAAAGGTAAGAAAGGGGCGTTAGGGCTTAAGCTTCAAAAAGTAATCTCTCGCCCTCTCCAATCGAAAGAAAGGAAAACTGCTAGCCTTTGAACCCTTGAAAATATTTGAATTAAATAAAGACTAGGAAAACTAATGAAAGTCAAAGAAGGGTTAGCGCTTCGCAGGAGCTTTACAGTCTTTATCATTGGCTTTTTCACACTTACATGCCCGGTCTTCCATTCTAATATAAGGGTCAAAGGTTTAAGCTGTAAGAGTTTGATTTCCGGAAAGACTCTCTCCATTGGGATTTCCGGAAAAGACTCTCTCCATTGGAATGAAAAACATAGATTATTTACAATGTCTTGGGTCCTCTTTCAGGTTTGCCTGCGGAATAGATTAATCAAATAAACGCTGTAGTAAAGATGCTAGACAACCCCACAACAAGAGAGTTCTCGACCAACGGACTTAGACTCAGGACTTGGCATACGAAAAAGTTGTATCATTTTACCAAGATCAGGGTAGATTCAAACTTTCATGTCGAAAAATAGGAACTTTCAGAGCCTTGGAAAAGCTAGATTTCTACCTTGGGAAAAGTGTTCAAAAAAAACCTTAACATTGAAACCTTCTTCTCTCGGGAATTCTCATAACTCATAGCAGCAGTTTCAGGGCCCCGAACCCCCTGTATTCCACCTTTTCCTATTAACGGACTCGGACTAACGGAGCTAGCGGACTAAGAAGAAAGGCAACTGGGATTGATGCAACAGAATCCTCAGTGATTGAGGAAGCTGCACATTCATCTCTAGAGGGGATTGTTCTTGACAGATCCGATCGGGTGTTCATAATCTGGAGTAAAAGGATTCGAACCTTTGCATGCCGGTACCAAAAACCGATGCCTTACCACTTGGCTATACTCCATCAAAACCGATGCCTTACCACTCCATACGGCCTGTTTTGGACGGGATAGGAGGAAGTGAAATGGATTTCGCTAAACCTAAAGAAATTCGAGGCGTGCAAGGACGCGGGGATATAGCAAGTAAGCAGCAAGATTCTCCCGGACCAGCTCGCGACTCTAAGAGAAAGGGTAAGCTCTCTGCTCTATTTGCTTGCAATGCTATGCCTATCCAAGTTGGCGAAGGCTTCTGTAACCTTAGACTCCTTACGCTGTTCGACTGAACTCCTTGGCTCCGCGTCCACCGAAAGTAGCTTCGTCACCGTCATCATTTGGTACTCTCTCGTTCACTGAAATGGAGTGTAATGAACCGCAAGCCCTTCAGAAAGAAAGACATAAATAAGAGAAGGTTGGTTGCGAAAACCGACGGTGACTTTCTCAGAGCGGAGCAGGAGAAGAAAGAAAGTCCGGGTCCAATTTCTAATGAAGCGAAGGTCCCCCTTACTCCCTATTCTTTCTCTCTTCAAAATGCGAGAAAGAGTTGGTTAAGAATGACTGTAAACCATAACAGTTACAGTCAGTAGCCATGCTAACCTTTGTAATGAAGATGGATGAACAGGCACTTGATCCTGGAACTGATTCAATTCGGGGAAAACATGAAAGCGGTCACTATACTAGAGGAAGGCAAGACATGACCGCGACTTAAGAGTCAAGTACCGTTAAAAAGACTAAAAGAACGAGGCGATCGAAGTGAGAAAGCACAGGCTAATACGAGCCGACCAGAAGAAGCAAAGCTTAGATTACCAGATCCTGGACACAATCTTCCTATAGATGGAGAGCCCCTTGCCTTCTCAATTACATCGAGCCTTCTTGCTTGCTTACTTAGTTCTTGTCTTAGTGACTTTTCTTCTTTTTTTTCTAGGTTTATTTTCTTAGTGTTAAAACGGTAGATTTTCAATTTGCAATTCATTGGATCCGCTCCGATTCGATCAATAATGGGATTTTTGGCTAGAGAAAGGTTCTGTGACATGGACGCTCAGCCCAACTCGGTCGCTCGGTTAGCCCACCTAACAGATGATGAGATTCTCGATCGATTTGCTCGAATTTGGAAAAGTCTTTTTCACTATTCAGAACAGTGGAGCTTTCGATCAAGATGTTCTCGCCGGGCTCTCGCTCAAATCGGAACCGCGTTGGTAGGCTTTCGACTCAATCTAATAGCCTACCTATCGAGGGCCAATAAAAGAGAAAGTTTTCGCATGGGCTCATCATCTAATGCAGAACCGATGCGAGAAGGCTCGATGTAATTGAGAAGAAGAGGAGATTGATAGCTTTCAAAAACCAGTGGAAAGGCACCAAGCTTGGATACCTGCATTCTTTCCTTTCCAAAGATAGTAATTAGTTTGAGCTAGCATAAAAGAAATCTTTGATTAAATGAACGCTGCTTGTTTTCAAACAAATCCAATGTTGGCCAAGCGTTGCAAAAGACTTTTTTTTTCAAAAAAGAAGGGCGAGAAGGAAGAGAAGAAGGATTAGTAGTTGCCTAGCCGAGGAACTTGAGGGTGGTCGTAGATCAGCAGAGTGCGGTCCCTGAGTTCAAGACGCTGCCTAAAACTCGTGTCGATCATAGAAAAGCATTTCTTTTTCAATGAAACAAACCTAAGAACTTGTTCCCTCCCGCTTCAAGAGCAGAACTAGATGGGGATACAGATCTAGATGCGAGATGATCCCGAACCGATTTCATAAGCACCATCCATCACCAATCACATTCCACATCCCACTTCCATTTCATTGCCTCGGGCAGTCTCCTCTAGAAAGGCATTCAAGCTTCAGAGGCGGGTCAGGAAGGAGCTGGATGGGATCGGATCCTACTCGAAGCACTCCACCACGAATAAGAGTCTTCGGGTTGGATAGACAGTAGAGATAGGAACTCCTATCTTTAGGGTAGGCTTTCAAGACAAAGATGCACTACTCCATCTGGAAAGGGCTTTCCCCCTCGGGGGAAAGAGAAAGAACCTGCAATAGTCGCGACGCGACTGTTGGCCAGAAGAGAGTCAAAAATCCATAGAAAAAATCCCTTCCCGGCCGACCGACGGGACTCTACGTCTGGTCCAATCTCAAACTCGGATTAAGAAGAGTGCCCTTGAACTACAGATCAATCATAATAAACAATACAAGAAAATGGATTCTCCTGCCGGCGAAAAAGGAAAAAAAATGGGATTTGAGAAGACCACCAGCTAGCGGATCAGAAAGATTTGTATGGAATGTCCTACTCCTGCCTGAGCTTTCGATCAACCAATCTCCTATTTCAGGGACATCCGTGTTAGGTAGGCTCAGGGATCACTGATTAGTCGAAGCCAGAGGCTCCCTCTGGCCTATCATTTATTGGTCGATCCGGCTGGCGGCTCCTGCATCTCCTGCCTTTCCATGGCTTCATACAAGTTTGCTGCTAGGAGTCCTTCTATTGATTATTGATTCGACTAGAATATAAGTGAAAATAGAAGTTTACTGACCTGGGACGATCTACTGTTCTCTCTTAGTTGCGGATGCTCATGCTTTCATTCGAAAGCCCTAGCCAGTGATGTCAGGAAGATCCGAGTATTTCATTTTTCCTCCTTTCAGTCCAGTTTGAACCTGTCTCAGCAACGAAGACCTTCCTACTTACTGCAAGGTGAGGCTCTGCCCTTTCCCTAGAATCCACTCCGGGTCGGAAGAGCAGCTAGTCTAACTTCTTGAACAGCCGAGATATTGAACAATGAAACGTCTAGAGCCGCCTTGCCGTAGCCTTCGAGGGAAGGTCGATTTGACTCAAATCCTGGACCTGATCTTTAATCCTACACCGGTTAATGATGCGATGGGAGAAGTTTTGATTTTGTCATTTTTTCATCAATGCTGGCTCAGTCGAGGCTCGTCCATGCCCAATCCCAATGGATAAACCTTCGATCTGCCCTTAGCTCTATAATCTACCCCTCTTTTCCAGTCCCTGAAAGCCCTCCTGGGCCTCTTTATCAACTCGAGTCTTAAGTTCAGCGGCTTTCATCGTTGACGAACACCTGCGCTAATAAGACAAAGAAGTGGAAAGTCTATGCCTTGAATGATAAGAACTCCTTAGTAGAATGAGGGATCAAGAGACAGATAGAGGGGGCTCGCGGGAACTTGAGTCAATTATTGGCCCTTGAACCGGTCACGGAGCTCTCAACTGAGTTGTTTAGGGTCTTGAATTCCATCTCTAGTTGGGGCTTTCAGTTCGAAGGTTATAAAATGTGGTGCGGGTTAATCTCTCTAGTTCAAGGGAAGGGTGATCGATAGGACCCATACTTTAGATCTCTTCTCTATGGCGGAGGTTTATTTCGTATCAAGAGTTTGTTGGGGAGGCTAGGGAAGATGGGATTGGATCGAGAGGCGATGCCTATGCCTCTTCTTTATCGATAGGATTCCCATCATTTGAAGTCTCCGGCGAAGGAGACAAGGGCGAGGCACCGAACAATTTGAATTCCATTGCCTCTATCCGTCATTAGTCATCTCAATCTGCTTTTCTTATTCACTAGTACACTGCGCGCTACAACTAGCAGCCCTTTGACTAGTAAGGGAAAAGGCTAGCGCGCTAGCTCGCTCCTTATAGCCTATTTTTGGATAACTATATAGTTTCTATATAGTTAGTATATAGGTGAAGAAGCTGCTGAAAAACAGAAGCGCGCTACGCGCAACGGCTGGCCAGCAACTTCTAACTTTTCCCAGCTATACAACTCAAGCACCCAAATACTTTATTCGTTCTGCTTGCTTCGCCTCTCTCTCGCTTATGCATCTACTCGCGTACTCCACCTTACCACTAAACGGAAAGGAATTGGATGTTGATATGCCCGGGCACTCCAATGATTGATTGTGCAGCTCTATTCTATTAGCTACTAAGAGAAAAAGGGCACACGGACCGTACTCGATTGATGAGCCAACCCTCTACACTATGGATTGTTGGTCCCCCCGCCCTATAGAATGAATAAGGGGAAGGCAGTAGTGGAGTATACGGGGGATCCCGAAGCGAAAGGATAAGCATCCTATTTTTTGGTACTTGATTCTAGCTTATATCTCTTCGTTGTGGAGAAAGAAAGGGTTTGACTCTCTAGCCCTGCTGCTCTTTAAAAGGAAAGCATATGACGTCACCTCCCATTCTCTGATGACTCTCAAAGGAACAAAGAGGTCAGCCCTATAAAAAAAAGAGGGAAAGGCCCTATTAGTGAACTTCCGCTGGTCCTACTTCCTTACTTAGTCAAATACCCTGATCTATTCATTCAAGAAAAGAAGATAGTGATTTGCCTAACTAATTGATCAATCAAAGCATAGACAGGAAGATCTTTACCAGAATCTCTAAAAGTAATAGCTTAAGACAGAAAATTGCGTAGGTAGATAGTAGGACGAAACGAACCAACCCACTTGTCCTGATCGGAACGATTGAAAAGAGAATGGTGACCCCTTCCGCCCAGGGGACATCGTCGGAGAACAATGTCGGGGACAGGTGAGAACCTTCCTTCGGTTACGCCCTTTAAGTGTTGGTTCTTCCTTAGATATGGAGATAGATCCAGATAGAGATCTATATCTTTCTATCGATAGATAGATCTATTGAGAATGGATATGAATCTGCTTTCAAGATCTATGACCCCTACCATTTTTAAAAAAGAGATGAATAGATAGGGCGGAGCCGGCTGAAGGAAGAGATCGACGATCCCCTGCAATCTTTCTAAAGCAAGAAGCGAGAAACTTGACTTTGAGAAAGAAGGGCATTCCATTCTATTCTATTAGAAAGTCAAGATGAGAAAGTAAAGGCACCTTATACTATCTATATATCTAGTATATAGATAGGCTACCTTTTCTTGCTCGTTAGCGCCCTAGCCCTACCCTATTCGATTTTTTGAGTCATAAAGGAAAGTTGACTTTCGCCTTTTGACAACCTTACTGAAAGGGGGATGCGCTCAAGCATGCGAAGAACGTCCGAGACGCCTTATATTATAGAAAGGTTTGTAGAAAGGGGCTTCTTCAAATATCCTATATATATAATAAAGTAGGGGCTTCAAAGCTTGTAGTTTAGGGGTGCGCTTCTTCCAGAACCTATACAAGGCTCGATGTAATTGAGTCTCTGATAGAGGCTCGCTTCGCTTTTGTTGCGGAGCTTGCTGCTTTTCATTTTGATAGGATAGGAGTAGGTGCTTGCTGCTCGCTCGCAGTCTACTAAATGAGCCTTCACCGCCCGCCCGGCCCCTATCTTTACTTAAATCTTAAGTAAAGTGAAGTCAAATCAATGAAGTGAACAGCCCAACCTCTGCAGTTGGAAGCTTTGCCAGGTAATCGGTATCGTGATCTACGACCACCCTTGGCTTCCACCTAATTCCAAAACACAACAATAGACTTTATAGTCTAGGAAAAAGCTTCTCTTTGATAGCGGTCATAGGGGTTCAGAAAGGATCTGATCGTAGATAGAGACTTAAACCTGTGCGGGGGTAAGGGCGGATGTAGCCAAGTGGATCAAGGCAGTGGATTGTGAATCCACCATGCGCGGGTTCAACATCATATGCGAGAATTTTTTTTAGCATTTTTTCTGCAAGTCATCTCGAGGCTTTCAAACGTATCCAAGCAATTGGTATCTGATTAAAACATAGAAAATTAGCCTTGCCTACTTGCTGAAAGCACAAACTAATAGAATGGCTAATCATTCATTCTATGAAGTTTTTAAGACCTCACTAATCAGCCTTACACTTTTGAGTTCATAATTAATGAAATGAACCCCCGGATGAAGAGAAAATCTCCCCTCCCTTTTACTAAACCATGGGGAGCCCCGAGTAGTTTACCGGACAAATGGAGTTGTAAGGCATTCTCGGCCCACCAAGCGAAAGCGGTAGTTTCTTGGTCACGACCAGCTAAAGCCATTAAATGAAAGAGCGTTTCCACGGTCAGGGGAAGATAGGGCAAAAGCAAGAGTCAAACTACGAGCTAAAAGCAAGCGTGCTCCTATTATAAGATAATACGATACCATCTCCCACTTTTGGCGCACTTGTTTGATGAGCTAAGCCTAAGCGCCCTATAAGTAAAAAGCTAGCCTTACAACTAAAAGCAAGATCGAAATCAATCTCTCTTTTTCCTGTGCTTTACTAGTAAGGCTAATGAACGACCCTTTGATCTATGTCGTTCCCAGTTCAGCGATTCAACTAAAATGAGTAGAGCAAAGGGCTTTAGGGGGAAAAAGGAAGTGAGAGCTAGAGCGCTTCTTTCTTCTGATCTACGACCACCCTTTGCTTCTACAACTTGCTAATTGATCATGGTGTATGTAGTTATCATTTTTTTTTTACTTGCTAGTTCATTTTGCGATCTCTGATTCAGTAGTGTCATATTCTACTTGGACTTTCCAAATAGTGTAATTCGAATTTAGAACGGACCTCAGTAGTTGTTTTGATAGGATGAGGAAAGGTCAAGCTTTAGACCTTATGAGGATGACAAAGAAATATAGCATCAAGGTGGATGAATCAAAGAAAGTTCCAGAGTAGGAACCAACCAACTAAGGGACCTTCCGTATGTGCTTCTCAGTCATATTCAGATCGCGTTGATGTTGAGACTGAACAATTGGTTGTTGATCCAGACGAGGATCCATTTGAGGAGGATGTTTCTGACCCATCTTCTAAGAGAAGAGTGTTGCTGATAAATCTATACACCAGTCAGAGTCTCTTTCGAACAATTCAAGTGAAAAGAAGAGGGTGGTCGTAGATCAGGAAATCGACTCATTTTCTGTGACATCTACACATCCCGTGATTTCGAATCAACAGATTCATTGAGCAACCATTGAGTAAACTTATATATATAAAAAGAATCAGAACTGTATCGCGCAACTTCATTCAATTCAAAAATAGATATTGAATTAGCGAAATTGCTATTCCATTGCTTCAGCCTACCAGACTGATGAGATATATAAAAAAAAAAAGAGCTTAACGAATACTTCAATCGATGAACTCCTTGCTGCATCGATGCTCGAGAAAGCAAGAGCGGGATGAGTACCAACTAAAACGACTAATGCTAATGTTCTGCTGCACAGACCTGCAACTCTCGAACTAGAGGAAGGAACCCACCCACGGAAGAAGCGAGAACTCAAATCTTGTACTGATTAAGCGAGAAGACCGATCTATTTCATTAAAGGAAGAAGACAATTCGCAGACAGTGAAAGATCAATAAACAGAAGGTATTGTAAAAAAAAAGACTCATTAATTGCTTGTAAAATGCGGATGAGCACGAGCAGGTTATACACTTTCCAAAAGCGGTAAATGAAAAAAAGAAGATCAAGTTAGCATTAGCAGAAGATTGATCTTATGGCCTTCCCCACTATCAAGCGGTTGAAGATCTACCATTAATCCAAAATTTTCTTACCAGTGAAGACGAAAGTTTACCGTGTTGGCAAATCCGGTCTCAAAAGCCGCTCAATTATCGTATTTTCAGGCAGCCACTAGTTTGTTTTCCCCCGGAGGACCCAGGAAAGTCTCGTTTTTACTAAATTAAGAAAGATGGCGCCTCTAAAAGAATGTATTCAATTGAATCAGCAGCCAAGGCCAAGACCAGAAAAGAGAGTCCTACCATCACAAAAGATTCGAGATAAAGAGATGGCAAGCCGGAAGGACGACGGAAGATGATCGTTCGGACAGGAGATGTGGACGAGTTCACTCCTCCTATTGCCTTTACTCAGCGGCAAGACGCTTAGTTTTGTCGGCAAGTTATCTACGACAACCCTCTACTGTGCGGGTGCTAAGACTAGGCAAAGAATGAAATGAATCAGTTCACTTGACCAACCCGAGCCTTCGAGCCTCTAGTTCTTCTGATTTTGCTAACATCCTTCACAGATTTCTGTGAAGTCAAAGGACTGGGATCCTAGGCTTAAAGCGAAGCCTATCCGCATAGGCTATAGAAAATGGAGAATCCCACCCTCTACTCTATCAGCTACTGTGCCTAATTTGGAGCTTTTTGGTCATAGGTTGCCAGTTTTCGGAGTTCACTTTGCAAGTCAGAACTATCGGAAGACGAAAGATAACTTATTTAGACGAATAGTGTGCCGGTGCCATTATCCTTAAAAACCCTACATTAGCAGTTCGAGTGGAATCAGGCATAAACCAAGTCCAAGAAGACCGAGGAGGCCTTGGGGAGAAGGCAAGCCGAAGAAGACCCTAATAACCCAGCAGCCAACTCCAGAGATTACCAGAACTCCGGATTCCATTAATGTGGTTCAAGCACAGCAGAATGCACAGAGACAACAGAGCACCCGAAATCGCAAGCCATCCAGGGGCCGGGCCATTCCCCCAACCCACTCAACAACCTCAAAACCCTCCTACTCAATTGCAACCACAAAACCCAGCGCAAGCTCAGCCTAGACCCGCTTATAACAAACGCTGCGCCTTCGGCCAATTATGATCCTCAGCAGCAACAAGCCAAGCGACCCCGGGACTCAATAGAGCTCACTACCTGCCATTACCCATACCCATTCCTACCCTATTATCCATCCTTCTGGCCTGGAAAGCCATTTCTCTGCCCAGAGATAAACCACTCTCCTGGTTTAACCTCCTGGTCTCGACTATTCTTCTTTCCTTTTCACCGATACGCAGCTATACCATCGAAGAGTGTCATACTTTGCGTGATGTCATCTATGACATGAATGATCAAAATCGTATCAATTAAAACGAAGTTAAGGCATACCTGAACCAATGTCACTCAAGCTATTGAGGATCTATACTAATCCAATGCCACAACATCAAAGAGGAGAACTTCGTATTTTGGTCACTTTCTAGGAGTCATGTTTAACCTTGAATGCTATTAATAAATTCTACAGCAATAGTCCCGCGGACTCGGAAAGTAATAACGAAAATGGCTAACCCAATAGCAGATTCCGCAGCTGCCACCGTTGGAACCAATAAAGCAAATAATTGACCCATCATATCATCCGAAGAAACGGAAAATACCAAAAAGTTCGAATTCACAGCTAATAACATTGATTCAATTGACATTGACATAATAAGAATATTTCGTCTATTAAGGAGAATTCCCCGAATACCTGAAATAAAGATGATCATAGAAAATGTAAAATATTTGATAGAATCCGTTTCGGGAACGTAGAATGTAAGAGAAATTCAAATGAGAACTCAATTTCATACGAAGTATGACTCGCAGTGAGCCCCCCCTCGCGCAGTCTCGCATGCCGAAAACAACGTTCGACTTGCATGTGTTAAGCATATAGCTAGCGTAGCATGATTGGACCTTCTTATTTGATTCTATTAGGTTAGGCTACTACCTTTCTTTCATCGACCCTCAAATCCAAAGTCTGTTCTTTCTATACGATATATATCAGTCTTCAATTATGACTTCTTATTATCGTATTGTATTAGAAAGATAAGTTCTCAATCCAAGCTTACTAATAACGGAGAGCTCTACCTTCTAGCTCGTTTTAAAGCGTTGAAGAGAGAGAGGACATTATAAAGAGAGTTGTTGAGGAAGCATCTTCTTTCTTTCTAAGTACGAGTCTGTTTTCACCAACTAATAGCGCTAAAGCCCTTTCGAGGGTAAGGGCTATTCCAACTGGTTGAGCTTGATAACATGTGCAGCGGTAAATAAAAGACCGCAACAAATCTCGATGCAGCACTGACGTTCACAGTGGTTCTTCCTCCAAGACCTTCTTTGGCGAAAAGACTGGAGGGGCTTATTCCCACAGCGGATTCCTGAGAACCTTCCACCGGGAAAGAGTCCCTTCTATGCCTAGTGGTTTTTGAATTGGAAATGGAAAATCACCTGATCTACGACCACCCTTTGCCTCTTTCTTTGGCTCTTTGTCTATTAAGGTTAAACCACTTTGCAGACTCATTATTCTAGTTGGAGTTTGTGATTCTAGGCTATTGAATCTAGTTCAAATGAATTTCACCGGAGAATCGATTTCCACATTTCTGTTCTAGCTCTTTCTCAAACTGAAAATGAGTCACATTGAAAGTAAACGTAGCGAAAGCGGTGCTTGAGTGAGTGATAGGGAATAGGTAAAGGTCTTGCCTTATTCAAACAGGAAGGAGAAGAGTCAGCATTCCCTTATTATAGGATATCCTGGAACGTGCCACTTACCGGAAAGTCGGGATTTTTGGTATCAAGTCAATTTCCCTTCATAGACACCCATTCAAATTGGGCACGTTTCATAAACATCGTCTTTTTCGTCATCAACAGTCAAGTCAGTGGTACCATCTCTAGTTCTTTACTACTATTGATCATGTCCGCTCTCTTCCTTTGATCTCTTTTCTACGCCCATCTCTCTTCTATTATTCAATTGATAGTTAGCCGGGCCTATCTTGTTCGTTCAAGAAAAAGCTCTTTCTTTTGGTGAACATCCGGTGAATTAAATAACCGTTGTCAAAGTAACAGCTACAGATGAATGCCCAGAATCTGCTGCTTGAGAATGTGAGGGAATGCCCTGTTGGGAGAATATCTGCTGTTCTTGCCTTGTTAGGCTGTTTTCGACGGGTCGGTGTTGATGCCTCAAATCCCCTGCTTGAGAACCGGAAGTGACATATAATAGTCTCAGTTTGCGGGAAAGCCCTAATAGTCTTTTAAACCCCTTTTTTAGCTGAGCAAATCAAATAAGTCACTGTCTTTCCCTCTCTTCGAGTAAGGATTTGCTGCTTTCTGACTTATTCCGAAACCTCTTCCTGCTCTTTGTCGCTTAGCTTTCGCTGTCCAATCGGTCCTTGCTTCCTACCTAATTCCTATTCCTTCAAAGCTGGCTAGCTTCGACGTTCCCTCGAGTTAGCTAGTTAATATTCGATCTCCCCGGAACACTCAAAGAATTCTGCTTTCCTTCACCTCGTTTTCTTGCAAAAATGATAACAAAAATCATGAAATATTGGCCTATCAAGTGCACTAACTGTAATATTAATACTAAATGCTGTGCAGTGATCAAAGCTCTTTCTTTGTAAGCAACGTGGCCTTCTCGTCAACTATTAAGAAGGTCTGCCAGCGGAATGAATCGATCATTTGACTAAGAGAAAAAAGATCTTTCCGCTTAAGGTGGAGGGCCAGTCTCAAAGGAGTGCTCTTTTTTGATTCCCTTTTGTAGAAGCAAGAGCACGACCCTTACTTAATAGGAAGAAGGAGCGCACATGTTGAACAAGCTCATTCCAGTGCGTGCGGAGGACACGTAAACAGCTAAATGCTTGCCAAGAAAATCATGAGGCAAGGCCCCCTATTAGAAAAGTAAGGGGTTTCAAGAGATGTCAGCTCCACACTCCTTTGTCTCAGTCCATTCGATCCTGCCAATAACCAATTCCAATTCACATTGATTGCCTTTACTCCAAGCCCAGCTCTTTCTCCCTCTCAATGCGCCCAATGAAACCTATAGGAGTCCTATGAGGTAAGGAAGCCCGTCGATCTTCCGCTTATGGCATAGATGTGTAACCCAATTCGATAACGATTTCAGTCGATCGGTGCGCGGTCACCCCTTAGACTGAAATGTGCCAAAAGGGAACTCAAAAGAAGCAAAAAAAGACGTACGAAAAAGAGATCTTGCCGCCTCTTGCTCTGTCGAGTTGGGCCGGCATTTCATTGGTCTTCGGGCTCTCACATGAAAAGAGTTCCATTTGGTCAGCCTCAAGTCACTTCGTCGAATTTATGTTTGAAATGGCGCTATGATGTAACAGAGTTCCTTACCTGCCTAGCCAGGCTGGAAAGCTCTTTGATGCGCTACGAAGGTCTATTAGAAAGCATAGGACCTTTATGAAGGGTATAGAGTCATAGCTGAGCCAATTATACTCAAACTGGAAAACAATTAGAAGCGAACGTAAACGAAGTGTAACGAAAGGGCGGCACGTTCCACAAAAACATCGAGAATTCCCGCCTTCTTTGATGTGTACTCGAACCAGAGACTCCTTTGAGTCGAGTCTGCTACGCCCCTTGCCTCATGATTCGCTGAAAAACTCATAAGAGAAGAGGAAGGAATTGATCATGCATGCCAGCTCACTTTCATCTTTATCCTTTTGCTTCTTGGAGCGGCAACTAAAGTGATAGCGAGCCCTTGATCCTAACCCAGAGAATAGTCCCGGTCTAAGCAGTTGAGCCCCGCAGTCAAGATAGACGGATCTTGTCCAATTCATACAGACATGGTCACCTCTCTTTCGTCTGTAGTGGCAGAGCTAGAGATCGAAGAAGAATGACATCGCCGACCGATAGATAGGACATCGCGTACGAGCTCTTTGGGTTTGGGTGGCTTCCCGCATTCTTATTAGAAGTACGATTTAAAGAGGCAAGAAAACTAGCCTTAGCTAGGCTTTCTAGCTAGTGCTAGAATCCTGAGGAGAGCCCAGCTCCTAACAACAAGAAGAAGGATTAGCATCACTCCTAAGGCCATGACTACTCTTGCTCACAATCACATTATGAAAGATTGTTCCCACCCGGTTTCGCTCATTCACTCTACCTGTGCACCGCTACCCTTCCGCTTTAGGTAGGCTCCCGGTGCCCTGCGCGATTTCTTTTCTCTTCCGCATAGCTGTATTAATATAATAAGGGAAGTGAGACACCTCCTTCTCGGGGCTCAGGATATTCAATGTAAGATCGCTTACCCACGATGTAGAACAGGAGTCGGACAATAAAGGGGATGGATTCCATTTCTGCTTCCTTCTTCCTTTTTCTTCCCCTTGACTCTTGTGCACCTTACTCAAATAGCAAACCATTAAGCTTTGGCTTAGCAGTGCCCCAGTGGGACCACTGATCGATCTCCCTTTCCATAAGAGCCTTTGGTAATGAATGGTTTGTGCGCTGCTTTGCCTTCGCTTGGTCCACTCGAACGTGATGCTTGCGATAGATCTACAAGGGGCCCGGTTATCGGACAAGTGGCAACCAATGGGAGACTGGGCAATCACCTTCATTTCCTCCAGTGCGATCTCTTGAAGAACCAAATCGATAAGCGGCTTCAGTTCGATAAGCAGAAAGAAAACTCCCGCCTGCCTATAGGTTAGAAAATGAAGCAATGAGCCTGCGGTAGACTATACCCAACCAGAGGAGTAGTTTGATCTGTAAAGAATACGAAATTCCCTTCTTTTATAGGAATGATTGTCCCCTCGCATTAAAGGGCGGAGCCCTTAGCTTCCCTAAGAAGCAACCTGAATTAGACTTTTCTTGACGGATTTCCTCTAAGCGGATCAATCTCATAGAAGAACATAGTGTGGTACATTAGGATTCTAGAACCTCCAGATTTGTTATCCTCATCTTATGCTTAAAGGTACCTTCTGAAACCTAACTTATACTCTTTCTCGGGAGAAAGAAGTAGAACAGTAGTTTCGGTGTCTTAGTCTCAGCCCAACCGAAGTGAGCCAATCGCTCATTTTACAAAGAGGGAGCCCTGCCCTTAAACGGTCTTGATTGACTTTCTTTGATTAGATTCCTCATGCGAGACAGACTCTCTTTTGAAAGCAATTACAATCACCAGTCTTATCAACAACGACATGACAACGGTGGTCCTACAATGCAATCGCTTTCTAATCGACCGGGGAACCGTAACCCATCCCTTCATTGGCGTGGCGGTGGTACTGCCTTTTCAGGTGATTCAATTTCTCGACCGTAAGGGTGAAAGAGATGAGTTTGCTATCAAGCCTGAGGTACCAGAGAAGAAGCATGAAAACCATGATTCTTGCGCAGCGGTAACAAACAGATAAATAAGAAAAAGAGAGCCCTGCTCGGCTTCGTTCGTGGACGTCGTCTCTGACTAATCAAATAATAAATGACTGATCCGATGAGACGAAAACGAAAGACCAATAGTGGCAGATTTAGTAGTAGTGAGAGTTCGATCATTATCAAACTGGTACTACAGCAGCTAAAATCAAACTTTCAGTATAGCTTCGTATATTCCTTTATAACTCAAAAGCCCAGTGGGGACCGGAACCTTTTACCTACCACCCCGCCCCTTTTTGGACGATTGAAGACTACAGCTCTGATATTGGAAGTCTCTTTCTTTTTTTTACCACGGGCCTGGTCCGCTCAATGCTCGATGAGCGGTGTGATTGATTCATTAGCAGAGGATCGATAAACGTTGGAATTTAGAAAGGCATTGATCCTAAATTAGGTAGGGTCTTCTCATATATGAATGCTGCTTCCAGCACATCAACGGCCACCTTCTTTGTTCGATGGTACCGTAGTAGGATTAGAACTTCTTGACTTATCTGGCTGGTACTTGTCTTTCAGCCAAACCTGTGCAAGTCAAAAATAGGTGTACTATCGGAGCAAGGGGCAAGGAAACTAAAGCGCGTGACGTTAGCGTAACGGCTTCCGCTTAAGTGCGCGAAATCCTTATGCTTGTTCCTTATGGAATCTTCTTCTTTTTCTTATCTTTTTTTGGTCTTAAAGTATCTAAAAAATCTCATAAGAGAGGCAACTCGATTCACTAGCTAGCTCTCTCGGGTTTTGCTTGCTTTGTCACCAGTCAAAATCCTAAGAGAAGAAAGACTAACCATCCTAAAGCGTAAAGGACTGAAGGGCCCCTCTGTACTAATATTCACTTACTAAGAACAAGAAAGTACCCGCTACTCTATCAGTTAATGTCCCTCTCCTGGAAAGAACCCTTAAAAAGAAAGGGCTTCGTTCCCCTTGAAAATTAGCTTGGGATGGAAGAAATAGGGGCAAAATGACCACCCCAATGGTCTCCTAGAGACTTTACAAGGCTCGATGTAATTGAGAAGGGGGAAAGCCAAATTGCTTGGACAACCTTAGCCCCAGCGGACAGGATTGGAATCAGTTCGACGTTCCGGGAAGTCGGTTCGTGAGGAAAGAAGTCCTTACTAAAGCAAGCTTAATAAAGGCTTTTAACAAGCTTAGTCGTTGGGAAAGACAGAAGGAACTATTCTTTTCCATCCAATGACTCGGGAATTGCCGAGTTGGAAGATCCCTCCTTACTAAAGAGAGAGTACCGAGGAGAAGGCAATCCAACCTTTGAACACAGTCCTTCGGACCTCCTGCTTTGTTGTCCCGCTTTGGTAAGTGAAGGTCAAGTAGCTCCAGTGAGCAGTTCAGTAAGGAAAGTAGTCGTAGAAACAAAACCGTTTTAGGGGAGTCGAAAGAGGGTTCCCAAACAAAAGGAAAAGATCTGTTGACGTCAGCTATGTGATCACTCAACGATCAGTGCTACAGCTCAGCCTGACCTGACGATCGAGAAACTTATTCACTAGCGGTGGAGAGTTGTCTCGTTGGAAAGGTGGATTTTACATCGAAGTCTTCATCCTGGATGAGAAAAGAAGAGTTCTTCCAATCGGGGAAAGCAAAGAGGACTTCGAAAAACAAGGAGCCGGTCCAATCGCTCAAAGGAAGGTGCCAACCCAAAGGAAAGGCACAAGAGGAAAGCAAAGCGATGTCCAAGTCGCTTCCTTTGTCTCTGCCGAACGCAGCTTTTGTTGTTGATGCCAAACGCCGCCTTTAAGGAGTCGTTGTCACCACCTACTGCAGCCGATGTTGCCGTTCCCCGGAATCCCAGTTCTATTGACCGATGGGAGAATAGAAATCTGATAAGAATTCGACTTCTGGCCCTCGCTCAACCATGGCTTCCTCTTCCAGATTCGACCCATTTCTCGATACTGGAGCTTCCTCTGCAGCCTTGTCAGACTTGAATCCAGATTCAGCTTGATCTTTCGCCTTGTTCTTCACTGGTTGTTCTCTGTCACCCTTCCCTTCAACGGATCTTGTCCAACACCTGCGCGTTCGGCTTCTGGTCTAAGAGAGTCCTGTTTAGCAAAGAAGCATACTGGAATGAGAAAGAACTTCAGTCAAGCCGTCAAGCGAACTCTCAGTGATGGAGGAATTGTCTTTGCTAATGGGCAAGGTTACTGCTTTTTACAGGAGTAAGTAGGCCTCAAAGGTTCAAGTCAGGGGTCATTCCAAGGGAAGGATTCATTCGAAAGCACAGATTCAGTCCACTGAAATTAAGAAAAATGAGACGGAACCCTAGGCAAGGGAACCTCACCCCGAAGTCCTTGCCTTGACTCTCAATCCGTGTGGGAACGGAACGAAGGCTCTCAACGGAACTTCACTCAATTAGGATGACACAAGGCGAACTAGAATAGTAGGTCTTTCAAACTTTTCATTCTTCTTCCAATTTGTACTCTATTTTGAATCTCTTTCTTTATAGTATAGTGGAAACGCCTTACAGTGGTTGCTCGGTCGACGAACTTTCTTTCTTTTATATGCTGGCTCTATCTTATTCCGATTCTCGCGGTTTGGTCGTTTCGTTTCCTGTTTTCTTCTTCGTGGCTTATAGCCGTTAATCATAGTGTGACTTCGGAAGTGAACTGCGACGGCTTGATCCACGAATCGGGATCGATAGGATAGGCATGGTGTACATGTATATGAGTTCCACGGTCGATCGTCTTTATGGATAACATATGTTTATGGCCCGAAATGTACAATACAAAGCCTTGTTCGAGAGAATCTTGCCCTACTGTAGTACAGCACACCAACATTGTAATCACCTGTGTACTCTGGGTATGACCCCAACGAGGCAGTCTATTTTCTTCAGAGCCGAGTCCTCTCAAGCAGACATGCTCTCAACGACGCTGTGTTTGAAGAAGAATATCCAGTAAGGGACTACGCGATACACGCGCCCGGTGGTCTCGTCTTGGAATTGGAAGAGCTTACGCTTTCAGGGCGGGGGAATTCCGTATACATGTGCTACTGGTGCTACTATAATTGCTCAATCGGTGCAACTACTACATTTGTTTTTGGAACGGAAAGCAGGGAAACCGAGTCCGCGTCTCTACGTTGCTTTTCAAATGTGGAAACAGCCAGCAGTCTTCGGATTTTATAGAATTCCTCAAGAAAGGCGGGGCCCATCAATGCGTGTTGATACGTTGATATCTCTACCCACTCGGGGGTAGGAGTTCTATCTCAAGATAAAAAGTATTAGGAGTGATGGGTACCAGTGTTAGCTAACCATTTTATACAGCCTGTTGCTCTGAGCCTATAGATCCTCAAGAATAGGAAGTCTACCCGAAGATACTTGGGGGCTTCTTCAGAGCAGCCGGTCCTAAGAAAAGAAGGGAATTCAGATTGTGGACAAGCGGTGGAAGCCGGAGTGTACTCCGCTCCACTAACAGCCGCTTATGGGCCATTTTTGGCCTACGCCTTTCACCTCTAATGACTGCACTACGTTTTGACTCTTAGCACCTTCCTGTTCTTCCCTTAGTTTCACTCGTGCTGGGTCCCAACGGAAGGAAGAAAACGTCCTTAAGGGGAAGTTGACAGCCGGCTTAGAGCTAAGGATGGATGATGCTATGGACGGGGAGTAGCAGTGCTCCTAGTGGAGTTGATGCACGAGTAGTCGTTTAGGATGGAAGCCGGAGGTCGGCAGTGTAACTATTAAGAGAGAGGAATCGACCTGTTAGTCAGAGGTGCGAATAGTTCTGGATCGTGGAACTCAATTATTGCATTATGGTCCATCTGTGGACGCGAAGGCTCTACTTTCACCTATGAACTAGGTTGTTTCATGCGACTAGAGCTTTCTTTTTCCTAGCCACTCCCCTACTATATCTCTCGGCCTAAGCATGAATTTCCTCTATAAAAGGATAAGAGGAGACGGAGTAAGAAGTAGGGGAACGAGGGACCAGCAGTCTCACTGCATGGCGGATTGATCATATTGTTGTAGAGCAGCTGAAGTACCTTTTATCGGATCCGGGTTCTGCCTTTGGATTTTCTTCGTCTTTCCAGGTTAAGAAATGGATTTCTCAATTATTGCATTCCTTGTTTTCCAAAAGAAGGTTTGACACATCAGATTAAATAATTAGCGGTTGTTGGTTAAGGCGACTCATCCTATCTTCAAGAACAAGAAGAAATGGCCTCAGACTCCCGTTTATAATCCACTTGAGGAGAAGAGACTATTGTGGCACAAGCTGGCGTAGAAGTGGGTCCATACGGCGGAGAGAGCAAGCCTCCGGCTGCGATTCCACCTTGACAATCTGTCTTTACATGGCTTCTGCAGTCCTCGACAACCTTCTCCTACAGGACCAGTGTCGGTCTCTCTATTTTCGAACCAAGGAAAGGAGCAACGAAACCATAGCCAATTGAGAGGTAAGGAACCCAAAATGCAGCTCTAGCTGGAAGGCTGCGCCCATTACGAAAGATATAGTTGGAACCCAGGGTTTGTTGGCACCGATAGTTGTTGCTTGTCAACAGTGAAACACTACCTCTTTGTTTTGAGAGAGAAGGGCAGTTCATACAAGTCAAATGAATTTCATCCAGAGGGGATGTTCCCCGCTAGGACGGAGTTGCTTCCACTAAGGAATACAATCCTTCTGCAACAAGTTATTTAGTTTCGGTTGGATCCGTTGCTACACACGAAGCAGCTTTCTCAGAATTAGGTGAAGTTGGGGGCGCGCTCGGGCGTGTATGGCGTTCCTTCTATTTGACTTATCGAAGAGGGGGGGAACCTATACATGCACGCACAGGGGCGCAATAAAATAGTAATCCCAACCTTTCTATTTAATGCTACGCGCCACTAAACAAAAGTAGAAGAATTCCCATCGATTGACCCCGAGTCGGAGTAAGAGTCAGACATTAGAATCAGGTAGGACTGGCCTTACGATTCGAGTCAAATACCTTCTGTATACAAGTAGGCGAACAAAGAAATTCTCATTTTAGATGCAGGAACTACTGCAAAGAGGTTTGCTTTCGCGCCCCGAGCTGTTCCTTCCCCTTTCCTTGTAATGCATATGTAATAAATGACATAATCAGATGCGTGCGTCGCTAAGACTAGCTGTTTTGCTGTTGAACGGAGAGTAGTGGATGGGACAAGGGTAGACCCTGGTGAGCACCCACCTCGTGCCTAACTAACATATTTAGCATTTTCTAGGTTCGGGGGAGAATCGCAGTCGTTTAGAAGAGAAAGATAGAGCCAGTAGTAGTTTCTTCTCTTTATACTTCGTATATTAATCCCTCTGCCACCCGCGTCCAACCGGCTCGCTCGCCCCTAGTCAGCTAGTGGTCCGCTAGTCCTAACAGTTATCTGTTCTTTAGTGGGAACGGCTCAGCTAAGGCATAAGGCTCCTACTGCATACGGATGGACGGAAGGCCTTCTACTACGCCGCTATGGCCCTAAGAATAAAAGCTTAAAAGATGAACATGGCTGAGGTATAAGATATAGATTTCTTCCTAACCCTACCTACCCTAACTACCCCTGTTGATAGCAGGAGCATATAAAAGGGGAGTATCGCTACTCGACCCGTTACCGAGAGGTAGTCATAGGTATTCGCCTAGCCATTAGCTGAATAAAGGCCAAGTGCACCTCCGAGGAAGAAAAATAGGATATCTTTTCTGTCAGCAATGACCGGTTGTTTTCCTTTATTGGCTTATCCTCACCTGCCCAGGGGATGCTGAAATTGGATGAGGCACACGGATAGTATTTACTCTATGTGGAACCTCTGATTGTGTTACTGATCCTGTTCCCGGGAGTGAATTCTTGTACTCTTAAACATCTGACGGAGGATCCACTGCGTCGTAGAAAACAGAAATGATATTAAGATCAAATGAGTAGCTTAGAAAGAATCGAACTTCTACATTGGTTTGTTCTTGTTGTAAGCAAACCCATAAAACGTTTGCATGACCACTTGTGGCAGTACTTGATGAGTAGGGTGGAGCCCTTTGTCCAGCTCTTCACTGAACCCTCGTTTTGCTCGGTAGTAGGCCGGGTTAAATTATGGGTGTAGATCGGGTAGGGGTCGGGGTATGGGATGGGTGCAGGGAAATGGTCCTCGAGTTAGCGGGTGCTCGCTCAGCGAGAGCTGGAATGTACTTCCGTTCTGTAATGGGCTAATGGCTTTCATATCTTTCTTTCGGTAAACCTCGATATGAGGGATATACCGTATGTGGGTTCTCGTAGGATGGTAGTCGTCGAAGTCATAGGGATGAAATAGAAAACCCCTCTGGGCGAAGAAAACGTCTTTAAGCGAAAAGGCTACTTTCCCGAGTGTAGCCGGCCACTGGGCCGGCTACACGACTTCCAGTTTCTTAACTTCTATCTGCTCTTTTGGTAGTTCCGTCTCTAGTGACAACCACCCCCCGGTTAGGCTGAAGCATCTTCATTCGATCGGAACCGCTTGGCGAAGTCTGAGCTTTGCCCGTCCTCCGAAAATGAAATTCGTTTTGCTCTGGAAAGTTCAGCAGGAAGGCGTTCTGAGGTATAGTAAGGGGCCAAGTCTTCTTCAAGACTATCCCCGCGGATCATCTTTAAGTGTCATCGCTTTAGTCGAGCGAAGGCGGCGCTATTTAGGATTCAACCAATCTCTCAAGTGAAACGGGGAGGGGCTCTGCTCAGATCCAACCAATCTCAGAGAACAACGAGTGCACTTATTTCAGGGCGAGGCTCTCTAATAAACCCTGGTTACGGCCGGGGGAAGTGCCATGAAGGTCGAGAAGAACCCAACTTTGTTGCTTCCTCCTTCTAACCTTCTTTCGTTGGAACAAAGCGTTGGAGCAGGTCAATCTTAATAGGCAGATCCTTAAAAATGAGATTAGTTTAATGGGCGGAGCTCTCCATCTCCGGCTGAATCCAATTAGTCCCGCTTCGCCTTTGTGTCCACAAGACACCATGCTGGCTTACTTTCAATTTCTTTCTATTGAGGTCGACAGCTCCTTCTTAAGGATCTCATAAGTATGAATATTGATAGCACTTCTCTATTTCCCTTACCTTACCGCCGCTTCTTTAGACCTTAACGTGCTCAACAGGCAGCTCAGGGCCATTTCCTTTTCTTTCTTCCAAGCAACTACCAATCTCCTCTGCTGCGAGCAAAGCTCCGAGCAACAGTTCCTAAATAAAAGGTATGACAAGGCTTCGGTATAGGTCCTAGGTTCGAAACCAGGAACCAGGCCGTCCACTCGGTATGTGAGAGCGGGCCATACTTCGTGTCGAACAAGAGGGAATTCTAACTGAAACGCCTACCGGCCGGGAAGTCGTTTTCCCTTTTTTAGGCAGCTTGCCTTGAATCGGGAGGATCCGAAGTTGCTCAACACTAAAAGGAGAGTACTGAAAGCGGAGAGTACTGAAAGAAGGCGCATGAACGGATGATGTTTTAACTCTTGAAGGAACGGACAACAAGCAGTCTTACGCCCACTAATTCATAGATGAGGGTTGAGTCTCCGCATCCAGCGCACCCGGAGACGCAGGGTTCCTCTTCCAAAATGCTCTAGCTATAGCATAGTTAGCTACCCAAGGATTGACCACTACAAGCTATTCTGGTTGAGTTCCTTCAGTCCGTCCTTTCAAATGAAATGGCGCATTTATAGCTTTCTTTCAAGCTGCTCTCGGGTTGAACGTGGAATAAGTGAAGGCTGGAGTAGTCCTCCGCAACTATCCAATAACGAAGGGAGTATCACTCTGCTGTAGCAACGAAGGACTCCGGTTGCCCGGTGAACTCCATAATCTACTCCATCTATTCCTTTAGGTTGGATCGGGCCAGATATTCGATTTCTTCTTCGATTCACCATTCATCAATGATAGGGGGCCCCATTACTACTTCACTGGGAAAAAAATAGATTCTTCTAAAAAGAATGCAAGTTGATTCACTCTCCACTCTTTGCTTTACTCCCTCCTGTGCCCACTTAAAAAAAGAGAAAGGCAGCGATAAGAAGCGAAACCTCTATCATGATGCACTGAAAATGCCGGTGAGGGCAGTAGCGGAAGTACCAACTCTCCGAGGACTTGAGAAGGAGGGGCGCTGCTTCACATGATTTACGAAGAAAGACAGAATACTGAGTGAGTAGGAAATTCCAGCTATGCTTAGGGTGTCACTTGTTGTTCTAGAGATGCTAGCTCAACCGGAACTTCTAGGTCATCGAACCATGTCACGTAACCTAAAACCTCGGTTCGCTGGTAAGCCCGGTCGGCTTCTGGGCAGAGCTTTGCTCGAGAAGAACTGAAAGAGCCCCTATCAAGATACAAACGCGAAAACCAAATCAATAAAAAACTTTTGGGTCGGAGTTCCCATAACCATCATATGCTAGCGCAGAGAGACGCTACGGCTCTCAATTGGGTCAGCAACACCAGGAGTATTCGCGCTGATAAAGTCCATTAGTGGTTCTAAATAAGTGAATAATTCATAAAATATCTTACCTTTTTTCGAGAAGTCACAAATGGGTTTCATTCAAAATTTCCGTAATGGCCGTGAGTTAATGCTTTTTGCTCCCTCCCGACAGCTGATCCCTATTTAGCTCAGTAGAATATTCCATCTAATTCCGAGCCATATCTCATCCCCTATTTCTTTACTTGGCTCTCGGTCCTCGTACACTGGCATAAGAATCTTTCTGTGGATTGCACTACCTAACTTCAATTTCCCTTTATCGGAGAGATTCGCAAGAAGAAAGAGGAGTAATTACCATCTCGGGTCAAGATAGTCAATACAATTCGTCGGGCTTACTTCGATCGCTCGCTAGCTCAATATTCATATATCGTTATAGAATACATGCGCATGTGTGTATACTAATGTTAGGGAAAGCTCTTCTATGGCCAATCGCCTCTATGCTATCAAGAAGAAGGAATGTCGGGATTCCTAAGATAAGAATAGAAATAGCGATATGCCGATTTGCTGCTGTTAAAAAGCTAGGCACCTCTGTATTCTTATTGCCAATCTCTATTAGCTCCCGAACTATTCGATTTCTGTGCTTAAGTTTGTTGCTTGTTCTCACTTATTCTTTTCTTGCCTCTAGATATAGATATGTGGCAAGTCAAAGAACTGAGTTGTCGAAAACACTAGCAGCTCCTTCCCAACTTTTGCAAATGAACCCCGTTCAAACGCTACAAAAATGATCACCGTTTACGCCGCAACATGCCCGATTGCGAGAGAGAGAAAAGAGCCCGGCTATGCGAAATATATAAATATATATAAAGGGAAGTTGGGCCAGTAATCCCTAACCAGGTATTCACTCCTCCCTTCTCTTCTGGCCATTGAAAGCAAAAGCATTCCAATTGCAGCTTCTTCGTTCAAAAGATCATTTAATGCCATGGCCTTCGCTCTAGTTATGCTACTACTACTAATGCCCTTACTCCAACAGTTTAATCGATGGCATCGCTTATTCTCTAAGCCAGTCAAATCGTATCAACCTTTGAGTCAGCGCCTTGGCAGCTCGTGTGTAATCAAATTCTGGTTAGAGAGTATTTCCTTGCTAGAAGTACTACCGTAACGCTTTGAAGTATCGCAAACTCCATTGCTTTGCTTGAGCGAACCACTTGCTTATGGCGTTTTAAAAGTGGTATAATTTTTATATACTACCTGGTTGAATGAAATTCAACATTTGTTTAGGGAAGGAAAAAAAGGCTAATGGGCTACGAAGCCTCTGTTCAAAAGTAGCTCGGAAAAGTAAGTAGAGTAGATCAAAACCGGTAGTCTGATAGCGCATCTTTGATGCCTCCCGTCTGTTATATGATGAATGAGACATTTCATGAACGTTCTTCCTATAGGGAAGGGAAGAAGGACTTAGCCAGTCTGAAATTTGTGGATGACTATTTTGCTTTAAGGGCTTTCCCTACTTAAGGGTTATCCTCTAACTAGAATAGAAATCGGGGATGGCACTTCCCCAGAAATCTCTGATGTAAACCAAAAAGACTAAGATCGGATGAAGCGTCCCCTCGCTCTTAACCTTTATGTGACCGCAATAGCAAGGGACAGGAGCTCCCCCTTTAAAGTAAAGACGTTAGCAATCACAATAGCTTTTTCCTCTCCCCCACCTTGAGTATAAGTGATAGACATTCAATTCACGCGCATCCCTAGCTTGATTTCTTTCTCTTCCCTTTAGCTTTAGGCTTACGGGTAAGCACCTCTTCTCAATTCAAAGAAGTGCTCAGTCCTAACTCCGCACCTTTACTTCCTCCCTGACTTTCCCGTCTTCCTTCGCTTGCACCCTACGACCGAAGACAAAGAATTCGTCATCCTTGCCGGTGGCCTCGCCTCTTTAGGGTCTTCCATGTCTGGATGGTATGGCTTTAGACACCCCACATGGAAGACAGGGTGTCTTTAGCTTGAAGCTGAAGTTTTTAGGCAATCTACTTTGATGGGTAATGTCTTTTTTTGAGGGTAATCCCCACCTGAAGTATACCTTAGTCTATAAGCTCCGTTTGTCAGTCTTTCTCTTATTATGATGAAGGGTCCATCCCAATTTGAAGAGAACTTACCAAACTTGGGGTCATTGGTTCTGGGCAAGTGTAGCTTCCAAACCAGTTAGCCAATGCTTCACTTATTCTTTACTTTCTTATTGTATGATCGAGCTACCCTCTTTTTTCCTTTATTACAGTTAAAGCGTGAAGCCTTGCTTCATCCGGCTATTCTAACTCCATTATTTATTCTGCATATTCCTATTGAGTTAGTTGGTGTTGGTTTGCTCTTATGATTGAAGGCACTACTAATTCAGCAGGTAAACTTCATGGCTCCATGGTGGGGCATAAGGCGTTTTTCCTGTCTTGCTTTTGAAAGTTTTTCGATGTGCCCATAGCATAATTCCCTCGGGCTAAGTTCAGTTGTTGAAACTCGGCAAGCTCATCTTCCTGAGGTAGAGTGGAATACACGTCAACATGCTTGCCTGAGACCATTCACCAGGTGATCCTAGGTTACAGCAGGGCAGTCCTGATTGAACTAACTAGTTGCTTAGCCAAACTCGTGACATTTATCAATGAACTGTGTGTCAACGTTGTGCCTTCTTTTCTTTTTGACTCTCTAACTATCTTAACTTTAAGGTTAAGTTAGTGTTCCGGGAAATCAAATAAAAAGTAATTAGATACTACGGGCTAAGAGAAGAAAGTGAAAGAAATTTATTATATTATATAATAGAACTGGCTTTCGGAAGCTGAATTTTGATTAGTCGTCCTATCGTAATTAAATATTAAAGAAGTACACGAGTGCCACCGATATAGTTCTTGGAGGACTAGTAGAAGTTGTTCACTCGGTTCGAAGAACAGGACCGACTGTGATCTTCTCTGCTTTTGTCGACTCGGAACGAATGTTTGAAGCTTCAAATACCGTTCTTTGGTCTTATCTTGTGAAAATGCTTTCCCCGCTTCCGTACCTTGTTTGTGACTATGGTAGCATGATCTTTTCTCAACTCCCTATAGGTATAGGAAGGAAAAAAAAGTTATGCCTAAAATCCCGACTTTCCTCCGTTCAAGTTCAACCCCGGTAGTAGTAGCAAATGTCGGAGTGGTAGCTGTTGGTGCTCAAGTCGACGGTTCACTCTCTTCGTGCTTAGCTGCGAATACAAATAGGATTTCTCTTTGTGGTAGCGGTAGGTGGTAAGAAGACTAGCTTTGCTTCTTCCTCTCTAGGCGCTTGAACATGGGCAATTGCTTTATTAAAGGAAGAGCTGGGCGGCAACGGGGATCTTGTAAGTTTCACTAATTTCGATAATTAACAATTAATCCCGTGCAATCACTAAACTAAATAAGAAGCTTTTCTTCCCTTGAAGTGGGATTTCTCGTAGGTGATGGTCGCAACCGCTTGATCACCTATTCCTGTAATTGTAAGTGTCTTCTTTATGGAAAAAAAAAGAACCTTGCTATGAATTAAATATCATAAAAGATGTGAAAAATCCCTGCTCTTCACTGTCTTTCTGATTCAGACGAAGAAAGTTTATCGAGAAACCACCGCCCGTGCTCATAGAGCCGGTCCCAGGTAGGCTAAGATCTTATCCGAAAGCCAGGCGTATCAAGTGCGCAAAAATTTCCTATGAAAGGATTATGATCTATCGAGTACGGTACAATCGATCAAGTAATTAAGTAGTAATTAAGTAAAGTCTCTTCGCTAGGTGTTTATGAAAAAGGATTTGAAGCGGGGTAGAGGAATTGGTTGACTCCTTAGGCTCATGATCTAAAGATTGCAGGTTCGAATCCTGCCCCCGCCTAAGAACTTGAGATGCTGGACTTAGGTTAGGCTCTTAGTTTGACATTTCTTTGGTTGCCTTTATTGTTTGGTGTCTTGGTTTTGTTCCATCCTTCCAGAAATTAAGTTTTTATAGTCTTTCTATTTTCACTAAAGGCCGGTTCCTCTCAGGATGGTAACCTGCACATGTTAGGCGTAGCTGGTGTATTCGGCGGCTCCCTATTCAGTGCTATGCATGGTTCTTTGGTAACCTCTAGTTTGATCAGGGAAACCACAGAAAATGAATCCGCTAATGAAGGTTACAGATTTGGTCAAGAGGAGGAAACTTAGAATATCGTAGCTGCTCATGGTTATTTTGGCCGATGAATCTTCCAATATGCTAGTTTCAACAATTCTCGTTCTTTACATTTCTTCTTAGCTGCTTGGCCTGTAGTAGGTATATGGTTTACTGCTTTAGGTATTAGTACTATGGCATTTAACCTAAACGGCTTCAATTTCAACCAATCTGTAGTTGATAGTCAAGGTCGTGTAATTACTGGGCCGATATTATTAACCGCGCTAACCTTGGTATGGAAGTTATGCATGAACGTAATGCTCATAACTTC
>CM008279.1:67573006-67910573 GCA_002319775.1 Fagopyrum tataricum
AGCCATTACCAAGGAGCTAATTCGTTCAGAACTCAGTTGACTGCTTCTATAGATAAGGCGGAGCGTCCTTGGCTCAGTATTATAGCACATAGGGCTTCGGCGCTACTACAGCGCCTCGCTATGAGAATGAGGCTTTGCTAACGCGTTGCGTTGTCAGCTTTGCTACCGACGCTTCGTTCCGCTTCGCTAATGCTCGGCTAAGTCTTGAACCTTCGCGCTGACCGTTCGCTTTCTCAGTAGCAAAAGCGCTTCTCTTTGCCCCTTAAGTAGAAGGACAAGAAAGAGATTATTGGTTTTCTTGCTCCCGCTTCCTCATCTGCGCTCGTCAAGCCAACTTTGCTCTTTGGGAGGTGAAAGAGCGGTTGAAGCGGACATTTTGAAATGACAGCATCAAAGATATTTATATATATATATACGGTTACGGTTATCCCAGACTGCGTTCCGGAAAAAGTGGCCTACTTAAAAGAAAGGGCGGGCACTCTTCTGATCTACGACCACCCTCTTGCTTCTAAAGACTGCCCTCTCTCGGCTGGATGTTGGCTCAGCCTACTACAAGGATCCCGTATATCCAGCAACCCAACCTAGTAAAAGAAAAACTTCCGTTTTCCCTTTACTAGTAGGGGGGTCCCGTGGTTCCTATGCCGCCGCGTTTCCCGGTCCTTTTCTTTTAGTGCTTCGACCCGAAGCGATAGCTTCTAGCTAATTCAGTGGATAAGATGGCTGCGCTCCAGCTCACTCAAGAATGGGACGACAGTGGTCCGCCGGCAAGCTCGTTCTGATCTTGGACGCAGTACATTGGAATCCTGAAGCACCACCACGAACGCTACCGCGCGTCCGCCTGCGGTGCGGTAAGGCACCACCCTGTTGTGCCAGCAGCCAACTCCGGCGTGTCAGCTTAGTTATCCTCATCAAGCCACTTACTTGATGTCTAGCTTTCCAACTGGTAGACGGTTTGCTTTCTTTTCCCCCAGATCAATGAAGAAAGAAGTCCGTTGACTCTTCCGAAGAACCGGAAGCGAAGCGCTATGCCGGGGCGGGGGACGAGAAAAGAAAGGGCTCCGAAGAAAGAAATTGAGGTTCCCAATGCTTCTCCACGCCCAACGAGATGCGCCAACCTCGGGATGCTTTACTCCTAACCCCTAAAGGTTCCGAGACGGAGCTTAACCTGAGTCTCGGTTAAGAACGGCGATGATCTACGTTTCACACGGCGCACGATTCCATGGATAGTTTCATTCGATATCGTGATGGAGGACATAGCTTACGATCATCGGCTTTGATCATGCCACTAGGCATTTGATTAGGACATTGCACAATGATCCGAACACTTTGTCGCATCTCTTCGATACGGATACAGTAACGATCATAGCGATCTCCTCTGGTACCTACTGGTACGTCAAAATCCAATTGGTTCGTAAGGTGCTGCTCTTCGCAAATCCCAGCATACCCCCGGTTGGGATGGGTAGGCCCACCACTTCACTTTCACTTAGGCCCGAGCCAAGTCAGTGGGGGGACCCTGTCGGGCTCCTTCCCCCCCACAAAATAAACAAACTGTACGTGAGAGTTTCCCTTCATACGGCTCGAATCATTCTCAGATGCCCCGAGAGGCATCCTTTCCTTCTTTGTTAGGTTGGTTCACGCGCGCGCAAACGAGCACCGGCCGCAACAGCAGGAAACTATGACCAATAGAGTCAGACACTTAACTACATCCGCACGCAAAAGGAATGTGGTTCTGGTTGAGGCTTTCTTTCCCTTATTAGTGTAAATAAAGGGGGCGCAGGACGTTCGCGGGGTAGGCCCGATTCGACCTACTTTTGGATAACAAGAAGGCGAGCTGATCTCCTTTGATCAAGGAAAAAGCCCAGTCAGCCACCAACTCGGTGCAGGTCACGTGACCTACAGCTCGGCCTTCGCTTTTTGAGGCTTCCTTTACCCACATTTCTATGTGCCCGCAGCACTTCCATATGGAGAAAGATAGGCTTACCATGTTCCATCAATAGCACCTAACCTATGCCGATTTTGGCGGACCGTGCTCCACCCCGGTGAACTCATGCGGTTCCGACGTGCCCAGAGGCCAGAGGCGAATCCGTTCACGGTCCGTAGGACCAACACCATTCGAAGGTGGGCGGCCCGCCTAGAACAGTCATGTTTGACTGGGCTTACACACATTCGCTCACTTACGCTGTCCCCCCTCAGCTCACCCTAGCCCCGCGGGCCTTCTTCTAACGTAAGCTCCAAGGCTTCACACTAAGTCTTCACTGACATAAGATGCATGCTTAAGTAGGGTCAGGCAGAACCGTTGTTGCCTGATGGGAACTTCCCCCATATTGCTATCAATGTCTTCATGTCGCACGACCTCTTAACATTACACCACTGAATCCCCAATCCTTTGCTTGCTGTGCAGTGACAGTACCAATATCCACTAATCGTTGTTTCCAGATACGGTTGCCGGTTGACATCTCTTCTAATTCGTCGATACGAGAAGCAAATTGTTGTGTGGAGGAATCAATATCTCGACATAAGCCAAGAGGCAGATCTTGTGCCACTCCACCTGGTCGTATGAAACTGGCATGCATCCTGGCTCCCGGGACTCTTTCATAGAATTCCAACAATTTCTCTCGCTCCTCAGAAGCCCACAGGGACGGAGTTAATGCTCCCACATCCATAGCATGAGTAGTTAAAGCAAGTGAATGATTTGAAATTCGAGTTATTTCACGGAATAACACTCGTATATATTGAGCTCGTAATGGTACCTCGCAATTCAAAAGTCTCTCTACGGCTGAAGAATGAGCGTGTTCTTGGGCCATCGTAGAAACATAGATAGGGTCGACGACGGAACGAAGAACTCGCCCTAGATACAGCTTTTTCGTACACGTTCACTTGCATCACATACACAAGTGCTCTCTGAACCGTGCAATAAGGTCACCCATAACACGGCTCTCCTACTGGAGTTACCTTAGCCCCAGGCCATGCTATTCCATGATATTGGAAAAATGACAGCATAACGTAACAACTAGTATTGAAAGCCTTTGATTGAGGGAGGTTGACGTCTAGTCAATAGGAGCCCTACTTTCCAATCACTAAGAAAAAAAAGCACTATGTAAAGCTTTGTCTGTCATTTTTCCGGCCCCAGGGGACTTTACTCGACCCATTCCCCAGTCTCTCGCACTGCTCAAGTAAGTGTGCGACTCCGTATGAGGACCTCCTTCCCTTCTGCCCACTCTCCGTTCACACGGTTCTCAAAGCAGAGGAGGAAGGGTGAGCAGCAGGTACCACGAGCTCTCTGTCCCACACATCTATCCAGAAGCAAGTGTAGTTCACCGGTTTCACCGAATGCTCTTATCTCTCGGCAAAGATCGTGTGAGTGTGCAGTTATGCTTTGGATGCTTCGCCATAGAATAGATCGACTCAGTTCCCGTTCTTTTCCGGTGCACTCGCTTTATATCTCCGACACACAAGGAAGGACGCGGTGGGAAGGAAGCAGCCCTAACCTCTGTCCGGCCGATCATTCCACTGGCATCTCGCATTCACGCCCTCGTTTGACTGCCGCTCGGGGATGTAGTTGTAGATACCTTAGTCTTAGTGGGTCGTTGGCTCCACCTGTTATCTCCTTCTACGACATGCTGTTGTCGTCGCCATATTCTATATGTCACTTAGTCATCTCTGCTTCGCTGCGGGTCAGCACCTCCGAAAGAAACGGAGGACTTCATTCAGTGACTCCGCGATCGCCCTCTGAACGATCAGAATAAGGTAAAGCTTGAAGATAAGTTTTGTACTCTATTAATTTCTCAGTCCCTCTAGTCGGGTGGGCGCCGGCCGGTCTTTCGACCAGATCCCCCTAAAAACCGTACGTGCGGGTCTCCCCGCATGCGGCTCACGCCATTCGAGGTGGCCCAGCCCAGCATTTCCTTCAGAACCTGTAGTGAAATTCATTGAGACTGCTCGACCTCGGAAGCGAATTCGCGTGTAGGCAGCGCTGTCTGTTGTACCGTTGACTCTATCTGTTCATTGAATTTGCTTTATTACATTCTTTATTGCATAACCTCTTTTTCCAAGAATTCATGCACTTCCCTTTATGAACATTGGCCCTCTCTAATAGGGGAAAAGCCTTCCATTTCCGTCAAATGACCTGGCCTCTCCTGGCTCTTCCACCGTCCGGGTTCCTTTTCCCCTATGCTCCCTCGGCGCAGGCCTACCACGCTTCACGCCTGCGGCGTTTTCGCCAGACGGTCTTTGCCAGTAGTGCCATCCTCCCCGCTGGCTGTATGGGCGGGTTGTCCCTCGCTGCTGCGTTCTGTTAGGCTATGGATTACAGGAACAAATGTAGTTGAATGGGACAGCAGGCAGGTTACACGTTCCACTGTGCCGAGATGTGAGGTGCAGGTGGTGATGATCACCCCGGGGTATGCGCTAGTGCCCTTGACAGGCACTCCAGGACCCGCCAACGCTCGTGAAAACCCGGGTCGGTCGGTCCTCTATTCATCCGACCGGAGATGTGGATAACGAGGCCACCGTCACAACCTTCTCCCTTCTGTCCTTATGTTGTAGTAAGGTAGGGCGGTTCGCTTGAGTTGCTCAACCGCCCCTTAGCCCGGTGCTCATGACGCGCTACGGAACCTCAAACGTGCCGGGGGACCAAGCAGGGCATAGCTAGCGGCATAGGAGCCGACTCGGCGTCAGCGGCTTCGTGCCGCACTGGAGTAATCCAATATGTGGTTCCGCACGTTCCACCACTTCGCCGTTCATTTCCAATACTAATCGCGAAACACCATGAGCAGCAGGATGTTGAGGTCCGAAATTCGAAGTGAAATTTTGGATTTGCCTGTTCCTAGTCGTCATGGGAAAAAAGGAATAAATAAGAAAGAGATTATTCCCTAAGAGCTTGTCCAGCACCACCCTGACCCACTATATCATCTTCAGGAATCCTGGTTTACCTATTATTCGTCGGCGGTCCGGCCCTACTATACCCGGCCCAGGCCCTTTTTTGATTTTGATTTGAGTTTTTCGTCTATTTTAGATAGTTGATCTAAAATATCTTTTAGGACAAAATGCCACTTTTTTCGCGGCTCCCCCACCCTCAATTGAGAATCAAAGTAATTAAGGGTGGAAGAATTAATAGGAATCTTTTTCAGGAGGGCTCGGAAAGTCGTCAAATCATTTTTAGATCGACCAAAGATTTGGGTCAATTGTCGCTCATATATGATCCTCTCAAAGAGGGCCTTGGACGAGCTTTCAAAAGCGCAACTCCTCGTTGGAGAATGTGTATTCTCCAACTGTCTGGCTGCCTTCCGCCGGACTCAAATCGGGTTTTAGATAGTTGGGTTCCCAATCCCAACCCACCCAGCTTCTGTGGGGTTTTGCACTTTTTGACACCTTTAGTGGTGCCTCTGGTTCTTCGGGAATATAATGAAGGTTAAAATCACCGTCCGCCTCGTCCCGACGTTCATTCATATCAATAGGGGGGCTCAAGTTGAGATCGGGAATTGGAGGAAAATGATCCCCTGGTCCCCCAGACCCCCCCGAAGGTCCACCAGATGCATAGGGCAGTTCTCCCCCACCAGGCAGGCCGCCCTCCATTAGAAGAAACCAAAACGAAATCCAGAATATAAAAATGAGGATCCAAAAAATCGATATTCGTCCCTTTCCCGCAGGAACATCCACAATAGATCCAGTGCGCTTGACAAGATCTCCTTCTTTAATTTGCGGTATCACTACCAAAGACAACAATCCCTACATTCTCATTCTCCAGATTTAAGGCTATTCCTTTCACACCGCTGGCAAATTCCACCATTTCCCCTGCTTGAATCTCGTTCAATCCATAAACACGTGCAATCCCATCTCCAACTGAGACCACTCGACCGATCTCATCCACTTGAAAATTCGTGTAAAAGTGGGTAATTCTACTTTCTAATAGAGTCGTTAGTTCTGCAGCTCTGGGAGAAAATTCCATGATTCAAAAATCGGATAGAGTTAAGGGAGAAAGAATGCCGCTGCTGATAGAGTTCTCTTTCCAAACAGACTAGAAGGAGTTTATAAGATCAAGAAAGGTAAATAGCTCTTGGCATAACCACCGAAGAGAGAATTCAAGTGAGACTGCTAAAAGGCGTTTCTTTACTAAAGCAATTTCATTGACCGATCCATTCATTCAACATGAATACCGGAATCTTTGATTGTACGAGCTTCAAATAAATACCACAATGAGAGACATTCGATCCCAGAATTTGCTCTATCCCACCTCCAATGAGATGTCTTAAGCAAAGTTGCCTCCATCTTGCTCTCTAGCCGTAGCCGGGGGAAGGCGCGAAGTGATGCCAAGAAGAAGCTCTTTGAAAGCTAGAGAAGAAGCAGCTTTTCTTTGTGCCAACCCTCTTTTCTCGCCTATAAGTAAGAAGTCTGGGGAACTAGAGGTGATAAAGAAAGAAGATTACTACTTAGTTAGATATAGAAGAACCAATCGAATGCTACTCGTCACTTGTATCCTTTTGTATTAATGAATGAAAAGATTTGAAATGCAATGGAAAACCTGCATTTATCTCATCAAGCAATTTCTTTCCGCGGAACTGAAGAAGAGCTTCTTGGCGTAAAAGACTTGTTTGTTGGCAGATGCCGTTGACTAAGATCTTGCTGACGAGGCCTTTCTTTCAGAACCTCTCCTGCGCTTCTCTGGCCTAGTCATTCCTGTGGACATTCGGCTTTGATTGCCGGTCCTTTAGCTGCAGACCGTGGAAAGACAAGAGACAGACCTTCTACGCTAGCACCAGTAGCAGCCGAGTCCTAACAAACAACAGGTTATGTAATATCTCGACCGTTAGGGAGAGGAGCTTAAGGAACAACAGACTTGAAACAGATTGGCAGCTGGAACAACAACAACAGTAGCAGCTCTTCCTGCTTGTTCTCTGGTCCCGTAGGAGCTCCCGAACACCCTTGAAGATCGTTCCATGGGATTCGCTTTTTAAACTGGAACTACACTACGTAGTCTAGGATGGTAGTGACTTGCCCAGGGATGATAGTACTATTTATTAATGTTCCGTTGGATACTTTAATAGTAGTTTATCGTTCCCTGGCATTCTAGTATGTATTATTCATTTACCGTAACAACTGTTCTTTTAGACTACTGCTTAGCTGCAGGGCGCTTAGCAACAGTAGCAACATCTTCTTTTAACTGATTAGCTGCAGAACCAAGAACTCCATTTTTTTTGTTACAGGGAAAATCCATGATATGATTTCAACTGCTTGGCCCTTAGCAACAGGAACAACTGCTATCTATCGCGCTGCAGTTTGTTTGAAAGACAGAATCTCATGAAATGTAATAAAAGAAAGGAACAAACAAACCCAAACTTTACCTACCACTACCAGTCTGAGGTCCCCCTCTATCTATCCTTTATCTTGGGGATTACCTTCATTCCTTTCAATATCCGAATTGTTTTCATGGGATCTGTTGCAGTCAAACCTTCGTTCCCATAGCCTCGCTCATCTGCACCCCTCACTAGTGAAAGCTTATCTTCTCGTTCTTCTGATCTTTTTCCACTCCTGGCTTCCAAGGTCTAGCCTGACCTCTGCCTCGACATTCTCAATCAAAAAAGAATCTACTTCCGAGTTTCGGAACTGACTTTCTTTTCTAAGGTATGTCACCTGTCTGTGCGTGTCTAAAGCCCCTGTTCTTCCTTTTAACTTAGTATAGGATTCCACTAGGTAGGAAGTAGTTAACCAGCCTTCACTTTCCAGCAAGACCGAGCGCGGCTATCAACCAAGCTCACTTCTCGCCAAGCAGCATAGAAGCATAGCTCGTATTTTATAACGTGTGGACGAACTGCCTTGAATCGATCCCACCCTACGCCTTCTTCTCTCTGGTTGGCTGCTTTCGCGCCCAGTTCTGGAATTCACAACTACGAGATTCACATCCTATTTTTTTTTAGCGGCATTCAGATAGCTTAGACTAAGATGGAAGAGATTCCAACTGACCTGGTTTTCTTCTCTTTCTGTGGCATTTGTCCCTTCTCCTATTGCTATTGATTTCATTTTTTCAAACCTTCCATCAGGAAAGATCCAAGTAGCACCACTGATCTTTACTTCTAAGAAAGAGCCATTCTTGGACAAAATACCTACATTTACTTTATGTGACTGACAAAACTCACATAGATTTCTCGCAAGACAGGATTTGTCGTTACTCAGCACACTGTCCTCACCGACTTTAGGTTTTTTATTCTGAATTCCTCAGGATTTAAGTTCAAACTCGACGAAACAAAGCTCAAGAACCAGCTAAAAAAGATTGAGGCCTAGCTTCGGCTGCTTATGCTTCATCTCAGAATGATGGCGTTTGGGACCTTTCTTGGTGGAGTGACCGGGAGCTAATTCCAGATCATGGTTTGATGACTGGAAAGACTGATTCTTATTAGGCTCGACGATTTCACACTCGACCAAACGGAAAGAGAAAGACAACTTATTCAACTAACAGTTAGCCAAGGCTCAACAAGTGGGATAAAAACCTCTTGTACATAGACTCATAGCTACTAGACTAGAGAATCCCTCTATTTATATGCATTTATTTGTGCGCCTGTAGGAAGAATAGAAAGAACCGACTCTCTTACACAATCAGTTGGACACGGAGATGCCGCTCCTTATCTTGAGAGTTACCTCAGGAGAGAACCATTCTTGTCTCAGGCGCATCTTCTGTGCCCCAAATCACTTCTACTTATGAAAAAAAGAGTATTGAAAGTCTGCTTTTCTTATGGATTTCACTAAGAAGTGTTATCTAATAAGGCAGAAAAGAAAGACAGTCTAGGCTCTTAGAAGTGGGCTAGGAATCCACTCCCTATTTTATTCAATAATAAAGAATAAAGCCTTCTTCTTAGGCGGGAACCGGCAAAATAGGATCTTCGGGGACGTGAGATGCTGGAAACTTTTGATTCTTTTAGATGTAACTGGCCATTGAATAGATATTGAGGCTCTCTCCTCATCTGCTTTTTATTCTTTTGATTGACTCCCAAACCATGAAATGGGCTCAAAGGAAGACAAGCAAATCCACGGACTTGCTCGATTTAGTGTGCCTCGCCTATTCTATTACGAATTGGTGGACTCGAAAGGCGTTCAAGACGCAAACTAAGAGAAAGTGGGCAGACGCCAAGCAACGAACTTCTAGCACGACCTTGTTGGAGTTCAACCCTCCAGGTTAGCCATCAAACGAAATCCCATGGATAAAGTAAAACCCAGTGCGAATTCCAGGATTCGAATCAGTTCACGACGCGACGTCTCATTCATATTTAAAGCATTTCAGTGTGATAACGGTTCTTCTCATCATCATCTGAAAACCAAGAAATCATATAAAGAAAAGGGGTTTTGAGCCAATCCGATCCCGCCAGTCTTGGATTCCTTGCCCAAGTGATAACTGTGCCCGCGCTTCTCGCTCAATAAGGGAGATGCTTTCGCGTCCTTCATGCCCGATTTCTTCTATTTTTGGGTTCTCAAAAACGTCGATTTGGAAATCTCTTTTATGTGATGAACTTATCCGCCTCCCCGAAGCAGAATAGTGCGCCTGCGAATGACGCTACCCTGTGTGTGGCATGCCCTCTCAGAGGATAAGAGGCTAAAAGGAAGCGCCTATTAGGAGATGGACGAATATCTCTTCTATTATAAATGTCTGTAATGATCAAATCAATTTGAGAGGCTTTCACGTCAAATCCAGTCAGTGACAGAATGGATTTCGATCAAACTCGTTTTCTCGTATGCTCCTTTTTCCACAGGTTGGAAAAAAACTTTGTCTTCCTTTGTCATAGATTTCCATTTCGAAATCAAAATATGAGAATCTATCTAAAATATCTCATTGAGGGTAAAGATGAGTCTCAAAGGTAAAAGCTAGGAGTCAGGTCAACCGAAAGCAAAGTGGAAAGCCTCCAGTAAGTTCCGATGGTTTCATCATTCCTTCCGCTTTTGATGTCACATCCGTCTATCAAGAATTCTTTTTTTAAGTGAAGAAAGTTCACTGAAAGAGCTCGTATTAGCGGAACAAGATTCCCTATTTCCTTTTTCAATTCTAGCTCGACCGGGTTGGTGTGAAGTGTTAGAATGCGCTACTCACTAAGAGGAATTTTGATTTTCTCTTCTTAATGAACTCAACTAGCAACCTAAATTGCATTCCGAGCCGAGATAGGTTCAAAAATCGGCAATTGAATTGAGAAGGTTTTCCGCAGTTGACCGGGAAGGGCTAGCAGAAGAGGGAAAGTGGAGGGCGGATTCCACCGATGAAAGAAGCCAGGCCACATAAGACTCTCTAGGAATGGACAGAAGAGGCTACGGGATTCGCACACTAGCAGGGCCAATCAGCCAGACTTAACCAATAAGACTAAACAGGGAATTGACTGAATAGGGCACGGGCATCGGCCTTAATAAAGTACGTTTCCGTTTTCACGAGCAGAAATACGATTGATTGAAGCAGGCAACGAAGGGGACGAAGTAGCAGCAGCTTTATACGATATTGGGCGGATTGTCAAGACCCCTTTTCTAACGTAGTTGGGGATTCGGCCTGGTTCCATAGAGGAAGAATGGCAGGGGCCCTGTCGAAATAAGATAGGGGGGGATTTATGTAATCGGGAGTGCACTTTAGCTCGATTCCGTTTTAACAACGTGTTTGTTTCCAAACCACGCTCAGCCCCCTAAAAACTATGGCATCAAGGTCGGCAAGCAGGAATTTCACCCACTAATGGGCCAGCGCTTGGCGCTTACTCTAGCCCGTGTTTCTAGGAAAAAACATATAAGTGTTTCCCCGAGATTCGTGGCTTTCCCCTTATAAGTAGATCGATTGAGATAAGTATATAGGTTGAGTCCGATCCTTGGGGGTTGCCGACCTTGATGCCATAGAAAGAGTCGTTTCGAGCCGCGCTCTTCTGCCATGCGAAGGGAAGATCGGATTGAACGGCTAGCGAACTCCGGCAAGAAAACGACGAAATAGCTCATAGCCCGGGTTACTTCTCTGACTTATTATTTAAGGGATCCCCATGATATATTCAGCCAGCTTGTTAGCTCAGCCTCTTGCAGACCCTCGGATTCGGCATAGCCTTCTTCAGATTATTCATCCTTGTCTTCGTCTCTGTCTACCAGATCGGATCCAATCAAAGCTGTTCGTCCCCCTTCTCGACGTTCCCGGAGGGTGGCTCTTCACTTGGTGTTCACTATTCTAGGGTCTTGGCACTAACAATGGCACAGACTTTCACTTCGACTTAGTCCTCAGCTCGTGAATCTGGCTATCTAAATATATCCGGATTCCTTTCTGATGCGCCTTATGTTTCCAAAAGGTAAGACTTTCCCCTTTCTAGGTACGTGGGTGTTAGCCTGCCGGATATAACTCAATCGATGCGGTTCGTCCCTTCCTCCAGCCCTTCCAGCGCTTCTGGATGACCCTTCGTACCCGTATTCATAATTCTACCTCCGGGGATCTCCCCTTTTTTCCGAAAGCTTTACGAATCAGACAGGCAATTCCTTACTTTCACTTCAGAATATGGTACTTCACCTGGGGTTAGGCTTTTCAACTGGGCCAAGGGGAGAATGAAAACTTTCACTTCGGAAGGAGGAATGGCAGGTAGAGTTCCCACTGCAGCAGTTTCCGAATCAGGGATGTTAAATGACTTTTGTCTCAGAATTAGACCCATTTGTTACCCTTTTGGAATAGTTGGGGCATAAATGTAATAAATAATAGGCTGCTCGATCTGCTGTTCCGGCAAGCAGCCCTTTCGCTCGTTCCCTTGGGGCTTTTCTTTCTTTTACATGCATCACGTCTTGGAATAGCGTTTGAAATAAAGGTTCGAACTGCTTCCTCTTCTCTTTCTCAGGAGCGACGAAGCCACATTCTCGATCCAATGTCTTTCTCTCCTCCCGGATCCACTCGCATCTACCGATACCCCGTTACCGCGATATTACGGATCTAAGCGCGCCCCGTTAGCTCCATCCGTTGCTTGTTTCGATCTAGCAGCGAATCCATCTCCACACTCTGAGTTTAGATTCCATTTAGTACGGAACAGAATGAAACTACCCTGCTTACGAAGTGGTGATTTCTGCTTGCTGGGTCTGGCAAAGACTGGAAAGACAGGTACCCGTATTATCTCAGCTAATGCACCTGTTGGCGATCCATCCAATGTTTCATTACTGCACTTGTTTCATATTAATAGCTAGTGGCTTACGGAGCTTACTCAGAAAGGGGTGACCGATAGCGATAAACAATTGATTTTGCGCCACGGATGAATGGATCTTGGTTCGCGCTTCTTTGAACCTTGTCATTCAATCCCAAAAGCTTTTTTTTGACATCTTTTGTCTACTTTTTTGAGAGGAAGAAGTGACCTAACGGAAGTGTCTCGAGTGAATGAAGGTTCCAAACACTCTGTTAGTAAGGAAGAGGAGAGAGGGGGAAAGTCACTCTCCAACTCAGGAGAAGAGACTTGACCAAGGAGTAAGAGAGAGCTGCGTCTACGAAGCTAAAAGCCACTAATTAGACTGTTTGGAGCTGGGAAAGGCAAGCATGGAAAAAACATCAATCAAGCTACAAGAAAGAGATGGACTGCGAAGTAAACAAAAGCGTATTCAAAGGATTGATAGAACTAAATCTCATCGAGTTGCCAGACTATAAGCGTCCACATGAAGCAGATCGTGTAGGGGATCTTCTCTTTTGCCCTTACCACAGGGTTTTGGGACATAAGATCCAAGATTGCTTTGTCCTGAACTGAAGCGCAAAACAAAATAAAGATAAATGAAGGAACCATAGACGCCGAACTCTTGAAGACTAGAAAGAAGGGTCTGAAGGTGGCTGCATCTAAGATGGCTCCTTCCTCACGATCGATGGATTCGACGAAGATGATGGCCACTCCACTTCCCGGAGGAGCCAGTTTATGTCAACAAGATAACTCTAAGGTCGGGTACTCAATTACCTGACGTACAGCCTCCAGCACCTTCAGTGGGGGCATCCCAAGCTCCACCTAACCAAACAGCTTCTCCTGAGAAGATCAAATACAATGTCATGGCCCTTCTGAAAAAAGACCCTTCTTTCTTGCTAAGCGTGTACGACGTGTCTATCTGAAGATCTTAGAAAGGCGCTGATTTAACTACGTCAAACCTTTCCTGAATAAAGTCATGCAGGGGTTGCAAAAATCGACACATCGACGGCTCAATGCTCTTCTATAGAATTCTCAGATGAAGACTTGTTGCTGGGGACTAAGTTGCACAACCGGCCTTTGTTGATGGCTGGAAGTCTTTTTTTCATACCTCTATCCAGAATCATGTTAGACTGCGGGTCTGCGATAAACATCATACCTTTGAAGATGCTGCTGAAGTTGGGATATACTATCAATGATCTCAGTCCAACCAATGTATGATACACCCGGAACTGCAACCCTCTCTTCAAATCGGTCAAGCCCGCCCAACCCCCAGGCCCCAAGCCTGTCAGTTTGACCAGGAATGTCTACGAACGGCATAATCATGAATAAGAAGAGCAACCGGTAAACGAGTGCGAAGGGAGCGAAGCGGGGTTTTCTATCTAAGGAAGTATAGTCTCCTTCAGGCGAGTTGAACGAACGGTCTACTCAAGCTCCTGAGAGCGAGCAGAATAGCCATCAATGAGTCTTTCAAATTCAATAACAATCAAATAAGTAGTTAACCCCCGTATAAGATAAGCAATTAATTGACTCTTTGTTTGCGATTCTTTCAAGGAAGGATCCATACGATCATATTTCTCTATAGCATAAAAGGTCTTTCTTTCATGGACTAGATCCCAGCAGACAGCGATCTTCTTACTGAGAACCCAACGTTTAACGAATCAGATGGGGAATCACCCACATGAGGACCAGAAGACGCATTCTAACGCTCTACAGAGCCCGAAAGACTTATTGCTGAGTTCGGGATCAAATCAGATTCCGAATCGGAGAATAGGAACAAGAGGAAGAAAGTAGCTCGCCTAAAAGGATAGGAACGACTTCAACAAGAGGAACGACTCTTTACTTCGATAAAGAAATAGCCTTCTAAAGAGAGTTGCTTACTACGAAAAGCAAGATGCCCCACTAGTCTGATTTTATTGATCACTAGCCCTTACTCTCAGTCACTGATTCCAGAACGAATACCGAAACAGCCGTTCCCTTGCCAGTCTACTGCCCGATGGCTTTACATCGCTAAAGAATCAGTAATTGACAGCAAGAGCTAAGAATTCATAAAAGGAAAGTACCAATTAGATTGGCAATGCGCGCTCCCGTGGGAGTCGAACCCACCTAAGCGGTGGCCTTGTTCTACCGAGAGATGAACTAAGGAGCGGCAACCCCAACCATCTCTGAACGACCGAACAAGGCTTGAAGAGTCTGAGCTCGGTCAAAGAGAAATCAAATTCGAAATGATCGCACCGACGGACCATGAAAACGTTCTAAATCTACTCGAGTCTCTTCGCCTTCGCAGGAAAGCGGGAAAAATGCGCCTCAATTGAAGGGGCCCACCTAACCACTCACCCTTCCCCCCACCTCTCGGGGCGGCCTCGCCTTTGAAGGCTACATTCGATCCCACAATTCAGAATCGAAAAAAAGTCCAATGAAGGGGCCAGTCCCCTTATCACTAAAGCAACCAAAGCACGGTTGGTTTACTCGCCATGAGAAGGGTCTGCTCTTTCACTGCGTGACGGCTGAAAAGAGGGTCCCCGAAGAAAGGGCAAAATAAGGCTATAAGTAGGCTTGCTTGCTATACGAGCTGTTCGCCTTTAGACGGCTTGGCTTCGGCTTCGCTATGGCTCCTATTGTAGTAGTCGGTCTTCTAGAATAGAAGCTTCGCCAGAAGCAAGCAAGATGAGGTCGCTTTCCTTCGTAGACAAGGCTCGTTCCGTACTTGTCTCCCCCGGAGGCTTATGCACTCTACTTGCTGTCTACTAAACGAGCGTTAGAGCGAGCGAAGCCTTCCATTCCATTTTATTGCTTCCCCTCTTTTGCAATCAGTTTCGCTACAGCACCCCTTAAGCTTCCCCGGCTTGGGGGATTAATTGATTGGCTACCCGAGAACCATAATCTTTCCTAGAAACAGCTTCTACGACGATAGGCATAAAAGCATGATTAGTTCCACAAATTTCACTGCACTGCCCATAGTAAACTCCTTCTCGTTGTACCAAAATAGAGGTCTGATTTAAACGACCAGGTACAGCATCACATTTGACACCTGAGGAAGGTACAGCCCAACTATGAAGTACATCAGCAGATGTTACAATAATACGTATATGAGTTTTGGCTGGTACAACCACTCTATTGTCCACTTCTAATAAACGTAATTGACCCAATTCTAGATCATCTTCTGGAATCATATAACTGTCAAAAGTGAGTGACTGTTCATCGGAACTGTTATAGTCCGAATACTCATAAGTCCAATACCATTGATGTCCAATAGCTTTGATAGTAATGGCTGGATCTACTACTACCTCGTCCATTGAGTATAGCAGAGCAAATGATGGTATAGCAATGAACATCAGGATGATAGACGGAAATAGGGTCCACAGAATCTCGATAGTAGTTCCATGAACAATCCTTTGCGGGATTGGATTTTTTTTATAGTGAAAATGCCATAAAGCGCGAACCAAGATCCATGATACGAAAACCAAAATCAGAATGAGGAAGAAAAAGATATCATGATGTAAGTCTATTATTCCTTGCATCATAGGTGTTGCTGCGTCTTGAAATCCTAATTGCCATGGTTCCGCTGCATCACAAGGAGCAATTGTGAAGAATAGCCGTTCTAGAACAATCATTTGCTTTCCTTCATTCTTTGACTGCTCTGCTCTCTCAAAAGAGAGACTTCTTCTTGCTCCTTCATTCTGAAGGAAATCGCCGGTTGGTCCACCAAGAAAGGCATGGGAATTGGGGGCATTGCTTGGATCGAGTTAAGTAAAGACTGACTACCTATAAAGATCTAAAGATCCCTCACTGCACACTTTCTATATATCTTTCTATATTATCGGCTGCATGCTATCGGAACTACATGTAGACTGCCGCGTCGAAACTCACTTTCGAAAGTGAAGTGAAATAACCACCGAAGCCTAAAAGGCAGCCGTTCTCTTCTGATCGTGGACCACCCTTCAGATTCATCCCACTACTGAAGTGAGATCACCGCCGGAGAGAGAATTCAAGTGAGACTGCTAAAAGGCGTTTCTTTACTAAAGCAATTTCATTGACCGATCCTCAAACTCGTGATCTCTTTCTTTTCTCACGAGAAATCGTTCTATTCGAAATGGAGTGGTGATGACTGTACCGTTGAATTGGATGAGAACTTGTTACTGAACCGCCTCTTCTAAAGGTCGAGAAGTAAACTACCTGACCTTCACTGATAGTTCAGCAAGCAACCAAGCCAAGCAGCAAAGAAGGAACCTAGGGGCAAAGCCCAGGGCTGAGGGAAGGAAACGAAAGCAGTGAAGTGACTTAGACTTGGCTATTAACAAGGTTTGCAGGACAAAAGGTAAGAAAGGGGCGTTAGGGCTTAAGCTTCAAAAAGTAATCTCTCGCCCTCTCCAATCGAAAGAAAGGAAAACTGCTAGCCTTTGAACCCTTGAAAATATTTGAATTAAATAAAGACTAGGAAAACTAATGAAAGTCAAAGAAGGGGTTAGCGCTTCGCAGGAGCTTTACAGTCTTTATCATTGGCTTTTTCACACTTACATGCCGGTCTTCCATTCTAATATAAGGGTCAAAGGTTTAAGCTGTAAGAGTTTGATTTCCGGAAAAGACTCTCCCATTGGCACATGAAAAACATAGATTATTTACAATGTCTTGGGTCCTCTTTCAGGTTTGCCTGCGGAATAGATTAATCAAATAAACGCTGTAGTAAAGATGCTAGACAACCCCACAACAAGAGAGTTCTCGACCAACGGACTTAGACTCAGGACTTGGCATACGAAAAAGTTGTATCATTTTACCAAGATCAGGGTAGATTCAAACTTTCATGTCGAAAAATAGGAACTTTCAGAGCCTTGGAAAAGCTAGATTTCTACCTTGGGAAAAGTGTTCAAAAAAAACCTTAACATTGAAACCTTCTTCTCTCGGGAATTCTCATAACTCATAGCAGCAGTTTCAGGGCCCCGAACCCCCTGTATTCCACCTTTTCCTATTAACCGGACTCGGACTAACGGAGCTAGCGGACTAAGAAGAAAGGCAACTGGGATTGATGCAACAGAATCCTCAGTGATTGAGGAAGCTGCACATTCATCTCTAGAGGGGATTGTTCTTGACAGATCGATCGGGTGTTCATAATCTGGAGTAAAAGGATTCGAACCTTTGCATGCCGGTACCAAAAACCGATGCCTTACCACTTGGCTATACTCCATCAAAACCGATGCCTTACCACTCCATACGGCCTGTTTTGGACGGGGATAGGAGGAAGTGAAATGGATTTCGCTAAACCTAAAGAAATTCGAGGCGTGCAAGGACGCGGGGATATAGCAAGTAAGCAGCAAGATTCTCCCGGACCAGCTCGCGACTCTAAGAGAAAGGTAAGCTCTCTGCTCTATTTGCTTGCAATGCTATGCCTATCCAAGTTGGCGAAGGCTTCTGTAACCTTAGACTCCTTACGCTGTTCGACTGAACTCCTTGGCTCCGCGTCCACCGAAAGTAGCTTCGTCACCGTCATCATTTGGTACTCTCTCGTTCACTGAAATGGAGTGTAATGAACCGCAAGCCCTTCAGAAAGAAAGACATAAATAAAGAGAAGGTTGGTTGCGAAAACCGACGGTGACTTTCTCAGAGCGGAGCAGGAGAAGAAAGAAAGTCCGGGTCCAATTTCTAATGAAGCGAAGGTCCCCCTTACTCCCTATTCTTTCTCTCTTCAAAATGCGAGAAAGAGTTGGTTAAGAATGACTGTAAACCATAACAGTTACAGTCAGTAGCCATGCTAACCTTTGTAATGAAGATGGATGAACAGGCACTTGATCCTGGAACTGATTCAATTCGGGGAAAACATGAAAGCGGTCACTATACTAGAGGAAGGCAAGACATGACCGCGACTTAAGAGTCAAGTACCGTTAAAAAGACTAAAAGAACGAGGCGATCGAAGTGAGAAAGCACAGGCTAATACGAGCCGACCAGAAGAAGCAAAGCTTAGATTACCAGATCCTGGACACAATCTTCCTATAGATGGAGAGCCCCTTGCCTTCTCAATTACATCGAGCCTTCTTGCTTGCTTACTTAGTTCTTGTCTTAGTGACTTTTCTTCTTTTTTTTCTAGGTTTATTTTCTTAGTGTTAAAACGGTAGATTTTCAATTTGCAATTCATTGGATCCGCTCCGATTCGATCAATAATGGGATTTTTGGCTAGAGAAAGGTTCTGTGACATGGACGCTCAGCCCAACTCGGTCGCTCGGTTAGCCCACCTAACAGATGATGAGATTCTCGATCGATTTGCTCGAATTTGGAAAAGTCTTTTTCACTATTCAGAACAGTGGAGCTTTCGATCAAGATGTTCTCGCCGGGCTCTCGCTCAAATCGGAACCGCGTTGGTAGGCTTTCGACTCAATCTAATAGCCTACCTATCGAGGGCCAATAAAAGAGAAAGTTTTCGCATGGGCTCATCATCTAATGCAGAACCGATGCGAGAAGGCTCGATGTAATTGAGAAGAAGAGGAGATTGATAGCTTTCAAAAACCAGTGGAAAGGCACCAAGCTTGGATACCTGCATTCTTTCCTTTCCAAAGATAGTAATTAGTTTGAGCTAGCATAAAAGAAATCTTTGATTAAATGAACGCTGCTTGTTTTCAAACAAATCCAATGTTGGGCCAAGCGTTGCAAAAGACTTTTTTTTTCAAAAAAGAAGGGCGAGAAGGAAGAGAAGAAGGATTAGTAGTTGCCTAGCCGAGGAACTTGAGGGTGGTCGTAGATCAGCAGAGTGCGGTCCCTGAGTTCAAGACGCTGCCTAAAACTCGTGTCGATCATAGAAAAGCATTTCTTTTTCAATGAAACAAACCTAAGAACTTGTTCCCTCCCGCTTCAAGAGCAGAACTAGATGGGGATACAGATCTAGATGCGAGATGATCCCGAACCGATTTCATAAGCACCATCCATCACCAATCACATTCCACATCCCACTTCCATTTCATTGCCTCGGGCAGTCTCCTCTAGAAAGGCATTCAAGCTTCAGAGGCGGGTCAGGAAGGAGCTGGGATGGGATCGGATCCTACTCGAAGCACTCCACCACGAATAAGAGTCTTCGGGTTGGATAGACAGTAGAGATAGGAACTCCTATCTTTAGGGTAGGCTTTCAAGACAAAGATGCACTACTCCATCTGGAAAGGGCTTTCCCCTCGGGGGAAAGAGAAGAACCTGCAATAGTCGCGACGCGACTGTTGGCCAGAAGAGAGTCAAAAATCCATAGAAAAAATCCCTTCCCGGCCGACCGACGGGACTCTACGTCTGGTCCAATCTCAAACTCGGATTAAGAAGAGTGCCCTTGAACTACAGATCAATCATAATAAACAATACAAAGAAAATGGATTCTCCTGCCGGCGAAAAAGGAAAAAAAATGGGATTTGAGAAGACCACCAGCTAGCGGATCAGAAAGATTTGTATGGAATGTCCTACTCCTGCCTGAGCTTTCCGATCAACCAATCTCCTATTTCAGGGACATCCGTGTTAGGTAGGCTCAGGGATCACTGATTAGTCGAAGCCAGAGGCTCCCTCTGGCCTATCATTTATTGGTCGATCCGGCTGGCGGCTCCTGCATCTCCTGCCTTTCCATGGCTTCATACAAGTTTGCTGCTAGGAGTCCTTCTATTGATTATTGATTCGACTAGAATATAAGTGAAAATAGAAGTTTACTGACCTGGGACGATCTACTGTTCTCTCTTAGTTGCGGATGCTCATGCTTTCATTCGAAAGCCCTAGCCAGTGATGTCAGGAAGATCCGAGTATTTCATTTTTCCTCCTTTCAGTCCAGTTTGAACCTGTCTCAGCAACGAAGACCTTCCTACTTACTGCAAGGTGAGGCTCTGCCCTTTCCCTAGAATCCACTCCGGGTCGGAAGAGCAGCTAGTCTAACTTCTTGAACAGCGAGATATTGAACAATGAACGTCTAGAGCCGCCTTGCCGTAGCCTTCGAGGGAAGGTCGATTTGACTCAAATCCTGGACCTGATCTTTAATCCTACACCGGTTAATGATGCGATGGGAGAAGTTTTGATTTTGTCATTTTTTCATCAATGCTGGCTCAGTCGAGGCTCGTCCATGCCCAATCCCAATGGATAAACCTTCGATCTGCCCTTAGCTCTATAATCTACCCCTCTTTTCCAGTCCCTGAAAGCCCTCCTGGGCCTCTTTATCAACTCGAGTCTTAAGTTCAGCGGCTTTCATCGTTGACGAACACCTGCGCTAATAAGACAAAGAAGTGGAAAGTCTATGCCTTGAATGATAAGAACTCCTTAGTAGAATGAGGGATCAAGAGACAGATAGGGGGCTCGCGGAACTTGAGTCAATTATTGGCCCTTGAACCGGTCACGGAGCTCTCAACTGAGTTGTTTAGGGTCTTGAATTCCATCTCTAGTTGGGGCTTTCAGTTCGAAGGTTATAAAATGTGGTGCGGGTTAATCTCTCTAGTTCAAGGGAAGGGTGATCGATAGGACCCATACTTTAGATCTCTTCTCTATGGCGGGAGGTTTATTTCGTATCAAGAGTTTGTTGGGAGGCTAGGGAAGATGGGATTGGATCGAGAGGCGATGCCTATGCCTCTTCTTTATCGATAGGATTCCCATCATTTGAAGTCTCCGGCGAAGGAGACAAGGGCGAGGCACCGAACAATTTGAATTCCATTGCCTCTATCCGTCATTAGTCATCTCAATCTGCTTTTCTTATTCACTAGTACACTGCGCGCTACAACTAGCAGCCCTTTGACTAGTAAGGGAAAAGGCTAGCGCGCTAGCTCGCTCCTTATAGCCTATTTTTGGATAACTATATAGTTTCTATATAGTTAGTATATAGGTGAAGAAGCCTGCTGAAAAACAGAAGCGCGCTAGCGCGCAACGGCTGAAAAGCCAGCAACTTCTTAGGACTAGGTTTTCTTCCAGAACCTATACAACTCAAGCACCCAACCTATACTTTATTCGTTCTGCTTGCTGCTCGCCTCTCTCTCTAAAAGGGCTTATGCACTCTACTCGCCGCCTACTCCACTCCTTACCACTAAACGACGAAGCCAGGAGCGGAAGGAGGGACTTGAACCCTCAACCTCAGCCTTGGCAAGGCTATGCTCTACCATTAAGCTATTTCCGCCAGCTACGGTAGTGGCGAAGCGAAGCACTACTGAGCAATTCACGTATCACTTGATACGGACGACTTCTGTTTTTCCGCCAGACACACACTCTTGACCTCCGATCGAGCTACGAGCACGAGTAGGTAGGCGGCTGGGCTGCCTTTTCAATCAATCTCCGGCCGCTCAGTGCCGCTATTGGTGCGAGTTGTAAGGAGTCTTTGGTCTCGAGTCGAGCTGGGACCTCATTTCATTCTCGTAACGGGAGTGAGTGCACCGCAAGACCAGACAAGTTGCTCTCTCGCCTTACAGCAGCGGAATCTTTCTTTTAAGTTAAGTCATTTCCTAAGACGGCTCTTCTTATTCTACGATAATCCAATTATTCTACAATAATTCCACGAGTCTGCTCGGAACCGGATCGAAACCCGACTCACTTCAATGTCCTAGCGAGGGGTATCGATAGGGCTTGGATGCGAACCCCTTCCATGAGAAAGAAAGGAGCCTAGCGGCCTTTTTCTGTCTATTTCAGCTGATCTACGACCACCCTCCCTGTCATCGTATCTTCTTTCACAATCGCTTTCACTTGTGTCAAAGTCTTCTCGTCTACCGATCTGGGACAAAAGCCCTATGTTTACCGACCTCTCTCGTTCGATTTTAGCTACCCGTCCGATCACTTTCAGAGAATCTGTCCTTAGGAATAGGAATTGGATGTTGATATGCCCCGGGCACTCCAATGATTGATTGTGCAGCTCTATTCTATTAGCTACTAAGAGAAAAAGGGCACACGGACCGTACTCGATTGATGAGCCAACCCTCTACACTATGGATTGTTGGTCCCCCCGCCCTATAGAATGAATAAGGGGAAGGCAGTAGTGGAGTATACGGGGGATCCCGAAGCGAAAGGATAAGCATCCTATTTTTTGGTACTTGATTCAGCTTATATCTCTTCGTTGTGGAGAAAGAAAGGTTTTGACTGGGGTTGTGCTCTCTAGCCCTGCTGCTCTTTAAAAGGAAAGCATATGACGTCACCTCCCATTCTCTGATGACTCTCAAAGGAACAAAGAGGTCAGCCCTATAAAAAAAGAGGGAAAGGCCCTATTAGTGAACTTCCGCTGGTCCTACTTCCTTACTTAGTCAAATACCCTGATCTATTCATTCAAGAAAAGAAGATAGTGATTTGCCTAACTAATTGATCAATCAAAGCATAGACAGGAAGATCTTTACCAGAATCTCTAAAAGTAATAGCTTAAGACAGAAAATTGCGTAGGTAGATAGTAGGACGAAACGAACCAACCCACTTGTCCTGATCGGAACGATTGAAGAAAGAGAATGGTGACCCCTTCCGCCCAGGGACATCGTCGGAGAACAATGTCGGGGACAGGGTGAGAACCTTCCTTCGGTTACGCCCTTTAAGTGTTGGTTCTTCCTTAGATATGGAGATAGATCCAGATAGAGATCTATATCTTTCTATCGATAGATAGATCTATTGAGAATGGATATGAATCTGCTTTCAAGATCTATGACCCCTACCATTTTAAAAAAAGAGATGAATAGATAGGGCGGAGCCGGCTGAAGGAAGAGATCGACGATCCCCTGCAATCTTTCTAAAGCAAGAAGCGAGAAACTTGACTTTGAGAAAGAAGGGCATTCCATTCTATTCTATTAGAAAGTCAAGATGAGAAAGTAAAGGCACCTTATACTATCTATATATCTAGTATATAGATAGGCTACCTTTTCTTGCTCGTTAGCGCCCTAGCCCTACCCTATTCGATTTTTGAGTCATAAAGGAAAGTTGACTTTCGCCTTTTGACAACCTTACTGAAAGGGGGATGCGCTCAAGCATGCGAAGAACGTCCGAGACGCCTTATATTATAGAAAGGTTTGTAGAAAGGGGCTTCTTCAAATATCCTATATATATAATAAAGTAGGGGCTTCAAAGCTTGTAGTTTAGGGGTGCGCTTCTTCCAGAACCTATACAAGGCTCGATGTAATTGAGTCTCTGATAGAGGCTCGCTTCGCTTTTGTTGCGGAGCTTGCTGCTTTTCATTTTGATAGGATAGGAGTAGGTGCTTGCTGCTCGCTCGCAGTCCTACTAAATGAGGCCTTCACCGCCCGCCCGGCCCCTATCTTTACTTAAATCTTAAGTAAAGTGAAGTCAAATCAATGAAGTGAACAGCCCAACCTCTGCAGTTGGAAGCTTTGCCAGGTAATCGGTATCGTGATCTACGACCACCCTTGGCTTCCACCTAATTCCAAAAACACAACAATAGACTTTATAGTCTAGGAAAAAGCTTCTCTTTGGATAGCGGTCATAGGGGTTCAGAAAGGATCTGATCGTAGATAGAGACTTAAACCTGTGCGGGGGTAAGGGCGGATGTAGCCAAGTGGATCAAGGCAGTGGATTGTGAATCCACCATGCGCGGGTTCAATTCCCGTCGTTCGCCCATCAATAAATGGACCTTTTTTTACGAAGACACAAGACAAAGCTAGAAAGCATTTTTTCTGCAAGTCATCTCGAGGCTTTCAAACGTATCCAAGCAATTGGTATCTGATTAAAACATAGAAAATTAGCCTTGCCTACTTGCTGAAAGCACAAACTAATAGAATGGCTAATCATTCATTCTATGAAGTTTTTAAGACCTCACTAATCAGCCTTACACTTTTGAGTTCATAATTAATGAAATGAACCCCCGGATGAAGAGAAAATCTCCCCTCCCTTTTACTAAACCATGGGGAGCCCCGAGTAGTTTACCGGACAAATGGAGTTGTAAGGCATTCTCGGCCCACCAAGCGAAAGCGGTAGTTTCTTGGTCACGACCAGCTAAAGCCATTAAATGAAAGAGCGTTTCCACGGTCAGGGGAAGATAGGGCAAAAGCAAGAGTCAAACTACGAGCTAAAAGCAAGCGTGCTCCTATTATAAGATAATACGATACCATCTCCCACTTTTGGCGCACTTGTTTGATGAGCTAAGCCTAAGCGCCCTATAAGTAAAAAGCTAGCCTTACAACTAAAAGCAAGATCGAAATCAATCTCTCTTTTTCCTGTGCTTTACTAGTAAGGCTAATGAACGACCCTTTGATCTATGTCGTTCCCAGTTCAGCGATTCAACTAAAATGAGTAGAGCAAAGGGCTTTAGGGGGAAAAAGGAAGTGAGAGCTAGAGCGCTTCTTTCTTCTGATCTACGACCACCCTTTGCTTCTACAACTTGCTAATTGATCATGGTGTATGTAGTTATCATTTTTTTTTTTACTTGCTAGTTCATTTTGCGATCTCTGATTCAGTAGTGTCATATTCTACTTGGACTTTCCAAATAGTGTAATTCGAATTTAGAACGGACCTCAGTAGTTGTTTTGATAGGATGAGGAAAGGTCAAGCTTTAGACCTTATGAGGATGACAAAGAAATATAGCATCAAGGTGGATGAATCAAAGAAAGTTCCAGAGTAGGAACCAACCAACTAAGGGACCTTCCGTATGTGCTTCTCAGTCATATTCAGATCGCGTTGATGTTGAGACTGAACAATTGGTTGTTGATCCAGACGAGGATCCATTTGAGGAGGATGTTTCTGACCCATCTTCTAAGAGAAGAGTGTTGCTGATAAATCTATACACCAGTCAGAGTCTCTTTCGAACAATTCAAGTGAAAAGAAGAGGGTGGTCGTAGATCAGGAAATCGACTCATTTTCTGTGACATCTACACATCCCGTGATTTCGAATCAACAGATTCATTGAGCAACCATTGAGTAAACTTATATATATAAAAAGAATCAGAACTGTATCGCGCAACTTCATTCAATTCAAAAATAGATATTGAATTAGCGAAATTGCTATTCCATTGCTTCAGCCTACCAGACTGATGAGATATATAAAAAAAAAAAAGAGCTTAACGAATACTTCAATCGATGAACTCCTTGCTGCATCGATGCTCGAGAAAGCAAGAGCGGGATGAGTACCAACTAAAACGACTAATGCTAATGTTCTGCTGCACAGACCTGCAACTCTCGAACTAGAGGAAGGAACCCACCCACGGAAGAAGCGAGAACTCAAATCTTGTACTGATTAAGCGAGAAGACCGATCTATTTCATTAAAGGAAGAAGACAATTCGCAGACAGTGAAAGATCAATAAACAGAAGGTATTGTAAAAAAAAAGACTCATTAATTGCTTGTAAAATGCGGATGAGCACGAGCAGGTTATACACTTTCCAAAAGCGGTAAATGAAAAAAAGAAGATCAAGTTAGCATTAGCAGAAGATTGATCTTATGGCCTTCCCCACTATCAAGCGGTTGAAGATCTACCATTAATCCAAAATTTTCTTACCAGTGAAGACGAAAGTTTACCGTGTTGGCAAATCCGGTCTCAAAAGCCGCTCAATTATCGTATTTTCAGGCAGCCACTAGTTTGTTTTCCCCCGGAGGACCCAGGAAAGTCTCGTTTTTACTAAATTAAGAAAGATGGCGCCTCTAAAAGAATGTATTCAATTGAATCAGCAGCCAAGGCCAAGACCAGAAAAGAGAGTCCTACCATCACAAAAGATTCGAGATAAAGAGATGGCAAGCCGGAAGGACGACGGAAGATGATCGTTCGGACAGGAGATGTGGACGAGTTCACTCCTCCTATTGCCTTTACTCAGCGGCAAGACGCTTAGTTTTGTCGGCAAGTTATCTACGACAACCCTCTACTGTGCGGGTGCTAAGACTAGGCAAAGAATGAAATGAATCAGTTCACTTGACCAACCCGAGCCTTCGAGCCTCTAGTTCTTCTGATTTTGCTAACATCCTTCACAGATTTCTGTGAAGTCAAAGGACTGGGATCCTAGGCTTAAAGCGAAGCCTATCCGCATAGGCTATAGAAAATGGAGAATCCCACCCTCTACTCTATCAGCTACTGTGCCTAATTTGGAGCTTTTTGGTCATAGGTTGCCAGTTTTCGGAGTTCACTTTGCAAGTCAGAACTATCGGAAGACGAAAGATAACTTATTTAGACGAATAGTGTGCCGGTGCCATTATCCTTAAAAACCCTACATTAGCAGTTCGAGTGGAATCAGGCATAAACCAAGTCCAAGAAGACCGAGGAGGCCTTGGGGAGAAGGCAAGCCGAAGAAGACCCTAATAACCCAGCAGCCAACTCCAGAGATTACCAGAACTCCGGATTCCATTAATGTGGTTCAAGCACAGCAGAATGCACAGAGACAACAGAGCACCCGAAATCCGCAAGCCATCCAGGGGGCCGGGGCCATTCCCCCAACCCACTCAACAACCTCAAAACCCTCCTACTCAATTGCAACCACAAAACCCAGCGCAAGCTCAGCCTAGACCCGCTTATAACAACGCTGCGCCTTCGGCCAATTATGATCCTCAGCAGCAACAAGCCAAGCGACCCCGGGGACTCAATAGAGCTCACTACCTGCCATTACCCATACCCATTCCTACCCTATTATCCATCCTTCTGGCCTGGAAAGCCATTTCTCTGCCCAGAGATAAACCACTCTCCTGGTTTAACCTCCTGGTCTCGACTATTCTTCTTTCCTTTTCACCGATACGCAGGCTATACCATCGAAGAGTGTCATACTTTGCGTGATGTCATCTATGACATGAATGATCAAAATCGTATCAATTAAAACGAAGTTAAGGCATACCTGAACCAATGTCACTCAAGCTATTGAGGATCTATACTAATCCAATGCCACAACATCAAAGAGGAGAACTTCGTATTTTGGTCACTTTCTAGGAGTCATGTTTAACCTTGAATGCTATTAATAAATTCTACAGCAATAGTCCCGCGGACTCGGAAAGTAATAACGAAAATGGCTAACCCAATAGCAGATTCCGCAGCTGCCACCGTTGGAACCAATAAAGCAAATAATTGACCCATCATATCATCCGAAGAAACGGAAAATACCAAAAAGTTCGAATTCACAGCTAATAACATTGATTCAATTGACATTGACATAATAAGAATATTTCGTCTATTAAGGAGAATTCCCCGAATACCTGAAATAAAGATGATCATAGAAAATGTAAAATATTTGATAGAATCCGTTTCGGGAACGTAGAATGTAAGAGAAATTCAAATGAGAACTCAATTTCATACGAAGTATGACTCGCAGTGAGCCCCCCCTCGCGCAGTCTCGCATGCCGAAAACAACGTTCGACTTGCATGTGTTAAGCATATAGCTAGCGTAGCATGATTGGACCTTCTTATTTGATTCTATTAGGTTAGGCTACTACCTTTCTTTCATCGACCCTCAAATCCAAAGTCTGTTCTTTCTATACGATATATATCAGTCTTCAATTATGACTTCTTATTATCGTATTGTATTAGAAAGATAAGTTCTCAATCCAAGCTTACTAATAACGGAGAGCTCTACCTTCTAGCTCGTTTTAAAGCGTTGAAGAGAGAGAGGACATTATAAAGAGAGTTGTTGAGGAAGCATCTTCTTTCTTTCTAAGTACGAGTCTGTTTTCACCAACTAATAGCGCTAAAGCCCTTTCGAGGGTAAGGGCTATTCCAACTGGTTGAGCTTGATAACATGTGCAGCGGTAAATAAAAGACCGCAACAAATCTCGATGCAGCACTGACGTTCACAGTGGTTCTTCCTCCAAGACCTTCTTTGGCGAAAAGACTGGAGGGGCTTATTCCCACAGCGGATTCCTGAGAACCTTCCACCGGGAAAGAGTCCCTTCTATGCCTAGTGGTTTTTGAATTGGAAATGGAAAATCACCTGATCTACGACCACCCTTTGCCTCTTTCTTTGGCTCTTTGTCTATTAAGGTTAAACCACTTTGCAGACTCATTATTCTAGTTGGAGTTTGTGATTCTAGGCTATTGAATCTAGTTCAAATGAATTTCACCGGAGAATCGATTTCCACATTTCTGTTCTAGCTCTTTCTCAAACTGAAAATGAGTCACATTGAAAGTAAACGTAGCGAAAGCGGGTGCTTGAGTGAGTGATAGGGAATAGGTAAAGGTCTTGCCTTATTCAAACAGGAAGGAGAAGAGTCAGCATTCCCTTATTATAGGATATCCTGGAACGTGCCACTTACCGGAAAGTCGGGATTTTTGGTATCAAGTCAATTTCCCTTCATAGACACCCATTCAAATTGGGCACGTTTCATAAACATCGTCTTTTTCGTCATCAACAGTCAAGTCAGTGGTACCATCTCTAGTTCTTTACTACTATTGATCATGTCCGCTCTCTTCCTTTGATCTCTTTTCTACGCCCATCTCTCTTCTATTATTCAATTGATAGTTAGCCGGGCCTATCTTGTTCGTTCAAGAAAAAGCTCTTTCTTTTGGTGAACATCCGGTGAATTAAATAACCGTTGTCAAAGTAACAGCTACAGATGAATGCCCAGAATCTGCTGCTTGAGAATGTGAGGGAATGCCCTGTTGGGAGAATATCTGCTGTTCTTGCCTTGTTAGGCTGTTTTCGACGGGTCGGTGTTGATGCCTCAAATCCCCTGCTTGAGAACCGGAAGTGACATATAATAGTCTCAATTTGCGGGAAAGCCCTAATAGTCTTTGAAACCCCTTTTTTAGCTGAGCAAATCAAATAAGTCACTGTCTTTCCCTCTCTTCGAGTAAGGATTTGCTGCTTTATGACTTATTCCGAAACCTCTTCCTGCTCTTTGTCGCTTAGCTTTCGCTGTCCAATCGGTCCTTGCTTCCTACCTAATTCCTATTCCTTCAAAGCTGGCTAGCTTCGACGTTCCCTCGAGTTAGCTTTGATCGTTCCGAAATCAAGATTGCTTCTTCACTCGGCTCAAAATATAACAAAAAAAATATTGGCCTATCAAGTGCACTAACTGTAATATTAATACTAAATGCTGTGCAGTGATCAAAGCTCTTTCTTTGTAAGCAACGTGGCCTTCTCGTCAACTATTAAGAAGGTCTGCCAGCGGAATGAATCGATCATTTGACTAAGAGAAAAAAGATCTTCCGCTTAAGGTGGAGGGCCAGTCTCAAAGGAGTGCTCTTTTTGATTCCCTTTTGTAGAAGCAAGAGCACGACCCTTACTTAATAGGAAGAAGGAGCGCACATTGTTGAACAAGCTCATTCCAGTGCGTGCGGAGGACACGTAAACAGCTAAACGCTTGCCAAGAAAATCATCAGGCAAGGCCCCCCTATTAGAAAAGTAAGGGGTTTCAAGAGATGTCAGCTCCACACTCCTTTGTCTCAGTCCATTCGATCCTGCAATAACCAATTCCAATTCACATTGATTGCCTTTACTCCAAGCCCAGCTCTTTCTCCCTCTCAATGCGGCCCAATGAAACCTATAGGAGTCCTATGAGGTAAGGAAGCCCGTCGATCTTCCGCTTAGGGCATAGATGTGTAACCCAATTCGATAACGATTTCAGTCGATCGGTGCGCGGTCACCCCTTAGACTGAAATGTGCCAAAAGGGAACTCAAAAGAAGCAAAAAAGACGTACGAAAAAGAGATCTTGCCCTTGCTGCCTCTTGCTCTGTCGAGTTGGGCCGGCATTTCATTGGTCTTCGGGCTCTCACATGAAAAGAGTTCCATTTGGTCAGCCTCAAGTCACTTCGTCGAATTTATGTTTGAAATGGCGCTATGATGTAACAGAGTTCCTTACCTGCCTAGCCAGGCTGGAAAGCTCTTTGATGCGCTACGAAGGTCTATTAGAAAGCATAGGACCTTTATGAAGGGTATAGAGTCTTAGCTGATCCAATTATACTCAAACTGGAAAACAATTAGAAGCGAACCGTAAACGAAGTGTAACGAAAGGGCAGGCACGTTCCACAAAAACATCGAGAATTCCCGCCTTCTTTGATGTGTACTCTAACCAGAGACTCCTTTGAGTCGAGTCTGCTACGCCCCTTGCCTCATGATTCGCTGAAAAACTCATAAGAGAAGAGGAAGGAATTGATCATGCATGCCAGCTCACTTTCATCTTTATCCTTTTGCTTCTTGGAGCGGCAACTAAAGTGATAGCGTGCCCTTGATCCTAACCCAGAGAATAGTCCCGGTCTAAGCAGTTGAGCCCCGCAGTCAAGATAGACGGATCTTGTCCAATTCATACAGACATGGTCACCTCTCTTTCGTCTGTAGTGGCAGAGCTAGAGATCGAAGAAGAATGACATCGCCGACCGATAGATAGGACATCGCGTACGAGCTCTTTGGGTTTGGGTGGCTTCCCGCATTCTTATTAGAAGTACGATTTAAAGAGGCAAGAAAACTAGCCTTAGCTAGGCTTTCTAGCTAGTGCTAGAATCCTGAGGAGAGCCCAGCTCCTAACAACAAGAAGAAGGATTAGCATCACTCCTAAGGCCATGACTACTCTTGCTCACAATCACATTATGAAAGATTGTTCCCACCCGGTTTCGCTCATTCACTCTACCTGTGCACCGCTACCCTTCCGCTTTAGGTAGGCTCCCGGTGCCCTGCGCGATTTCTTTTCTCTTCCGCATAGCTGTATTAATATAATAAGGGAAGTGAGACACCTCCTTCTCGGGGCTCAGGATATTCAATGTAAGATCGCTTACCCACGATGTAGAACGGGAGTCGGACAATAAAGGGGATGGATTCCATTTCTGCTTCCTTCTTCCTTTTTCTTTCCCCTTGACTCTTGTGCACCTTACTCAAATAGCAAACCATTAAGCTTTGGCTTAGCAGTGCCCCAGTGGGACCACTGATCGATCTCCCTTTCCATAAGAGCCTTTGGTAATGAATGGTTTGTGCGCTGCTTTGCCTTCGCTTGGTCCACTCGAACGTGATGCTTGCGATAGATCTACAAGGGGCCCGGTTATCGGACAAGTGGCAACCAATGGGAGACTGGGCAATCACCTTCATTTCCTCCAGTGCGATCTCTTGAAGAACCAAATCGATAAGCGGCTTCAGTTCGATAAGCAGAAGGGAAAACTCCCGCCTGCCTATAGGTTAGAAAATGAAGCAATGAGCCTGCGGTAGACTATACCCAACCAGAGGAGTAGTTTGATCTGTAAAGAATACGAAATTCCCTTCTTTTATAGGAATGATGTCCCCTCGCATTAAAGGGCGGAGCCCTTAGCTTCCCTAAGAAGCAACCTGAATTAGACTTTTCTTGACGGATTTCCTCTAAGCGGATCAATCTCATAGAAGAACATAGTGTGGTACATTAGGATTCTAGAACCTCCAGATTTGTTATCCTCATCTTATGCTTAAAGGTACCTTCTGAAACCTAACTTATACTCTTTCTCGGAGAAAGAAGTAGAACAGTAGTTTCGGTGTCTTAGTCTCAGCCCAACCGAAGTGAGCCAATCGCTCATTTTACAAAGAGGGAGCCCTGCCCTTAAACGGTCTTGATTGACTTTCTTTGATTAGATTCCTCATGCGAGACAGACTCTCTTTTGAAAGCAATTACCAATCACCAGTCTTTATCAACAACGACATGACAACGGTGGTCCTACAATGCAATCGCTTTCTAATCGACCGGGGAACCGTAACCCATCCCTTCATTGGCGTGGCGGTGGGTACTGCCTTTTCAGGTGATTCAATTTCTCGACCGTAAGGGTGAAAGAGATGAGTTTTGCTATCAAGCCTGAGGTACCAGAGAAGAAGCATGAAAACCATGATTCTTGCGCAGCGGTAACAAACAGATAAATAAGAAAAAGAGAGCCCTGCTCGGCTTCGTTCGTGGACGTCGTCTCTGACTAATCAAATAATAAATGACTGATCCGATGAGACGAAAACGAAAGACCAATAGTGGCAGATTTAGTAATGAGAGTTCGATCATTATCAAACTGGTACTACAGCAGCTAAAATCAAACTTTCAGTATAGCTTCGTATATTCCTTTATAACTCAAAAGGCCCAGTGGGACCGGAACCTTTTACCTACCACCCCGCCCCTTTTTGGACGATTGAAGACTACAGCTCTGATATTGGAAGTCTCTTTCTTTTTTTTTACCACGGGCCTGGTCCGCTCAATGCTCGATGAGCGGTGTGATTGGATTCATTAGCAGAGGATCGATAAACGTTGGAATTTAGAAAGGCATTGATCCTAAATTAGGTAGGGTCTTCTCATATATGAATGCTGCTTCCAGCACATCAACGGCCACCTTCTTTGTTCGATGGTACCGTAGTAGGATTAGAACTTCTTGACTTATCTGGCTGGTACTTGTCTTTCAGCCAAACCTGTGCAAGTCAAAAATAGGTGTACTATCGGAGCAAGGGGCAAGGAAACTAAAGCGGCGTGACGTTAGCGTAAGCGGCTTCCGCTTAAGTGCGCGAAATCCTTATGCTTGTTCCTTATGGAATCTTCTTCTTTTTCTTATCTTTTTTTGGTCTTAAAGTATCTAAAAAATCTCATAAGAGAAGAGGCAACTCGATTCACTAGCTAGCTCTCTCGGGTTTTTGCTTGCTTTGTCACCAGTCAAAATCCTAAGAGAAGAAAGACTAACCATCCTAAAGCGTAAAGGGGCCGTCCCACCCTTTACCCCTACAATCCGAAGGACTGAAGGGCCCCTCTGTACTAATATTCACTTACTAAGAACAAGAAAGTACCCGCTACTCTATCAGTTAATGTCCCTCTCCTGGAAAGAACCCTTAAAAAGAAAGGGCTTTGTTCCCCTTGAAAATTACGCTTGGGATGGAAGAAATAGGGGCAAAATGACCACCCCAATGGTCTCCTAGAGACTTTACAAGGCTCGATGTAATTGAGAAGGGGGAAAGCCAAATTGCTTGGACAACCTTAGCCCAGCGGACAGGATTGGAATCAGTTCGACGTTCCGGGAAGTCGGTTCGTGAGGAAAGAAGTCCTTACTAAAGAAAGCTTAATAAAGGCTTTTAACAAGCTTAGTCGTTGGGAAAGACAGAAGGAACTATTCTTTTTCATCCAATGACTCAAGAAATTGCCGAGTTGGAAGATCCCTCCTTACTAAAGAGAGAGTACCGAGGAGAAGGCAATCCAACCTTTGAACACAGTCCTTCGGACCCTCCTGCTTTGTTGTCCCGCTTTGGTAAGTGAAGGTCAAGTAGCTCCAGTGAGCAGTTCAGTAAGGAAAGTAGTCGTAGAAACAAAACCGTTTTAGGGGAGTCGAAAGAGGGTTCCCAAACAAAAGGAAAAGATCTGTTGACGTCAGCTATGTGATCACTCAACGATCAGTGCTACAGCTCAGCCTGACCTGACGATCGAGAAACTTATTCACTAGCGGTGGAGAGTTGTCTCGTTGGAAAGGTGGATTTTACATCGAAGTCTTCATCCTGGATGAGAAAGCTATGGGGTATGGTAGATCTTCTACCAAAAAAAGGAGTCCATGCCATCAACCCTAGTCGTCCGGAACTTGTGCAAGAGATTGCTGAACTAAAGAAGATGGTGAAGAGGCTCACCTTGATGGGAACTCCACAACAATTGAAGGATTGTGGAGTTTGTGCCGATCATTTTCACCCCATGGACTTGTGTCCACAAGTTCAAGATTAAGCTGCTGAGGTGAAAGCTATGGGGTATGGTCAACAACAGCAACGCCAACGGGACAACCCATATGCTCAAAATTACATGCCGGGTTGGCATGATCCAACAAAACTACCGATGGAGGGATCAACAAAACCAACAACAACCAGCAACCCCCCGCCAAGGTATGTCCCAATCCCACTGAAAATATGCTACAAGTTTTAACTAAGCATTTTGCTATTCATGTCCAAACCACGGAGTCAAGCATCAAGAATCTTGAGAAGCAAGTGGGGCAAATGGCGGAGGCCAATTACGAGGATCGAAGCCTCGATCCTCGGGGAATCAGCCTTCCCAGACTGTTGTGAACCCCAAGGAGAGCCTATGTGCCATTACTCTCAGGAGTGGAAGGCTCCTCAAGAAGAATGAAGAAACCATGGACGATTAACCAACCTTCTGTTGGTAAAACCGCCTCTGCGCAAGGAGGATGCCGCCCCTGCGGCCTCAAGTCACACCGCCCCGCGGCCTAGCATTCCCGCCCATGGCGGCCAACAATGCAGAAAAGTGCTCTAGAGGAAGATCCTTACGTCCGTCCTAACTTTCCACCCTCCTATGCTGAAAAACCGCCAGCACCCTTCCCCCGAGGCACTCAAGGAGAGAAGAGTGATAGAAGACAAAGAACTCTTTGAGACCTTCCTCAAAGTGTGAGGTAAACATTCCTCTCCTTAAACTCATGAAAGTGTGCCTAAGTATGCTCGATTCTTGAAGGAACTTTGTACCATCAAGAGAAAGTAGAAGATGAAGGGAACACAGAAGGGAAGTGAGAAGGAGCACGTGTCCGCTGTTTTCCAAACCCAAATGCCGGAAAAACGTAGCGATCCGGGTATGGTAAGTGTTCCTTGTGTCATAGGCGATACTCGCTTTGACAAAGCTATGCTTGATTTGGGTGCTTCTATAAATGTCCTGCCTTTTTCCATCTATCAATCTCTAGGCTTAGGACCTTTGCATGAAACACGGACTATAGTACAACTAGCCGACAATCTAATATCCACCCTAAGGGCATAATTGAAGATGTTCTTATAAAAATTGATAAGCTAATCTTCCCTGCAGATTTCTTTGTTATTGATATGGAAAACAACATGCACACCATCATGTTAGGTAGGCCTTTTCTAATAACGGCTAGAACAAAAATTGACTATGTTGATGGAAAACTTACTGTGGAGTTTAATGATGAGGTTGTTGAATTCGATTTGTTTAAATCTCTTGAGAATCCCATTAATACTCCTTCTTTGTGTTCCATTAATAATGATATGCCTATGGAAAACCCTTCCTATGATGACAATGTTAATTTTTGTATGGAAAAGCATGTGAAGTTGGCCTTGAAAATGGATTTGCAAGATGACCACAACAAAACAAAACAAAAGAGATAAATTGGCCATTGGACCATTCTACTAAACCCAAGCCAAGAGCTTGTTGTTTCCATCTTGCAGGATACTCCGCACGGAATGCGAAGTTTTCCAACAGAAACGAGCAAGGAAGATCTAGGAGAGAAGAGAAACGCTCATAACATGAACGAAACGAAGGAACGAGCTCTCCACATCAAGCAATGATCCAGGAGAGGTCATTGAGGCATGACCAGGTGTCTTACGTCGAGCCAACGACGTAAAACAAAGGCGCTGCTCGGAGGCAACCCGAGAAAATAAGAAGAGGAGGTTCTGACGTTCTGTCAAGAAAACCGCCTGCGGCCATGTGACACGCCCCCCGGTAAACACTGCGCTCCCAGCGTCGCCCCCCAGGCACTGAGCCAGCGCAAGCACACAGGCTGACACCGCCCGCGGTGACAGACACCGCACCCGCGGATTTTCCCTTAACGAACGTTTCCAGCGCCGCACCAATGTTGGCCTGCGTCTCCACTTCCCTTGTCACCGCCCCACGGTGAGAAGCCCCGCCCCCTGCGGGTTCATCCAGAAAAGAAAACAAAATTTGATCGGGATTAAAAACCTATCCCACTATCCTCCTCACTCCTCCTCACATATCTCGCCTCGAAAAAAAACACTCTCACTCACAAGCCCTCACCACACCCAGCGCCGATTCGCNTCATTAATTGCTTGTAAAATGCGGCGGAATGCAGCACGAGCAGGTTATACACTTTCCAAAAGCGGTAAATGAAAAAAGAAGATCAAGTTAGCATTAGCAGAAAGATTGATCTTATGGCCTTCCCCACTATCAAGCGGTTGAAGATCTACCATTAATCCAAAATTTCTTACCAGTGAAGACGAAAGTTTACCGTGTTGGCAAATCCGGTCTCAAAAGCCGCTCAATTATCGTATTTTCAGGGCAGCCACTAGTTTGTTTTCCCCCGGAGGACCCAGGAAAGTCTCGTTTTTACTAAATTAAGAAAGGATGGCGCCTCTAAAAGAATGTATTCAATTGAATCAGCAGCCAAGGCCAAGACCAGAAAAGAGAGTCCTACCATCACAAAAGATTCGAGATAAAGAGATGGCAAGCCGGAAGGACGACGGAAGATGATCGTTCGGACAGGAGATGTGGACGAGTTCACTCCTCCTATTGCCTTTACTCAGCGGCAAGACGCTTAGTTTTGTCGGCAAGTTATCTACGACAACCCTCCTACTGTGCGGGGTGCTAAGACTAGGCAAAGAATGAAATGAATCAGTTCACTTGACCAACCCGAGCCTTCGAGCCTCTAGTTCTTCTGATTTTGCTAACATCCTTCACAGATTTCTGTGAAGTCAAAGGACTGGGATCCTAGGCTTAAAGCGAAGCCTATCCGCATAGGCTATAGAAAATGGAGAATCCCACCCTCTACTCTATCAGCTACTGTGGCCTAATTTGGAGCTTTTTGGTCATAGGTTGCCAGTTTTCGGAGTTCACTTTGCAAGTCAGAACTATCGGAAGACGAAAGATAACTTATTTAGACGAATAGTGTGCCGGTGCCATTATCCTTAAAAACCCTACATTAGCAGTTCGAGGTGGAATCAGGCATAAACCAAGTCCAAGAAGACCGGAGGAGGCCTTGGGGAGAAGGCAAGGCCGAAGAAGACCTAATAACCCAGCAGCCAACTCCAGAGATTACCAGAACTCCGGATTCCATTAATGTGGTTCAAGCACAGCAGAATGCACAGAGACAACAGAGCACCCGAAATCCGCAAGCCATCCAGGGGGCCGGGGCCATTCCCCCAACCCACTCAACAACCTCAAAACCGCTCCTACTCAATTGGCAACCACAAAACCCAGCGGCAAGCTCAGCCTAGACCCGCTTATAACAACGCTGCGCCTTCGGCCAATTATGATCCTCAGCAGCAACAAGCCAAGCGACCCCGGGGGACTCAATAGAGCTCACTACCTGCCATTACCCATACCCATTCCTACCCTATTATCCATCCTTCTGGCCTGGAAAGCCATTTCTCTGCCCAGAGATAAACCACTCTCCTGGTTTAACCTCCTGGTCTCGGACTATTCTTCTTTTCCTTTTCACCCGATACGCAGGCTATACCATCGAAGAGTGTCATACTTTGCGTGATGTCATCTATGACATGAATGATCAAAATCGTATCAATTAAAACGAAGTTAAGGCATACCTGAACCAATGTCACTCAAGCTATTGAGGATCTATACTAATCCAATGCCACAACATCAAAGAGGAGAACTTCGTATTTTGGTCACTTTCTAGGAGTCATGTTTAACCTTGAATGCTATTAATAAATTCTACAGCAATAGTCCCGCGGACTCGGAAAGTAATAACGAAAATGGCTAACCCAATAGCAGATTCCGCAGCTGCCACCGTTGGAACCAATAAAGCAAATAATTGACCCCATCATATCATCCGAAGAAACGGAAAATACCAAAAAGTTCGAATTCACAGCTAATAACATTGATTCAATTGACATTGACATAATAAGAATATTTCGTCTATTAAGGAGAATTCCCCGAATACCTGAAATAAAGATGATCATAGAAAATGTAAAATATTTGATAGAATCCGTTTCGGGAACGTAGAATGTAAGAGAAATTCAAATGAGAACTCAATTTCATACGAAGTATGACTCGCAGTGAGCCCCCCCTCGCGCAGTCTCGCATGCCGAAAACAACGTTCGACTTGCATGTGTTAAGCATATAGCTAGCGTAGCATGATTGGACCTTCTTATTTGATTCTATTAGGTTAGGCTACTACCTTTCTTTCATCGACCCTCAAATCCAAAGTCTGTTCTTTCTATACGATATATATCAGTCTTCAATTATGACTTCTTATTATCGTATTGTATTAGAAAGATAAGTTCTCAATCCAAGCTTACTAATAACGGAGAGCTCTACCTTCTAGCTCGTTTTAAAAGCGTTGAAGAGAGAGAGGACATTATAAAGAGAGTTGTTGAGGAAGCATCTTCTTTCTTTCTAAGTACGAGTCTGTTTTCACCAACTAATAGCGCTAAAGCCCTTTCGAGGGTAAGGGCTATTCCAACTGGTTGAGCTTGATAACATGTGCAGCGGTAAATAAAAGACCGCAACAAATCTCGATGCAGCACTGACGTTCACAGTGGTTCTTCCTCCAAGACCTTCTTTGGCGAAAAGACTGGAGGGGCTTATTCCCACAGCGGATTCCTGAGAACCTTCCACCGGGAAAGAGTCCCTTCTATGCCTAGTGGTTTTTGAATTGGAAATGGAAAATCACCTGATCTACGACCACCCTTTGCCTCTTTCTTTGGCTCTTTGTCTATTAAGGTTAAACCACTTTGCAGACTCATTATTCTAGTTGGAGTTTGTGATTCTAGGCTATTGAATCTAGTTCAAATGAATTTCACCGGAGAATCGATTTCCACATTTCTGTTCTAGCTCTTTCTCAAACTGAAAATGAGTCACATTGAAAGTAAACGTAGCGAAAGCGGGTGCTTGAGTGAGTGATAGGGAATAGGTAAAGGTCTTGCCTTATTCAAACAGGAAGGAGAAGAGTCAGCATTCCCTTATTATAGGATATCCTGGAACGTGCCACTTACCGGAAAGTCGGGATTTTTGGTATCAAGTCAATTTCCCTTCATAGACACCCATTCAAATTGGGCACGTTTCATAAACATCGTCTTTTTCGTCATCAACAGTCAAGTCAGTGGTACCATCTCTAGTTCTTTACTACTATTGATCATGTCCGCTCTCTTCCTTTGATCTCTTTTCTACGCCCATCTCTCTTCTATTATTCAATTGATAGTTAGCCGGGCCTATCTTGTTCGTTCAAGAAAAATCTCTTTCTTTTGGTGAACATCCGGTGAATTAAATAACCGTTGTCAAAGTAACAGCTACAGATGAATGCCCAGAATTTGCTGCTTGAGAATGTGAGGGAATGCCCTGTTGGGAGAATATCTGCTGTTCTTGCCTTGTTAGGCTGTTTTCGACGGGTCGGTGTTGATGCCTCAAATCCCCTGCTTGAGAACCGGAAGTGACATATAATAGTCTCAGTTTGCGGGAAAGCCCTAATAGTCTTTGAAACCCCTTTTTTAGCTGAGCAAATCAAATAAGTCACTGTCTTTCCCTCTCTTCGAGTAAGGATTTGCTGCTTTCTGACTTATTCCGAAACCTCTTCCTGCTCTTTGTCGCTTAGCTTTCGCTGTCCAATCGGTCCTTGCTTCCTACCTAATTCCTATTCCTTCAAAGCTGGCTAGCTTCGACGTTCCCTCGAGTTAGCTAGTTAATATTCGATCTCCCCGAAACACTCAAAGAATTCTGCTTTCCTTCACCTCGTTTTCTTGCTTCAAAAATGATAACAAAAATCATGAAATATTGGCCTATCAAGTGCACTAACTGTAAAATTAATACTAAATGCTGTGCAGTGATCAAAGCTCTTTCTTTGTAAGCAACGTGGCCTTCTCGTCAACTATTAAGAAGGTCTGCCAGCGGAATGAATCGATCATTTGACTAAGAGAAAAAAGATCTTCCGCTTAAGGTGGAGGGCCAGTCTCAAAGGAGTGCTCTTTTTTATTCCCTTTTGTAGAAGCAAGAGCACGACCCTTACTTAATAGGAAGAAGGAGCGCACATTGTTGAACATGCTCATTCCAGTGCGTGTGGAGGACACGTAAACAGCTAAATGCTTGCCAAGAAAATCATGAGGCAAGGCCCCCCTATTAGAAAAGTAAGGGGTTTCAAGAGATGTCAGCTCCACACTCCTTTGTCTCAGTCCATTCGATCCTGCCAATAACCAATTCCAATTCACAGCTCTTTCTCCCTCTCAATGCGGCCCAATGAAACCTATAGGAGTCCTATGAGGTAAGGAAGCCCGTCGATCTTCCGCTTATGGCATAGATGTGTAACCCAATTCGATAACGATTTCAGTCGATCGGTGCGCGGTCACCCCTTAGACTGAAATGTGCCAAAAGGTAACTCAAAAGAAGCAAAAAAGACGTACGAGAAAGAGATCTTGCCCTTTCCGCCTCTTGCTCTGTCGAGTTGGGCCGACATTTCATTGGTCTTCGGGCTCTCACATGAAAAGAGTTCCATTTGGTCAGCCTCAAGTCACTTCGTCGAATTTATGTTTGAAATGGCGCTATGATGTAACAGAGTTCCTTACCTGCCTAGCTAGGCTGGAAAGCTCTTTGATGCGCTACGAAGGTCTATTAGAAAGCATAGGACCTTTATGAAGGGTATAGAGTCATAGCTGAGTCAATTATACTCAAACTGGAAAACAATTAGAAGCGAACCGTAAACGAAGTGTAACGAAAGGGCGGCACGTTCAACAAAAACATCGAGAATTCCCGCCTTCTTTGATGTGTACTCGAACCAGAGACTCCTTTGAGTCGAGTCTGCTACGCCCCTTGCCTCATGATTCGCTGAAAAACTCATAAGAGAAGAGGAAGGAATTGATCATGCATGCCAGCTCACTTTCATCTTTATCCTTTTGCTTCTTGGAGCGGCAACTAAAGTGATAGCGAGCCCTTGATCCTAACCCAGAGAATAGTCCCGGTCTAAGCAGTTGAGCCCCGCAGTCAAGATAGACGGATCTTGTCCAATTCATACAGACATGGTCACCTCTCTTTCGTCTGTAGTGGCAGAGCTAGAGATCGAAGAAGAATGACATCGCCGACCGATAGATAGGACATCGCGTACGAGCTCTTTGGGTTTGGGTGGCTTCCCGCATTCTTATTAGAAGTACGATTTAAAGAGGCAAGAAAACTAGCCTTAGCTAGGCTTTCTAGCTAGTGCTAGAATCCTGAGGAGAGCCCAGCTCCTAACAACAAGAAGAAGGATTAGCATCACTCCTAAGGCCATGACTACTCTTGCTCACAATCACATTATGAAAGATTGTTCCCACCCGGTTTCGCTCATTCACTCTACCTGTGCACCGCTACCCTTCCGCTTTAGGTAGGCTCCCGGTGCCCTGCGCGATTTCTTTTCTCTTCCGCATAGCTGTATTAATATAATAAGGGAAGTGAGACACCTCCTTCTCGGGGCTCAGGATATTCAATGTAAGATCGCTTACCCACGATGTAGAACAGGAGTCGGACAATAAAGGGGATGGATTCCATTTCTGCTTCCTTCTTCCTTTTTCTTTTCCCTTGACTCTTGTGCACCTTACTCAAATAGCAAACCATTAAGCTTTGGCTTAGCAGTCCCCTAGTGGGACCACTGATCGATCTCCCTTTCCATAAGAGCCTTTGGTAATGAATGGTTTGTGCGCTGCTTTGCCTTCGCTTGGTCCACTCGAACGTGATGCTTGCGATAGATCTACAAGGGGGCCGGTTATCGGACAAGTGGCAACCAATGGGAGACTGGGCAATCACCTTCATTTCCTCCAGTGCGATCTCTTGAAGAACCAAATCGATAAGCGGCTTCAGTTCGATAAGCAGAAGGGAAAACTCCCGCCTGCCTATAGGTTAGAAAATGAAGCAATGAGCCTGCGGTAGACTATACCCAACCAGAGGAGTAGTTTGATCTGTAAAGAATACGAAATTCCCTTCTTTTATAGGAATGATGTCCCCTCGCATTAAAGGGCGGAGCCCTTAGCTTCCCTAAGAAGCAACCTGAATTAGACTTTTCTTGACGGATTTCCTCTAAGCGGATCAATCTCATAGAAGAACATAGTGTGGTACATTAGGATTCTAGAACCTCCAGATTTGTTATCCTCATCTTATGCTTAAAGGTACCTTCTGAAACCTAACTTATACTCTTTCTCGGGAGAAAGAAGTAGAACAGTAGTTTCGGTGTCTTAGTCTCAGCCCAACCGAAGTGAGCCAATCGCTCATTTTACAAAGAGGGAGCCCTGCCCTTAAACGGTCTTGATTGACTTTCTTTGATTAGATTCCTCATGCGAGACAGACTCTCTTTTGAAAGCAATTACCAATCACCAGTCTTTATCAACAACGACATGACAACGGTGGTCCTACAATGCAATCGCTTTCTAATAGACCGGGGAACCGTAACCCATCCCTTCATTGGCGTGGCGGTGGGTACTGCCTTTTCAGGTGATTCAATTTCTCGACCGTAAGGGTGAAAGAGATGAGTTTGCTATCAAGCCTGAGGTACCAGAGAAGAAGCATGAAAACCATGATTCTTGCGCAGCGGTAACAAACAGATAAATAAGAAAAAGAGAGCCCTGCTCGGCTTCGTTCGTGGACGTCGTCTATGACTAATCAAATAATAAATGACTGATCCGATGAGACGAAAACGAAAGACCAATAGTGGCAGATTTAGTAGTGAGAGTTCGATCATTATCAAACTGGTACTACAGCAGCTAAAATCAAACTTTCAGTATAGCTTCGTATATTCCTTTATAACTCAAAAGCCCAGTGGGGACCGGAACCTTTTACCTACCACCCCGCCCCTTTTTGGACGATTGAAGACTACAACTCTGATATTGGAAGTCTCTTTCTTTTTTTTTACCACGGGCCTGGTCCGCTCAATGCTCGATGAGCGGTGTGATTGGATTCATTAGCAGAGGATCGATAAATGTTGGAATTTAGAAAGGCATTGATCCTAAATTAGGTAGGGTCTTCTCATATTTGAATGCTGCTTCCAGCACATCAACGGCCACCTTCTTTGTTCGATGGTACCGTAGTAGGATTAGAACTTCTTGACTTATCTGGCTGGTACTTGTCTTTCAGCCAAACTTGTGCAAGTCAAAAATAGGTGTACTATCGGAGCAAGGGGTAAGGAAACTAAAGCGCGTGACGTTAGCGTAACGGCTTCCGCTTAATTGAGCGAAATCCTTATGCTTGTTCCTTATGGAATCTTCTTCTTTTTCTTATCTTTTTTTGGTCTTAAAGTTTCTAAAAAATCTCATAAGAGAAGAGGCAACTCGATTCACTAGCTAGCTCTCTCGGGTTTTTGCTTGCTTTGTCACCGGTCAAAATCCTAAGAGAAGAAAGACTAACCATCCTAAAGCGTAAAGGGGCCGCCCACCCTTTACCCCTACAATCCCGAAGGACTGAAGGGCCCCTCTGTACTAATATTCACTTACTAAGAACAAGAAAGTACACGCTACTCTATCAGTTAATGTCCCTCTCCTGGAAAGAACCCTTAAAAAGAAAGGGCTTTGTTCCCCTTGAAAATTCGCTTGGGATGGAAGAAATAGGGCAAAATGACCACCCCAATGGTCTCCTAGAGACTTTACAAGGCTCGATGTAATTGAGAAGGGGGAAAGCCAAATTGCTTGGACAACCTTAGCCCCAACGGACAGGATTGGAATCAGTTCGACGTTCCGGGAAGTCGGTTCGTGAGGAAAGAAGTCCTTACTAAAGAAAGCTTAATAAAGGCTTTTAACAAGCTTAGTCGTTGGGAAAGACAGAAGGAACTATTCTTTTCCATCCAATGACTCGGGGAATTGCCGAGTTGGAAGATCCCTCCTTACTAAAGAGAGAGTACCGAGGAGAAGGCAGTCCAACCTTTGAACACAGTCCTTCGGACCTCCTGCTTTGTTGTCCTGCTTTGGTAAGTGAAGGTCAAGTAGCTCCAGTGAGCAGTTCAGTAAGGAAAGTAGTCGTAGAAACAAAACCGTTTTAGGGGAGTCGAAAGAGGGTTCCCAAACAAAAGGAAAAGATCTGTTGACGTCAGCTATGTGATCACTAAACGATCAGTGCTACAGCTCAGCCTGACCTGACGATCGAGAAACTTATTCACTACCGGTGGAGAGTTGTCTCGTTGGAAAGGTGGATTTTACATCGAAGTCTTCATCCTGGATGAGAAAAGAAGAGTTCTTCCAATCGGGGAAAGCAAAGAGGACTTCGAAAACAAGGAGCCGGTCCAATCGCTCAAAGGAAGGTACCAACCCAAAGGAAAGGCCCGGTTCTCTTTGTCTTCGAGCTTTCATTCTTCAATCCACTGATTCGTTCCTTCATATACCTCCCCACCAATAGATAGAGACAAATAAGAATAACCAAACCACGTCTACAAAATGCCAGTACCATGCAGCTGCTTCAAAGCCAACGTGATGCTCCTTGGTCAGATGACCCAAATATTGGCGAATACCACATATGATCGAGAAAAGAGTACCTATAATCACATGAAAACCATGAAAGCCAGTTGCTAAGAAAAAGGTGGAACCATAAATATTATCCGAAATAGTGAAGGGTGCTTGATAATATTCCATTCCTTGAAAACTAGTGAATACTAAAGCCAGTAAAACGGTAGCTACTAAAGCGTAAACTGCTCGTTTTTCCTTTCCCGCGAGTATAGCATGATGAGCCCAAGTGATGGCAGCTCCGGATGAAAGAAGAATTAGGGTATTAAGAAAAGGGATTTCCCAAGGATCTAAAACCCCAATCTCTTTTGGGGGCCAAATACCACCGATCTCTACCGTAGGTGCTAAAGAAGAATGAGAAGAAGCCCAAAAAAAAGCAAAAAAGAACATAACCTCCGATACGATGAACAGAAGAAAACCATATCGAAGTCCTAATTGTACAACTCGGGTATGATGTCCTTCCAACGTGGATTCACGTAGAACATCACGCCACCATACAAACATTGTATATAAGATCAATATGAGGCCCAAGCTGAGAAGTGTTGCACCCCCTTGAAATGAGTGCATGTACATCACACCTCCTACGGTGGTTGCCAAAGCTCCGAGTGAACCCGAAATAGGCCATGGACTTGGATCTACCAAATGATAAGAATGCCTTTGAGATTCAATCATAAACCACTTTGTCTCAGTTGTATGTAAACCGCCCCCTCACCCCCTAAAGTGGTAAAGAAGGGCTCTTTGGGGTCTCATTTTCTTTCTATCTGACAAGACAAACAAATAGGATAGGAAGGGAAGGTTCTTTCATTGCATTGATAGAAGTCTAACTAGAAAGGATCTCTCTATTACTTTGAGAAGACGTTGGTTTGACCGACGAACTACGTGGGAAAATGTACCTTCTTATTTTGATTTTAAAACTAAACTACCGTGGCGTTGTACTAAATCGAAGAATAGGTCATAGTTCCGAATTGCCTGGTAGACCCGTCGGTAAGGAATGCTTTGAAGGTGCCATTCCGGGCAATTTGTCGTAAATAACGAGATAAAGTCCCTCTAGAAAGGGGAGTCCCTTGGGGAGAAAAAAGAACGGAACGTAAGCCGTTCAAGTTCAGCAAAAAGTTCTCTCTAGGAATCCCATCGGAAATTAGGGCGGCTTCTATGTATCTTTCTATATCAGCCTGTGTATAGACAAGGTTCACCGCAGTATCAAGCGGCATTGAAACTTCAACGACGAAGGATTGGATTAGCCGCTCATAAAGGGTTGCCCTTCTTGTTTCATCGTAAAGCAAGGGCTGCTCCAAGAGCGGAATGTCTGGAAGAAAAACAGGTGGTTCCGGAACTTCCATAGGGGGCTCGTCGACTTGGGGTTGAAGATTCGCCCGAAAGTCGGCAAATTCAGCATGTGTATCTATAAGCCCCCTATCCGCCCAAGCCACGTCCATATTATTATTAATAAGGAGTAGCATAAAGCAAAATAAGATGACTTTTGAAAGACCGGGATAGAAAAGTATCCAAATAGAAAGAGAAAGTAATATGCCTTTTATTTTTTTATGCATTTTTTTCTTGTATTAAAAAACTTCCTTGTCCGTGTAGAACATGGATTAGCATTATGTCATTTTTACAAGTGATCCCCCATCCAGGATTGGAAAAAGTGCTATATGAAAACTTCGAGATCAAATATAAGATGTTTCTTTCCATTCCTCGTGAGCCACTTATTTCTCCGAAACAAGAGATCCAAGTTATTTTCTTCCTTTTTCCAAATAAGTCGACGGCCTTACACCATTGGGATACTTCGAATAAACTAGAGTACATATAGGATACACCGGTGCTAAAACCTTTTCGCAAGATATCTTCCAAACTGTTGGGGTCCTAGCTTTGGATGTTGTTCCCCCGGTGTGAAAGCAGTTGGTTTCGTAGTTTAAGAATTCTGCTGATCCCAAGTACTCCATCTCTATCATTGCATATTAGAATATAGAAAGTAAAGAGGAAAAGGCATAACCAGAAGAATTGTGTAAAATAAGTAAATTTATCCAGCTGAGGCATACTTGATTGAGAATAAATGATTCCCTCCAAACAGACTGTGAACTACAGCCTGTAGGAGTAGTGAATGAAGAACTATATTGAGATGTGCTTGGTTGTTGACCCAAGAAAGACACGGGACTTGAGAGACAAAAAAAACGATTCGTCCATCTCACAAAGATTTTCTATCTTCTACTCCTTTACATATTCTATTCTTCCAAAGTACGATTTGATTTTAGCCTACCGGTGACCGGCTTCACGAGACCATTTCGGTCCACACTGGAGAACTCGTCTCTCGGGCGTTGCTCTATTGGGCGGAGGTTCCTCGATCAACTAACGAACTAGAATGAAGAAAGTCTTTTCTGATATATCGAATAGAGAGAAAGTCGTTGACCAATGATCCGGAAAGGCATGGCATTTTTTGGGTGTAACATTCTTTTGCTTCTCTTACGATATTTCTATTATTCCGCTCAAACATCCAATTGAAAAAGGGATACTTGTCTATGTTATCCCCTAAGACTGATTTCAGTTTCAAAGGGGTGTCAACCGGTAATAGAATGTAGCTAGATAACTTATGCCACAGCATTTATGTGGGATTGAGTTCATGGAACTACTATCGAGATTCTGTGGACCATATTCATCCTGATGTTCATTGCTATACCATCCGTCCTCTTCTTTTACCTTGACGTAGCCCACTGCGCCGGCCCCGGGGAAGCTGCTGGCGCAGAAGCTCATTCCGAACCGCGGGAACCTTCGGCTTCGGAGGCCGCCTTGGATCAACGAAATGACGAACTTCTTGTTGAAAATCTAAAAGAAAGAAAAGTCGATCTCGGAGATGGACAAAGGGTTTCCCAAGTTCGTCAAGGAGTCGAGGACTACTTTCATATAGAAACCAAAGCCGATGAGTTTATTTTAATAAAAGAACTAGAATCCCTTCGAAGAGAAAGGTCACTCCTTTAGACTAAAAGCGAGTAGTCCTTCTTCACTTATGTCATTTCCCCCTATATCTATCTTTCTTTCCATTCTTCGCGATAGAAGATGCGATACCAGTGTTGCTGGATGGGGGAAAAGCCTCACTCTGTTCTTGCCTGTATGGAAAGCGTAACTAGTGTTAGTTGAAGGGACCACCTAACTCCTTGCTTGCGTGCATCCCGCCGGTGATAAACCAAATCAGTCCAAGCTCTGGCTATTCTTCCTTGGTAGTAGGATAACTCTTAGGTAAATCTCTTTCCTGTTTCTCCCCGTTAAGAACTCGATGCTAATGAAACTCCTGCTTTTAGCGACTCGGTTCCTATTACAGACAGGTGGCAGCTTCCCATGGCAAAGCTTAATCGTTAAGTTTTTGTCAATAACCGTTTTTACGCCTGGGTGGAAAGTCGAGGAGCCGGCTTTAGGTGGTAACCATACGGGCAACCGGCCTCTTGACCTCTCGTGTAAAGTATATTACCACTCGTTTTACCCCACTCTCGCTTCTACGCTCCTAACGCCTAGTTGTGTAAGCCAACAAGTGAGTTTTGCTTACGTGACAGAAGACAGATTGAAAGCAAAGGTAAAGCCGTCCAGTGTTCAAGTAAAGGTTACGAANCATGTCTTCTCACCCGATCGAGTGGAATGCTCTTCTTCTTCTTCTTCCAAGTGGATTTCACTTGATTGGTATTGTAGATTTCCAGTCTTGCTTGGAGAGCTTGGTTCACTTCTTGCGAGTGGCTTCTTCTTCTTCTTTTGCGAGTGAACATTTTTTCTTCAGTCGAGTGATGTGTCACTCGGTCGAGTGAACTTGGCTTCTCCTTTGGCTCGGTTTTCATCTTTTTGTTTGGTTCGTGCCTCTTTTAACTTCATGCTCCAAGGCTTCTTGCTTGCTTCCTTCCTTGCTTCCATGATGATTCGAGGGCTCCTTAGTCTTGATGGATTTCGCTCCTTTTCGCTCCAAGTTGGACCTAAAACACCTAAGACACAAAACACAATGGGAGTAGACATTCCTTGATGTATTTAAGAACTAGCAAATATGTAAATGTCTTATCCCATGCAAAATCTAAGGAAAAACACATGAACACAACACTAGAAAGATAGCATAAAAACATACTATCAGGGATTTCAAAATGCCTAATATGTAGTTAATAACGTGGAGATTATCCCCTTCAATTTCAATTTTTTGACTTTCTTGTTCTTTGGCTAGAATTAGCCCTTTGAGTAGAGTTTATAACTTCTATAAAAAATTTGGTAAGTTAGGGAGTTTCCCAAAATCCATAGTTAGCATTTTACATCAACGTCGCGGATAACTACTTTGAAGGACGATGCTCCATCATTCCGTTTTGAGCTATCAAAGTTCAATTGAACAAAATTGGTTTCAAGTTTTAATTTGAGATGTAACGAGTTCCCTTATATTGTTGGTCTGATAGAAATTTTGTTGCTTGAATAATATTGTTTGGTTTTCGGAAATACCAGATGCTCCACCAGGTTTAACATAGTAATCTTATGTTGTTTGTGTCGAGCTTGTTCATTAATTTTTAATAATAATGTTGAGTTTGAGGTTATTCCATGTTTTTTCGCCCGATAAAATTTGTATAATTTGGATAGTATCGGCGTACAATTGTTTTGTATAGAGACATTCTATAAGCAAATATCCTAGGTCTTCCATAGGATGTTTACAAAAGACACATTTTATCAATAATGTAATCCGACGTTCCTCAAGTTTTACTTTTGTTGGAATCCATTTTTGTAATTTTCCACAAAAAGTTTTTAATCACCACGGCTATGTCTAATTTTCATATCGAATTGCATTCAAAATCATTTATACACTTGTTTGTATGATAATTTCCACGATAGATTTGGTAGAGAACCAACCATGTTTATCAAGTGACCAATAAAGTCCGTCAGCAATGTCATGAGTTGGGATCCTGATAGTCTCGAATCATTCAAGGATAGAATCATGTATCAAACTTTGAATATATCTTTTATTTTATCAATATTTCAAGTTTTGTTTTGAGTAATGAGCTCACATACCCACATATTAGGGTCATAGTAGATTTGAGATTCAATACCACTTTATTGGTTCTAAAAATGATCCAAATATCTGTCCAAAAATTTAATTGTTTTCCATCAATAACTTGCCATCTAAGACCTTTTTTAAAGATCTCTCTCGAGGTAAACAATATTTTACATTGCCATGATCTCTTTTTTTAGGGTTATATCTTAGGACGGATGCTTCCTTAAGGTATTTCTCAAAAATAACACGAACCAAATGTTGTCAAGTTCAACTAGAATTCTTCAAAGGAGTTTTAGTCGTAATGCTATATTGAAGTCTTTTGATTTTATAATTCCTAGACCACCTTTGTCTTTGGGTTTTGAAACTTCATCCCAGCTGATCATGGGTCTACTTTCGGGGCCTTTATTCCATAAATATTGTCTGTTCACTTTGTCAAGTTCATCATGAATGTGGGCAAGGAAGAAAAGATTGCATTATGAAATTTAGTTTGGCACTTAGGTTAGATCTTATGAGAACTGCACGTCTTTTTGGAGAGGGAATTGTCTTTCCATTTTGATAATTGTTGTTTAGATTTATTCACAACATCTTTAAAAGTTTTATGATTAACCTTTCCATTAATGATGGGACATCCAAGGTATTTGTCTAAAGTTAAAGAGCAAGGATTCCCAGAATATTTTAGATGAGTGTTAGTTTTATTTTAGAAACCTGAAAAGCCAACTTATAAAAGTTAATTTTTTTGTCCCGATATACTACAATAGTTGTCGATTGTATCAAGTGTTAGTTGACTTGCCCTTTGGGAAGCTTGCGTGAAGATTATGATTTCATCAGCAAATACCAACGGGGTAATGGTCACATTCCTCAAAATAGGAAAACCAATAAGATTCTTATTGTCGTTGCTTAGTTTTTGTATATTCCGCAGTAGCATTTCAACTCAATATTGAAGACGATATGAGATAGGGGGATTTCCTTGACGAAGACCACGTTCTGCCACGTTCTGGAAAAACATTTTCAGTAGGTCCATTATTTATAAGGATGGAGAATGAGAAAGTATATATAAATTCTTTAATCCATCCGATAAAATTTTCTATAAATCAAAAATTTTCAAGAAACTTGGCAATAAAATTCCATTCAATTCTATTGTAAGCCCTTTCCATGTCAAGTTTGATTCCGACATAACCTTCCTTTCCTTTTTTGAGGCGGAAGGAGCGAAATTTTTTGTGGGCAATCAGAAAGTTATCTTGAATTACCCTCTTGCTCATAAAGGCACCTTGGAGCAGATGAATGATTCATGGTAGTATGTCTTTCAAACGGTTTGCCATTATTTTTGAAATGACATTATAAACCGTTGCACACAAGCTGATCGGCCGGTAGTGGTTAATCGTACTCGGGTTCAATTTTTGGGATAAGGGTAATGAAGGTGTGATTGTTTCAATAGTTTTTCCGGATCGGAATATGTTTATAGTTGCACGAGTGATAATAGAGTCAACAATATGCCAATATTTTTAGTAGAAAACTGTTGGCATATGATAATATGTTTTTATGCTATCTTTCTAGTGTTGTTTTCATGTGTTTTTCCTTAATTTTTGCATGGACAAGGCATTCATATATTTGCTAGTACTTAAATACATCAAATAATGTACTCCCCTTGCGTTTTGTGTCTTAGGTGATTTAAGTCCAAGATGGAGCTCTCACATCATCAAGGTAGCAAGGAAGCAAGGAAGGAAGGAAGCAAGCAACCTTTGATCATAGAGCACAAAGGAACAAGAAGCCAACAAAGAAGATGTAAACCTCGCCAAAGAAGGAAAGCCAAGTCACCAAGGCCGAATGAAATTTCACTCAGACAAATAAGAAACTTTCACTCGAATGAATAAGACCAACTACTCGACTCAAGTGTACAAAGCTCTTCCGTGTATAATGGATTATCATCAACCACATTCGAGTGACAAGCCACCCAGAAGAAGAAGAAAAGTGGCGCTCGATCGAGTAAAACCACTCTACCTTGAAGACATCCGTTTTCGATCTTGTGCTTAGAGGAAGAATACTTTATCACTAAGTCGGTGGGTCACTCGATCGAGTGAAATGGAAATTCTGTCGATTCTTTTTCCTATATTCCTTATTTGATCTCTAGTTTCATATTATGGAATTTGTTTATGAAATTATGAAGTTTCATTTTACGGTCATGAGTGAGTAGTCCTATATTAGGATTTGGGGTGAAAACTCCAAATTCAAGCTAGATCTATGTAAATTGATATTGTGCTTATGATATTAATGAGTATCACTACATGTTTAGTGAGCATATAAGAGAGACTTAATCCGTTTGACATGTTTAATTGTTGTTTGAATCCATTTTGAATGTCGGATGTTAGATCCATGATCTAGATTGTTCCTCTTATCCACATTATATGTTTTCAAGCATGATTTCACATTACTTGTGGACCGGCTATTGTGGATGAGACTTACAAGTAATTCTACTAACGGTGATGATTGTTTAGATGCCTATCGTGCTAGAATATGTTAAGTTAGGCCTAACCGATGGCTTGCATATTTGTGTTGTGTTTATCCATGCTAAAATAGGTTGAACTGTGTAAGCAAATAGCAAATACCATGTGATGATTATATGATTTGATTTAGAGCTTAATAGTGACTTAAAGTTGTCAATTAACATTTAAATAGCAACACCATGTGACATTTGTTAAATGATGACTCATGCTTAGATATTCACATGACTTCTCATGTTGCATTAGTTTAGTATCATTGACTTGGTAATTGGGGAAAGTATGTTCTCATCTCCATAATAAAGCACAACATCCTTCTCATATGATGTAGAGAAGTATATGATGTAGAGAAGATTTGGAGGAAATATCCCCAAACTCCTAATAGTTTCACATCCTCAATACTAGATTTGTCACTTGTGAAGTGTTCTGTTTTTACTCGATCTAAGTTGCTCTGTTATTTTTTTCATTCAATCCACGTTGATGTAACACCCCGAATCCGCGGGACTCGGGATGCTACGGGCGAGACCTCACTGTAACACCCAAAATCCACAAGACCTGGGGCGCTACTGGCTAGGATCTCACAATGGATCCTGACTCTAGCCTGACAACAAGTTCACTGGATCTTACAACAAGGCACAAATAGATTAAAACCAAACATCAAACTGTAATATATATATACATCAAAAGGTTTACAAAATACCGCTGAGTACAAACCAAAACATGTATCCATACATCACAAAATCATCCCATATCCCTCGCATAAGCCTAGTGTACGGAGCCCTCAGCGGATCACCCCAACTGGATCATTATGCAGTTCTCCTAACCTGCAAAGCATCTACAACGCGGTATATAAACGTTAGCTAACCATTCATATATAAGATAATGCATAAGCACAAACACAAGTCATGGAATCATAAACACATAATCATGTTGTCATACATTTACCCGGTTAATCATCTTTATATAGTCCAACACTCAAATCGTATATATATATATATATATATATATATATATATATATATATATATATATATATATATATATATGTATATGAATATATGTGATACGAGAAATATATAATCCTCGCCTCTGAGTGCTATAGCCAGTTGGAGTGGTATCGGAACACCCTCCCGTATACCATAAGGGAGTGGGGAGTGCCCAACCCGTATACAAGATTTGGCCTGACTACAAAGAACCTCCCAGACTCCTCAGCGGGATGAAAGGGCAGGTTGTCACAACCACTACAATGGGCGGTCACTAAACCATAGGTCGGTAATAATCAACATCGCATGTTATCAAGCATATAACAATCACCACTCATGCAAACATCCGATATAAAGATGGTAGCTAAGTAAGTCCTACGGACTTACCTCAACCTCAAGATACTCTCAACCACGATCAACTCCAATCCGGAGAACAGCACTGCCTAATAACAAGGCATAAAGAGATATCAAATCTCCTATCAATCAAAGGGGTCACACCTAGACCCAAGGGATCCATAAGGATCATATCCAACCTATAAACCTCAAAGCCATAACCGGCACATATCGATATCATAATCATCCTCATCCTATCCTCATAACCACACCTAGCATGCCACTAACCCACTCATACTAGGAAAGGAAAGGATTCATACTACTCTAGATAGATCCTACACAAGACGCACCTGCGTGACAGGAAAGCCGCAGGGGCGAAGCACCGGGAGACGCAGGCGCGGCGGAACTCCCACGTAGGGGCGGCGACACTGGCGACGCAGGGGCAGTGACAGTGTAGAATGTGATTCCTGACTTCTCTTCAATTATTCACGTAACTATCTACGTCTTCAACATCCAGCAACCATACACATACATATAAATATACATATAAACATCAACATATATGCCTAGGAGATTCAATCATAAGTTAAGAGAGAAGGAAAGGAAGCAAAGAAGAAAGGAAGAAAGAAAGAAAGAAAGAAAGAAAGAAGAAGAGGAAGCTCACCACTGCTGTAGCCTAACATCATGAAAAGATCAGCAACAACACACCTCAGCTGGCTCTCCAAGCACAGCATCAACAACCCAACATGATCATCAACCCAAAACCACACAACACTCTCTTGCAAACCAAGGAAAACTCAAGAACAAGATCAAAGGAGAAGGAAGGAAATAAGAAGGACGTGAGGCAGCTGGGAAGAAGGAAGGAAATCATTCATCTTGAAGCAAAGAAGAAACTTATAAAGGAAGAGAAGTAGAGTAAAGCATGATAAAAAAGTCAACAATGTCAGCTGCAGCCGCATGAAACCGCGAGGGCGGACTCCCTGAGCCGCAGGGGCGGAATACAAGACACCCGCTGGGGCGGCGCAATGGACCCGTAGGGCGGCTAGGTCCTAGCTCAGCACTAAAGATTAAGGCTCTTACATCTCAACCCCCTAAAAACAAGTTTCGTCCCGAAACTTGTGAAATCCCAAATACTCTCGCACCCATATGCCGAGGTATAACTCTCTCTCTATCGGAGATATCACATTTCCGCTCATAAGGTATCAACCTATATCATTCTATAACCTCAAACACAGACATGGAGGAAATCATCATCTCCAGCAACAAGATCACTATACTATCCAAGACATAGAGGAAAACCATCTCTAGCCAACTATCATCACATCACAAGGGCATAGAGGAAAACCATCTCTAGCCGTATCATCATCACATCACAAGGGCATAGAGGAAAACCATCTCTAGCCATATCATACTCATAACACAAGGGCATGGAGGAAAAAACTTCTCCAGTAAAACTATGTCCACCAAGAATAGCATGAAGGATTAACCATCTCCAGCTAAACCCTAATCGTATCTCAATAGCATGGAGGAAAGAACCATCTCCAGCTATAATCATCAATCGCGCTAGCACATCAAGATCTAATAAGATCATATGTCACATCATAACTAGCACGAAAATAAACATGTCATAGCACATAAGCACATAATCACAATATTCACCAAGATAGTACTAAAATCTACTCATCGATCCTACAGGTACATCCATCTCGGCGTAGAACTCTAGATAGTTCCTCTGGATACTATCCTCAGTCTCCCATGTAGACTCATTAGGTCCTCGTCTCGACCACTGTATACTCAACATCGGAATGTCCTTCGAATGCAGGCGTCTCATACCTCATTCTAGAACAGCAATCGGCTGCTCAATAAAAGTGTGGTCCGGCTCGACCACCAAATCATCATAACTCACAATGTGTCTCGGATCTGGTATGTGCTCCCTCAACTGAGACACGTGAAACACAGGGTAAACACCCTCTAATCTCGGAGGCAAGGTTAATTTGTATGCTGCACTCCCAACTCGATCCAGAATCTCGAACGGTCCGACATATCGGGGGCTCAACTTCCCCTTAATGCCAAAGCGTCTAACACCTCGTGTCAGAGACACTCTCACCCACACCTGAGCTCCTACTCTGAACTCTAGGGGTCTACGCCTCCTATCTGCATATGACTTCTGACGACTCTGTGTAGTCAACATCCGCTCTCTAATCAGTGCTACATCATCTTGAACCTGATCAGGTGTCAAGCCACTAACACTGATAGGCTCATCCCAGCATAACGGCGTGCGACATATCTGTCCATACAATGCCTCATATGGGGTCATCCCAATCGATGCATGTCAGTTGTTGTTGTAAGAGAACTCAACTAGTGGGAGATGATCCGTCCACACTTGTGCCCAGTCCAACACACAAGCTCGCAACATATCCTCTAGTGTCTGAATGGTCTTCTCTGACTGTCCATCTGTCTGAGGATGGAATGCAGTTGTGAAGTGCAAACTCGTCCCCAAGGCAGTCTGAATCTGCTGCCAAAACCTCGAGGTAAATCGCCCATCTCTGTCTGAGACGATCGTCCTCGGTACACCATGGAGTCTCACTATTTACCTAGTGTACTCCTCAGCCAGTCTGCTCACTGGTCACATTTCCCGAATGGGGATAAAACGTGCCGTCTTCCTCAATCTGTCAACTACAACCCAGATGGCATCAAAGCTCCTGCTCCGTCTCAAACCAGTCACAAAATCCATGGTGACACCCTCCCACTTCCTCTGCGGTATAGGTAGTGGATGGAGTTCACCTCCAGGTCTACAATGCTCGATCTTGACCTGTTGACAGGTCGCACACTGTGCCACAAATCTGGCCACGTCGGGCTTCAGCCCTCCCCACTAATATGAGCGTCTCACATCTTGGTACATCTTACTCGTACCTAGGTGCACTGAGTAAGGCGTATAGTGAGCCTCCTGTAATATCCTTTGTCGCAAATCCGCATCAGCGGGTACACAGACACGATCGCGGCGTCTCATCACTCCATCTGCTCCTATGAGGAACTGTGGGACATCCTCTCTCGGATCCTCATCAATGTCGGGCAGGTCCCCTGCTTCTGTTGGATCTCACACAACAGATCAGGAAGAATCTCTAAGGTACTCAACTAGGCGTCCTCATCAGGAAACTGAACGTCCAACTCTAGCCAAGCTAGATCTCTCTATAACTGAGGATGAACTGTCAGTCTCGCAATCGCCTTCTCTCGAGGCGTCTTCCTGCTCAGGGCGTCGACGACAACGTTCGCCTTCCCCGGATGATACAGAATCTCCAGATCAAAGTCCTTGATCAACTCAAGCCACCTACGCTGGCGGTTATTCAATTCCCGCTGCGTGAAAATATACTTCAAACTCTTGTGGTCTGTGAGGATCTGACATGTAGCACCATATAGGTAATGTCTCCAGATCTTCAGTGCATGAACTACCGGTGCCAACTCCAGGTCATGAGTCGGGTAGTTCTCCTCATACGTCTTCAGCTGTCTAGACGCATATGCAATCACTCTGCCTCGCTGCATCAACACACATCCCAAGCCTAGCTTGGATGCATCACTGTAAACCACAAAATCATCTATACCCTCTAGTTGTGCTAAGATAGGAACGGAAGTCAGACGTCTCTTCAGCTCCTCAAAACTCGGCATACACTGCTCAAACCATACAAACCTGGTGGTCTTCCTCAGCAAACTCGTAAGTGGACGGGCAATCACAAAGAATCCCTCCACAAAGCGTCGGTAATAACCGACTAGGCCAAGAAAGCTACGTACTTCCTTGACGTTCGTCGGTGTCGTCCATGTTGCCACTGACTCGATCTTCGCCGGATCAACCTTGATCCCCTCGGCGGAAACAATATGACCTAGGAATGCTACCTCTGGCATCCAGAACTCGCACTTAGAGAACTTAGCATAAAGTTCTTTATCTCGTAAAACTCGTAACACAGTCCTCAGTTGTCCTGCATGTTCCTCTCTGCTACGAGAGTACACCAGAATATCATCTATGAAGACTACCACAAACTGATCCAGGAAGTCGATGAATATGTTGTTCATCAACTCCATGAAGACTTCTGGGGCATTCGTAAGCCCAAATGGCATCACTACAAACTCGTAGTGTCCATATCGGGTCCGAAATGCCGTCTTGTGCACATTCGGCTCTCTCACCCTCAGCTGGTGATACCCTGAGCGCAGGTCAATCCTGGAGAACACCGTCACTCCCTGAAGCTGATCTAGCAAATCGTCAATACGCAATGGATACTTGTTCTTGATGGTCACCTTGTTCAGCTCTCTGTAGTCGATGCACAGTCTCAACGATCCGTCCTTCTTCCGCACGAAGAGGACAGGTGCTCCCCACGGGGATACGCTAGGGCGGATGAAGCCCTTCTCAGCCAACTTCTCGAGTTGCTTCAACTCCAACATCTCGACAAGCTCCATATGATATGGGGCCTTCGAGATCGGTCTCGTACCAAGCTCTAACTCAATGCCAAAGTCCACACTCCTCTGAGGCGGCAAACTAGACGGCTCAGCAAACACATCTGTAAACTCACAGACCACTGAGATATCCTCTAACGCTGGACTCTCTCCATCCTTCATGGCATAACACCAGAAGGCCTCACAACCTTGTGCAATCAATCTCGCTACACGTACCGCACTAATCACCATGCCTGACTTCCCAAGGTCCCAACCTCGGAAAACCTCTATCTGACCTAACTCGGTAGAGAGTGTCACGGTCCTCCTACCTACATCTAATACCGCATGATTCCTATCCATCCAATGCATACCCAAAATGACTTCCTCATCCACTAACGGCATAACAAAGAAGTCAACAAGTAACACACGAGTCCCTACACAAATGGGACAATCACGTATCTAACGGGTACCTCTGACCCTACTACCATCGGGTAACCCTATACTAAAGGATATCCTCTCAATCGTAACTAGACTCAAACGCTCAACACATGCATCATATATAAATGAATGCGTAGCTCCAGTATCAAACAAAACTCTAACAGGTAAACCACGAATCAAAATGGTACATGTAGCAGCTGGCTCATTTGCACTCCTCAACTCAAAAACTCTACCCTGCGCTCTTCTGGTGTCAGTAATACTCCCACCACGACCTCTACCTCTACTCCACCCAAGAGCAGATCCCTGAGTAGTAGGATGATCTAGGACTCTTTGTTGTCCCTGTGTCTGCTGCTGAGGTGGCCTCTGCCCACCCCCTGCTACACTGTTAGGAGAAGAACCCTGTTGTGATGAAGCTCCGTCCTGTCTACAGAAGACAGCTCTGTGGCCCGGTCTGCCACAAGTAAAGCAAGTCACTGGCGACCTCGTGCACTCTGTGTAAGAGCCTTAGTCTTTTGGAGCTGAATTGGACGTAGCCGCCCCTGCGGATCCATAGGGACGCCCCTGCGGCTTGTGTAGTGTTCCGCCCCTGCGGCTCAGGGAACCCGCCCTTGCGGTTTTCTGCGGCTGAAGCCGGCTTTGTTGACCCTTTGACCGTGCTTTACCCTTTCTTCTATTCCTCCTTAAGCCTCTTCTTTGGCTCGTGATCAAGGGTTTCATCTTCTTTCCCAGCCATTCCCACGAGCTTCTTCCTCTCTTTCTTCTCCTTGGAGCTTGTTCTTGAGTTTTTCCTTAAGTTGCAAGTGAGTTGTGGTGTGACCTTGCTGAATTGATGTGGTGTGTTGTTGCTGAGCTTGAGAGCCAGCTGAGAGTGTTGTTCTGATCTTTCCTTGCTGCCTAGGACCACAATAGTGGTAAGTGCTTCTTCTTCTCTTCTTTCTTCCTTTGATTCTTATTCCTCTTCCTTAGCTTAGGATAGATGATCTAGGCTTATATTGATGTTGGAATGTGTATGTGTATGTATGATTGTGGCTGCGGAATGATGAAGACGTGAATTGATCACGTGAAGAGTGGAAGAGAAGTCGGGAGATTACGCTCTGCATTGTCGCCGCCCCCGTGCCTGCGAGACGCCGTCCCTGCGGGACCTTGTCACCGCACCCGCACCTCAGCGCCTCCGCCCCTGCGGCCACGGTCACCGCGTCTGCGCCAGTGTGTCGCCACGCCTGCGGTTGCCTTCGCTTCGCCCCTGCGTCCCTCTTGTCACGCAGGTGCGTCTTGTCCCGGATCTACTAGAGTAGTCTGGATCCTTTCCTTTCCTAGTATGAGGGTTAGTAGCATGCTAGGTATGTGATACGGGGTTAGCCGTGAGGTTGCCCGATCTTTCAACACCAAAGCCTTGGATGCAAAAGTGATGACAAGAAGTGAAGATGAAGGTAGAAAGTGAGGGGGACGGCCGAATGATCCAATGATGGGGAAGGGATCGTAGTTGGATAGACTGGTTGAATCCCTGAAGGAATTCTTCCGCTATAACCCTTCACCAAGGGAAAGACGATTGTTCTCAGGGCAAAAGGAGTCGATTGAATAGCGAAGTGATATCAATCTTGGAAATCCACCAAGAAAGGATAACTCCTCAACAATCCAAACTAAGGTTTGAACGTGATTCCACCCGTTCAGGTTTTGAATAGGAATCCACCTATTCGATTCTCTCCTTCTCAGAAAGACGCTTGATTCCACAAGCCACTCGATTCCACGAGCCAATAAATAATAGCTTGAATTGGATTCCACCTATTCCTTGCCGCAGGAAGACACTCGATTCCACGAGCAAGAATGAAACAAAACGTGTTTATTGAATTGAACTGAATTGAATGACAAAACATACGTCCAGCTTGGCCTTATATAGGCAAGGGGGACGTCCAGTCTGTGCGACAACGGGCCTTGGGCTTGATCCAAGATCGAGCCCAAACTGATTAAAAGAAAGAAATAAAATACGAAAAGATAAGATCAAATCTTTAAGAGATAAGATCTTCTAACAAACGGATAAGACCAAATCTTTAAGAGATAAGACCTTCTAACAAACGGATAAGATCAAATCTTTAAAAGATAAGATCTTCTAACAAACGGATAAGATCAAATCTTTAAGAGATATGACCTTCTAGAAGAAATAAAATAACAATTAAATAAAATAAAACCCAATATTAAAATAGTCTAATATGGGCTGAAATAAAATAAGAAACTTGACCTAATTTAATCACTTAAATTAGCCCGGAGTCTCCTTCCTACAAAGGCAGCCCGACGCACCCTTTCTTCACTCGAATCTCGTGGGCTGCTTGGTGTCTCCACGTCTGGGCTGCACGTTCCCTTCTCTTCATTCTCCCACGTTCCCTTCTCCTCATGCTCCTGCTTCTCTTTCTAGTAGTCCGTCCCTTCTTGGCTGGTCTTGTCATCTGGAGTGCTGAGGATAGGCTTCTAGATGCTCCCGCATCAGTATGTGTATGAGGATAGGATGATGATGAGTATGATATCGATATATGCCGGTTATGGCTTTGAAGTTTAGTAGATTATCGAGGTTTATAAGTTGGATATGATCCTTATGGATCTCTTGGGTCTAGGTGTGACCTCTTTGATTGATAGGAGATTTGATATCTCTTTATGCCTTGTTATTAGGCAGTGTTGTCCTCCATATTGGAGTGGATCGTGGTTGAGGTTATTCCGAGATTGAGGTAAGTCCATAGGACTTACTTTGCTACCATCCTTATATTGGATGTATGCATCAATGGTGTGTGATATATGCTTGATAGCATGCGATGTTGATTATTACCGACCTATGGTTTAGTGACCGCCCATTGTAGGGCCGTGACAACCTTCCCTTTCATCCCGCTGGGAGTCTGGGAGGTTCTCTGTGGTTGGGCCAGATCTGGTATACGGGATGGACTCTTCATCACTTCCATAGGGTATACGGGAAGGGTGCCAGAATACCACTACAGCTGGCACGAGCGCCCAGAGGCGAGGATTTTATATTCCTCGTGTCACATATATTCACATACATTTATTTATATACGATTTGAGTGTTGGACTTTATAAAGATAATAAACCGGGTAAATGTGTGACAACATGCTTATGTGTTTATGCTTACCTGATTGTGTTTGTGCTGAATGCTTAGCTAACGGTTTTATATATACCGTGTTTTAGATCCTTTGTAGGTTAGGAGAACTGCAGAGTGATTCAGATGAGATGATCCGCTGAGAGCTCCGTACACTAGGTTATGCGTGGGATATGGGATATTTTGTATGTACATATATATGTTTTGGTTTGTACTCAGCGGTTCTTCTCTAAACCTATATATATATATATATATATATATATATATATATATATATATATATATATATATATATATATATATATATATATATATATATATATATTGTTTGATGTTTTGGTTTTAATCTATATGTGTCTTGTTGTAAGATCCAGTGAACTTGTTGTTAGGCTAGGGTCAGGATTCATTGTGAGATCCTAGCCCAGTAGCGCCCCGAGTCCTACGAATTTGGGGTGTTACACTCTGGTCGCATATGTCCCTGATCACCACAGTTATAGCACTGTCGTCTCTTATCTGCAACCGGTGCAGATGAGGAATAACTTTGGCGTCTCTGGTCTCGCCCTGAACTAGCAACTCCACAAGCACCACTAGTTTGTCCAGTCCGCTGTCTCTTCTCAAATCCTCCGGTCTGAGAAGCTCTCCTCTGTCCAGCCCGTCTCGCTCATAATCTGAAGCTCTATGTTGATAGTCCATCAGGGACTCACAATGAAATCCCGCCATATAGGTCCGGGTAGTATCCCTCAGTCGTCGGGAAAAGAGATATACATGTTGATCCGCAGGAGGTGCAGCTGGACCCAACAAGGCCAACTCCTCCTGAAATCTCCTAATCGCCTTAGAGACTGGTACATCCTCAAAGCCAGCTTCAACAAAATCTCGCAGTTTCTCCCTCCTCAATGAGGCAGGGCAGAAACGCTCTCGGATCAAGCTCCTCATTTGGTCATAGCTAGTAACCTGACCCCGCACGGATCTCCACCAATGCTGGGCCAGGTCTCGGAATAGAGTATGCACTAACTCTATCTGTCGGTCCGCTGGACATCTAATAGACTCAAGAGTTGAGTCTACATGTCCAATCCACAGCTCCACCTCTAACCCCACCTTCCCAGAGAAAGGGGTACTCCCATCTGATGAAATGCCTTCAACCAAGTATCTAGTCGAGGCCCTCTATACTCCTCTGGAACTCGAGTAATCTCAGCAGCACGTGCCGGTACAGCTGGCACCTGAGTAACTCCATGAGATCTCTCAAATGATCCCTCCTGTGCCGGCAGATCCGGGGCACGTCTACCTGCTCTAGCAGCCTCCTCCACTCGTCTGATGTACGTGTGGAACTCTGGTCCCATAGAGACATGATCCGAGTCATCTGACTGGACACGTTGTGGTTTCTGTCTCCCAACCATGCCATTCCTAGTCCCAAGAACGACACTCTCAGCAACATCTTCAAGAACCTCCTCCGCTGCAGGTGGATCCACAACGGGAATCTGACCTCATCCTACCACTACTGGAGGAAAAGGGGGTCTGCCCCTACCTCGTCTAACTGCAGATAAGGCTCTAGTCCGAATCATCTGCAGGGTATACACACCTAACTTAGAAGGCTATATATATGCCATATGTATAGTATATATATATATATATATATATATATATATATATATATATATAATACTGAAGGTCAATCACAAAATCACATAAGGTTATATATATACTGTCGAGGTCCTCAGAGGGGTGATGGCTTCCCGTACACACTATCCAAAATCATTTATACTCAAACCAAAAATCTTTTGAAAAGTCAGACCCCTTTCGAGTTCTGTTTATTTATCTATTCGACCTTTATAGCAGATTGCAAGTGCCATTGTTGTCAACCTAAGGCTCTGATACTAACTTTGTAACACCCCAAATTCACAGGACCCGGGGCGCTACTAGCTAGGATCTCACAATGGATCCTGACCCTAGTCTGACAACAAGTTCACTGGATCTTACAACAAGGCATAGATAGATTAAAACCAAACATCAAACTGTAATATATATATATATATATATATATATATATATATATATATATATATATATATATATATATATATATATATATATATCAAAAGGTTTACAAAATACCGTTGAGTACAAACCAAAACATGTATCCATACATCACAAAATCATCCCATATCCCTCGCATAACCCTAGTGTACGGAGCCTTCAGCGGATCACCCCAACTAGATCACTCTGCAGTTCTCCTAACCTGCAAAGCATCTACAACACGGTATATAACCGTTAGCTAACCATTCATATATAAGATAATGCATAAGCACAAACACAAGTCATGGAATCATAAACACATAATCATGTTGTCATACATTTACCCGGTTAATCATCTTTATATATATATGTATATGAATATATGTGACACGAGGAATATATAATCCTCGCCTCTGAGTACTATAGCTAGTTGGAGTGGTATCGGAACACCCTCCCGTATACCATAAGGGAGTGGGGAGTGCCCAACCCATATACCAAATATGGCCTGACTACATAGAACCTCCCAGACTCCTCAGCGGGATGAAAAGGCAGGTTGTCACATCCACTACAATGGGCGGTCACTAAACCATAGGTCAGTAATAATCAACGTCGCATGCTATCAAGCATATAACAATCACCACTCATGCAAACATCCGATATAAGGATGGTAGCTAAGTAAGTCCTACGGACTTACCTCAACCTCAAGATACTCTCAACCACGATCAACTCCAATCCGGAGAACAACACTGCCTAATAACAAGGCATAAAGAGATATCAAATCTCCTATCAATCAAAGGGGTCACACAAAGACCCAAGGGATCTATAAGGATCGTATCCAACCTATAAACCTCAACAACCTACTAAACCTCAAAGCCATAACCGGCACATATCGATATCATAATCATCCTCATCCTATCCTCATACACACACCTAGCATCTAACCCACTCATACTAGGAAAGGAAAGGATCCATACTACTCTAGATTAGATCCTACACAAGACGCACCTGCGTGACAGGAAAGACGCAAGGGCGAAGCACCGGGAGGCGCAGGCGCGGCGGCACTCCCACGCAGGGGCGGCGACACTAGCAACGCAGGGGCGGCGGCGCTAGGGCGCAGGGGCGGTGACAGTGCAAAATATAATTCCCGACTTCTCTTCAATTCTTCACGTAACTATTTACGTCTTCAACGTCCAGCAACCATACACATACATATAAATATACATATAAACATCAACATATATGCCTAAGAGATTCAATCCTAAGTTAAGAGAGAAGGAAATGAAGCAAAGAAGAAAGGAAGAAAGAAAGAAAGAAGAAGAGGAAGCTCACTACTGTTGTAGCCTAACAGCATGGAAAGATCAGCAACAACACACCTCAGCTGGCTCTCCAAGCACAGCATCAACAAGCCAACATGATCATTAACCCAAAATCACACAACACTCTTGCAAACCAAGAAAAACTCAAGAACAAGATCAAAGGAGAAGGAAGGAAAGAGACGTGAGGTAACTGGGAAGAAGGAAGGAAACCCTTCATCTTGAAGCAAAGAAGAAACTTATAAAGGAAGAGAAGAAGAGTAGCATGATCAAAAAGTCAACAATGCCGGCTGCAGCCGCATGAAACCGCGAGGGCGGACTCCCTGAGCCGCAGGGGCGGAATACAAGACACCCGTTGGGGCGGCGCAATGGACCCGCAGGGGCGGCTAGGTCCTAGCTCAGCACTAAAGATTAAGGCTCTTACACTCACAATGGATCCCGACCCTTAGCTTGACAAAAATTTCACCGGACCTTTCCAACAAGGCACAAATAAAGGCAAAACTCAAACCGTTTATAATGTATGCGAGAAACGGAAATGTAAAGATACAAGGTGGAAACTCAGCCGAGTCCTCAAAACGACACAACTTCGATAAGAAAACCTACACCGTACAACATAATCCACAATCCAAGAATAACAAGTCATAACCCCAAAAACGTCCAGTCCTATAATGTACGGAGACCCCGGCTGTCCACTCCTCCACCTCACTCGGCGGCGTCCCTAACCTACAAGGCATCTACACAAACGGTTTAAAACCGTTAGGTCATATTCGAAGCATTAGAAACGAGGTGAAGACACATACACACATACATCAACATAACACATACGTACTTCAAAACACATAAGTCCGGTTTATTATCTTTTTATTATTAAGTCGTATCCCGTTCTAATTCAACTTAGGTTTGTGACACAAGAACCACCGTGGTCTCGCCTCGGTCCCTACTTACCGGCAAGGAATGGTACTGATGCATCCGACCGTCTACCCACACGGGCTAGTCGCCGAGAACCTCCTAGACTCTCACGAGAGCTAGGCAGATGATGTCACCGCCCGTTATCATACACTTGGGCCAAAATAATATAAAGTCGGTGGTCCTATTACCGGTTTAGTTGTTTATAACATAAACAATAACACACACACACCACCACCAACACACATCGATGCTAATATGTAAAATACGAGCTAAGTAAGTCCGGAGACTTACCTCGTCACCACACTCAATTCACAACACTCTCGCTTCCTTAGGGAGGAAGCCCACAACCTGCTCACAAGAGGATAAACATATCAACACATGCTCACGCTCAAGAAGTCTTAGACTTCACTCTAGTGATCTAAGCAAAATCACTTAACTCTCAAGCTAGGAATGCATCCTAGGGTCCAAGGTACTCACCACACTCTCAGCACATGAAAGCAACTCACAACAACTTATAACCTCACATGATCTTAAACCTCAGCCAAGAAGGAACAAGCTAGCCTAGAAGGTCCATCATGCTCAACACACTCGTAACCATCAACTACATCGAGCCTTAAGGGCTCCTAGGTTCTCAACCACTAGGTGGATTCTCAAGCTACTCTAGTCATCAAAGGCATGCTACTAACATGATATAACCTCAAAGCTAAGGAAGGAACGAAGAGGAAGGGAGAAGAGGAACCTACTGTCGAAGAAACGCAGCCGCGGAGTCAAGCTGGGGCCCCTGCGAAACCCAGTCACCTTCCCCTGCGGTCTCCCTGCGCCGCCCCTGTGCCCTGGTGCCGCCCCTGCGGTCTCCTGGTGCCGCCCCTGCGGTCTCCTGGTGCCGCCCCTGCGGTGGCTTGAGCCGCCCCTGCGGTGGCCTTGATCCGCCCCCGTGCCTCTGATGATCCACCCCCGCGGTTTGAGCAGCAGAACGTCGTCTTCTTCGTCTTCGATTGTGGATCCTTGGCTCCAATGTCCTCCTCTCCTTGCTGGGTCTTCTCCAAACACCAACCACTGATCTTAGACTCCTCTCTACGACCTAAACGGGCTAAGAACACATGCATGCAAGGATTCAAGGGAGAAGTTTTCTCAAGAGCTTCATCCATGGCAATGGATGAAGGAGAGGAAAAGAAAGAGATAAGTAGCAATGAAGAGAAGGGAGGAAGAGGAATAAGCTTACCAAACCGGATCTGATTTTCCTCCACTGCAGTCCACAAATCCAAGAGCTCCAAAGGTGGAAGAAGGGAAAAGAGAGAGAAGAGAGGAAGAGGGAAGACAATGATCGTGAAATGAAAAGAGAAGAGAGGGGATGTCACAAAGCTGCAAAAGGGAGAGGGAATTAAGGGGTCAGCTGACCTCTTGTCGCCTAAGCTATGAACGAGGGGTCGGAAAGCAAAAAGAAAAAAACGAAGGGTTGGCGCGGGATTTTGGGAATAAATCCCGGCACTCAGCACCTCGTGCCTGTGGGCAAACTGAGCTGCTAACGCGGGAAGGTCGATAAAACGCTCTCGGGCCGGAATAGAAATTCCGGATGTTACAGTTGACTTGTTCACTGGGTCTCCGTTGATCACTCACTCATTCTTAGTTGACCAAAAACCAAAATCTTGTGATCACTTGATCCACCTCTTTTTACTTTTTTATGCATTCTACATTTGATTAGACATTTTTCTAGAGCAAAGTGAAGATATACATGATCTCTTGAGAAACGATCTTGATGTGCATCATCATATACTTACATTGATACAGCCGTGCACTTGCGGTACTAAAAGGGTCTCCCAAAAGTGTTCACCTGTATTAATCATACCGGGGACACGTCAACATACAATCAAGACCGGGAGATTTGTCACAGGCAAGACAACATTCTTGATTTCTAAGTTGGATATCGGTTTGGTTAAGAGCAAGTTATCTGTTTCGGTGATTAAAGGGGTTATTTGACCAAGTTGGAATTCAATCGCCTCATGTTAACGCTCATCTTCTTGAATCTTCTAATATAATAAACTCGAAATTCGGTTCTTATATAATCGGTATTATTGATGGATATACCACCATTATTCGAAAAAAAAAACAATTGTGACTAACAAGTAATTATAGACTTCCAATATTTATTATTTAAACAAATTTGTTTAAAAATTATTTTTCATCCAAATTATTAATAATAAAAATATAATATAGAGATTGTAGGCTTAGTGTTTAAAAATATATTTATATTTGGATATTTCATACTCTATCCTAAAATAAATATAATATTTATAAAAATATACTAATATATTCAAAACAAAAATCATTGTAATAAATAAATAAATACCTTAAAAACTGGTGTAATGTAATTCTTCAATTCTTTATCACTAAGAATACGAGGAACCAATAAAAAATTAGTTAGTAAATATTTAAACTAAATTCGTAAATAAAATATTTTAAATAATTGTTTTAACATGGTGAGACCTGAATTAACAAAAGATTGACACGTAATAAATTTAACGATGTGGATTCGCCGTACTGTGTTACGTGTAAATTATAAGTTCACGGACTGCTTTAGTATATAGATTAGATGGACTTGAGAGCTCCATTTTCTATATCTCAAACTCGTATTTTCAATAAATAAAAATAAATAAAAAAATCCGTAGTCTCTCATCAAATGTTCTTCCTCTCATTCTCCGTCTCTAGGTTTCAGGCACCGGAAATGCAACTGAGATTTGCAGATTAAGAGAAGCGTTCTGGCTAAAGTTGCCTTCGTCTCTAACAACAACAAATGCGATTGCAATTTCCAAATCGTCTACTGTATATCCTTCTTCAACTTCGATCCCCCCAATCCGGTTGAACAGATCTTGTCAACGACCATCGTTTTGATATCCAGGTGCTCCCTATCACGATCTTTATTGAGTTCATTTCAGTTTGATATGATTTTTTTTTTCTGATGAATTATGGAAATGTCTTTAGAGGATTAAGACTTGAAATTGGATGGTTTTGATTTTCCCTAGCTCCAAGTTCTTGATTGCGGAGGTGCATCTATCTTCAACTTCCTCTTTTAGATGTACTGTTTTTATTCATTTTATTTATTTATTTATTTATTTATTCATATGTAATTAGAGAGAAAAGGAATGTCGTTGGTTTGATTTGCCTACATAAGGTTGATCATTAGTCTTTAGAACTTCAGTTAATGGTGTTTGCCGCATTGAGCCATTATGTTACAACATCAGGCTTAGTCTCCTGTATACCTCACCCTATGCTATGGAAAATAGTCAAAACTATCTATTTATTTTGGATAATTATGGGAATTAGATAGTGGTGATTTTGCACATGGACTACTTATACTTTTGTTTTGAAATTCTATCAAGTTGTTATTATCAGTTAAATTTCAATTAGCATTTTGTGTCACTGTGCTATAAACTTCGCCCAGGTAAGATATTGCTGACTTGCTGATTTGTTGTACTAAATTCTGTGGCTAGTTGTTTACAAAGCTGTTTGAGGAAGATATTGGACGTGATGTCTTCCTTTAAGGGAATATTCCCATATTCCCAGAAAGGACTATGGAGTTGATCTAACTAAATTTCCACTCATTTTAAGCGCTTTACGTTAATGGAAAAACAATTCAGGAAACCCATAATGCTATAAAGTTACAACTCATATAGCCCATACTCTGGTAATATTGTGTTCCCTCCACCTCGCTCTTTGTTTCCTGAGATTTTCTTTCCTCATTGTACGCGTCCATTGCCAACGTATTACAATTTTGTAAACTCGGCAAGGATGCTGGCAAAGGATGCGTACAATGAAAAAAAAACTCAGGGACGAAAGAGCCGGGTGGAGGAAGGGTGAACCTGCAGAGATGAACAAGGGAAGAGGGTCATGATTTTACCAGAGTACGGGCTACAGGAGCTGTGCAGTATTATGGGTTTGGTTCTGCATTTTTTTTTTATGTAAACCTCTTTATATGATCAAAGTGGTTATGCTTCCTTTTTATTATGTAGTTCTGCCGGATTACCAATTTTCAAACCTCTTTATAAGAAGTTTTGTATTTTATAAGAAGTTTTGTCTATTCGAGTTTATTGCAAAATGTGAAATTATATTTTATTTTGTAGTTCTGCCGGATTACCACTTAATGTAAACCTCTTTATAAGAAGTTTTTGTCTAATGAAAACTGGGCTGAGTAGTCTATGTACCAAAGTTTACCAGTGCGTGCGTCAAACAAAAGCCAACTTGCAAATTAATCACTTACTGAGTTATAGGAGAGTTCTATAATTGTAGATTGGTAATCCAACGGAAATTCTTTTCCTAATCTATCTTTTTTGCTTCAATCTCTCTAATTTCTTGCCTTTTATACAAATCTAATATCGTTGTCGTGCTTGACAATTTGAGAGTTTATGTATTTTGATTAGTTTCATCTTTCAAGTAAACTAACTACCTAGTCTACTTCCTGTTTCAGTTGAGCTGCTAATGCCTCTCTTGAAATTTTAAACCATCTCAATGATGAGCCCTTATTTTACAACATTGCTTGTAGCCTTGTAGAAATATAGGAAAAATTGGCAAGTTGGTTGAATTCATTACTTTAAGCTTGACTGTATACCTGTATCCTTAATTTGAGGGCTTGAATTTTAGTTTGGAGAGTGATGGGATGATATAGTGTTGCCCGAGATTTGGTACAGGGACTGTGTAGTCTTTGCTTTGAAAAGTCATTAGTATTCATCTATTTTCCAAGATAATATCATGTTATTAACTTAATTATTGGATAAATTTCGGTTAATTTTTCTGTTACTATTTTATCCACTTCCTGAAGTAAAATAGTGCTCAGTTTCTGATGTGTAGTTACAGTCCAATGGCTACTTGTTTACATAGGTGACTAAGGAGGAAATCAAATGTGATGTATTCCTCTAGTGCAATATCACATTTTCTGTTTTTCCAGAAAGGGAAGCTGACTAACTAATGTGTAGCTTTCACTCATTTATTGTTGAACTTAACTGAAGTCTTGTAGACCAAAGTATCCATAGGACTAATTTGATGTACCATACATGAATGTCCTCCACCATAGATCCTGAAAATATTACATGGAGCATCAGATTTCAATCAACATTAGGTTGCTGGATTAGAAATTAGGGTTCATGTTCATGCATATATATCCTATTTGGCTCAGTCTAGAATAGAGTTTGGCTGACAAAATGAGATGATATTATCTTTTAGCCGTTTGATACATCTGAGTATATGAGTTTTAGCCTAGGTAAGACTTATATTGTATAAAAATTTGTGGATTAGTGCTACTTACTAAACAGTGTAGGCAAGATTTATATTGTATCTACAATCTACATCATACTTGATCACTTAATAAAAAAATTGGAACCTTTATATCTTTTTTCTGCTTCCCAAATCCATAGGTTTAGTTTGATGTACTCATGTACAATACATGTATGATTTGTAACCAAGTAAAGATATATTGTACGACAACAAATCAACAATATTAGATTTGTATATGAGATGTGTTGTCTTTTTAGCCATTTGATACATCTGAGTATATGATTTGTAGCCAAGGTAAGATATATTGTATGACAATTTTGTGGATTGTTGCTACTTACTAGCCACAAGTCTAGGCTGAGGATTTATATTGTATCCACATCATACTTGATCGCTTTATTAAAAAGCAGCAACCTTTTATCTTTTTCTGCTTCTCAAATTCTCCCGACAGAGAAGGAGATCCGAGAACTGAGTTGATTAAATTTTCAGTTCATCTAGGGGAATCCCATTATGATAGGGACATAGGGTTGGAATCAGGATTTAGCACACAATCAGATTCAACACAGAGAACACACTTAGGTCCAGTGGTTATCATTCAAAATGGAAATGGAAAGGTTATAGTTAAGAGTTGGAGATTAAAATAGCCTAAATCACCCTTTCCTATTCATTTCCTTAACTTAGTTAAACCATAAATGGATCCTAATCATCATCATTTATTTATTTTCTGTTTACATTCCGGACGAAGGACCAAACGGACCCTTAAACACAATCCATTGCTAAAAACCCAAGCAAACAAACAAAATACCAATTAGTTCTAAGGCAAGGATAACTCAAATAGAAAACAGGAAAGTTAACCCTCAAAATGGGGACATACTCCCCTAATCAGCCATGTCAATTGGAGGATTTACTGTCCAAAGACCAAAAAGCTGTAGCCCGATTTTTCCTAATGACTTTCCCGACAAACTCTTAGCCTTAGGGGACCACTCCCCTTACTTTAACAGTTATCAGGCTGTCATACTACTTTTCTCACAGCAAGTGAAACCAGCATACCTATTCTTTCTCCTATTTATCCATTATGCCTCGCTAATGACCCTTAAATCATGTTTGCTTACTGTCCATACTTCTTCCTTGTAGAACATAGTCCTATCTGATTTGGTGCACTAACACATTACTTATTCCTTGGAAATCTTTGCAGCTGCCTAGCGTCTAGGACTATCATTTAAAATTTTACCATGTTCAATTTCCCCCCCCTAATTTGAGTAGAAGTTCTAGCTAAGAATAAAAATGATCTGTAAAGAAAAATAAATCACCCTAACACAGCGCCTCAATCAGGTGTTAACAAACTAGATATCAATTTACCATGTTCAGTTTTTGTTCCTAACTCCTAGTCAATAGGTGCCAGCATACTAGGTATCAAATTTCATTGTAGTCAATTCTCATCTGCGGCAAAATTTTAGTTTAGATGGCTTTAAAATTTATTTAAAAAATCCAAGATTTATTTTTATATGATGCATCAGTTTTCATTTGGCCAAGTAATTTCAAGAAATAATTTATTTCCTCACAGTGCCTCAAAATTTTAGTGGATGGCCTTATTCAATTATACTTGTTATTGTACAAACTTTTAATCTGTTTTCCACATTATTAGTAGAAGCAATGGATCAAGAGCCTGAAAGGGAGGTGATGGTTGAAGGGAGTTTTCCCCAAGCTATGCAGATTGATCCAAAGAGGGCCCGCTTTCCGTGCAGTATTGTTTGGACACCATTACCTGTTCTATCATGGTTCATTCCTTTCATAGGTCATATAGGCATCTGTAGAGAGGATGGAGTGATCTTAGACTTTGCTGGGCCAAATTTTGTATGTGTAGACCATTTTGCCTTTGGATCAGTGACTCGATACTTACAGATTGACAAGGAAAAGGTATTTGTTTTTGGTATTGATAATCTCATAACTTCCATGTCGAGATTTTGATGAATAAAAGTTGATGTCAGATCTTTGGTGCGGTATCAACATGGGATGATGCTATAAGGATGAGCACACAGGATTTCCAACACCGAGATTACAATCTTTTCACGTGTAATTGTCACTCGTTCGTGGCCAACAACCTAAACAGGATGTGCTTCCAAGGTGGAGGGTGGAACGTGGTGAGTCTTGCGCTGCTTATCCTTGTTAAAGGCCAGTGGGTGAGCCGAGGCTCGGCTGTTAGATCTTTGTTGCCATTTGTCATTGTGTTTACTATTGGACTTGCTATCGGAGGCTTGAGCTTCCTCAAGTACTTGGCAATCCTCTGCTTTGTCCTTGTAGGTTGGTTTGTCATGGGTTCCTATTGTTTCAAGAGTATGATTCAGTTGTAAGTTTCGGTGTTGTGTAATACAGTTATGAATGACACAAATACAATATATAGGCCGTTATTGGTTACCCTTTTGTTTCTTGTGATTTTAGTTCTATCTTCTTCTAGCTCGTAGACACCAAAGAGTTGTGTTTCTGTAAAGGCGGTGATTTTTTCACCCGTAAGAGGAGATATTGGGTGAAATATTTACCGTGTTACAAACTTGAAAGCTTTTAGAAACTTCTGGATACAGTCAAAACATGGTCATGTATGCTGGCTTAATATGTATATTTCCTCGCCGTGACCCGTTTTTTACGATTTTTAAGATTGTTGCTTTTCCCCTTTCACCGTATTCATTTCCATGCAACATATGTTTGGATTTTCTTAAATGATTTGCTTATTATAATTTGCTTGGCCCTAGAACTGGATCTTATGCTTGTTAGAAGATATGCTTATTATCATTGACCTAGTTTCAAGCATGACAGTATCATCTTGATAGTAGTGTGTTGTAGAGTTAGTTCAATAACTTGGGAATTGCATACCTCATCATCCACCTTCCTTTTAACATCATCAACTCTGCTTTGTTTGCAACTAACACTACAAACATGTTTGGACTTCCTAATATTATGCAATCAAAAAGGCTTATTTATAGGGTAACTCTCAGTGCCCGTTTGGTTGGAGTGGTGGAATGGAAACGGAATGAAATCGGTTAAGGAGAAGGAATGGAAATGGAATTGATTAGATTACATTCATGTGTAAAATGACCTCTAAACAAACATAGTTTTTAATTGACTCGGAATCATTGCATTACCGGGAATGATTCCTAGCGTACCAAACGAGCCCTTAATCTTTTTCTTTTATAATAATCTGAGAAAGCTAAAAGTTGGCCTCTAGAGTTGTACAAACAAGGTAACACTTAGGGCTCGTTTGGTATCGCTACGATTCATTCCCGGTAACGGAATAATTCCAAATCAATCAAAATTTGTGTTTGTTTAGATATCTTTTTAGTGTTATTTCTATATTTTTTTGGTGGGAAGTGTTATTTGTATGATTTGTATCTTTTATGGCCCCTAAACGTTTCTTACAAAGTTCTTTGCTAGCTAAAAAAATCCTTTGTTTCATGACTTGAGAGAATTTGTACATGATGAAAATATTTGACACATTTAAGGAATAAACAAAAAATAATGGAAATATTTGGATGGAGTTAAAAATATCTACTCATTCTTTAGTACGGAATTCCTCTACTATTGCCTTTCCTTAACTCCATTATCTCTACCTTTAAACAAAGTAATCCATACACACAACACATCCACTTGTTAGGTTTTCCTTACTAAATCTAGATTCATTCATGGTGTATTTTTTCCGAGAAATTGTTTTAAAATGTACACGGAACTTAGTGGTTGCGAGTGAAAACACAAAGTGTATACTATGTGGAAAACCCCAAAAATAGAGGATATCAAGAGCAAAATTAAATACTTCGTTAGAATTTAGATTCAGCTGAGGGTAGAGTTTAGAATTTCATCGAGTGTTTTATTAGTGTTTATGCTATTTTTTTATTTTTTTTATTTTGAAAACGAAAACGGTTAGATTAGGCTACCTTCTAGAGGTAGTCCAACCTAAAGCAACCTTGCGGATGAGAACACGAAGTTCGAGATCATCAGAAAAATTGGTGTTGGGGGTCGAGATTCCCAAGTGGGTCAATCGGTCTGCAACACAGTTGATTTATCTGAAAACATGTATGATCTGGATTTCGTCAAAAAACAAAGATCCAATCTGGAGTCGGAAATAATAATCTCGACATCCCATGGACAACTCCAAAGACCTTGAAGTTCCCTAATAACACACATATTATCACCTTCAATTTCAATATTTTTTATTTGCAGTATGATTGCCTCTTGTAAACCTGCTTTAAGAGCGAATGTTTTAGCTTTTATGACTGAGTTGAAGTTATTTTTCTTTGCATCAACGCTAATAACATCTTCATTATGGTTTCGAATAACAAAACCAATGGATGTTACACCTGAATCAAGTTTTGATCCGTCAAAATTGAGTTTATGGAAACCCGGTTTAGGTTTTTCCCATTTAATATTGTGTTTTTTCCTTGTTGTCGTGTTAGTGTTCTTATGTTGTTTTTTAATGTCGTAATCATCTTTGTCTGTTATTTTAGTTTTTCAATTATGGATTTGGTTTTTAATGAATGCAATTACCTTTTTATCAGGTCCAATTGGTTCATTATTAAAGATAATTTTGTTCCTAAAAAACCAGATGCCCCACCAAATAGTTGCGAGACACTCGAACTTGTTCGTTCCAATTTTGTTTTTTATTTCATGTAGGATTTCATGAGCTTTTTTATTTTGGATTCTTATTTTGTTGAGATCATACAAAATTGTTCTATCGAATTTAGTAATGATTTCTTTGGTGAAGGGGCATTCGATTATCAAGTGGGTCAAGTCTTCCAAGTGATGGTTGTAGAGTTCACAATGTCTTGTTACGGCAATTTTTCTTTTATCCAGTTTTGCTTTTGTAGGAATTCCGTTGATAGACATTTTCCAGATAAATTTTTTAATTTTGGGTTGAGTATCGAGTTTCCACATCCATTCACAAGCATTAATTGGTTGTAAAATGGATTCGTCCTCAATCATATCAGAAGCATATTTGGGAATGATTGTTTCTTTTATTTTTTCTATGATATTTGGTTTGATGACATTTTGTAGTTCTGTGTCAATTTTTTTGGTATCCCAGTTTCTTGAGTTGTTAATAAAGTGACTGACTTTTATATTTGTGTTGATTAGATTAGCATTTTGGACCATTTTAATTAGTGGTGTCGTTGTTATCCAACTATCGTGCCAAAAATTGATTGTTTTGCCATCACTGACTTGTCAGATGATACCTTTTTTGAATTTAGATTTAAGTTTCATAAGGTTGTTCCATTGCCATGAAACTAACCCTTTCTTATGGTAATGGAGAATACTCTGGTTTTTCAAGTATTTTTCGTTGATAATTTTAACCCATATATTGGTTGGTTCTGCTAGAATTTTCCATAAGAGTTTCATTTGAAGGGCTTTATTTGTGGTTATAGATTTTCTCAATCCCAAACCACCACTCTTTTTTTATTTACAGATTGTATCCCAGTTTATGATAGGTCTGTGTTGGTCTCCTTTATTCCAGAAATTTTTTTTGTAGGTTTTATCAAGTTCTCCAGGTTATGTTTTGGTAGCATAAAACTTTGCATAACAAAGGTCGGTTTGTTTGCCAAATTATGTTTTATGAGGGTATTTCTGCCTTCTTGTGATAAAGAGTTTGCTTTCCATTTAAGTTGTTGTTTTGATTTAATATTAATTTCACCAAAAGTTTCCTTTGTCACTCTTCCGTTTATAATTGGGCATCCAAGATATTTGTCGAGGGTTGTAGTATGGCACATCCCCAACACGTTTTTTAGTTGGATAACATTGTTTTCGCTTGTGTTCCTATAACGCCCGGAATTTTATTCCGGACTTAGAGCGCCTTGTAGATCTTCCCGTAGGCACGAGATGCCGAGTGCCGGGATTTATTCCTAAAATCCCGAGCCGACTCGTCGTTTTTCCCATTTTCCGCTTTTCGACCCTTCGTTCCGAGTTGAAGTGACAAGGGGTCAATTCCGACCCCTCGTTCCGTGGTGAGGTGACAAGAGGTCAGCTAACCCCTTGATCCCCTCCCCACATATCAGCCATTGTCCCCTCTCTCTTTCTCTCTTCTCTTGCTCTTTCACGTTTTTCCCCTCCACTCTTCCTCTCTTGGCTCTCTCTTCTCTTCTTCCATTTTTATTGAAGATCTTGGTGTGTGGACTGTTGTGGAGGAAATCCAGATCAAGTGTGGTAAGCTCTTCCTCTTCCTTCCTTCTCCTTCTTTGCTGTTTTCCCCTTTCTTCTTCCCTCCTTCATCCATGGCCATGGATGAAGCTTTTGAGAGGTTTTCACTCAAGTCCTTGCATGCATGTGTTCTTAGCTCGATTAGGTCGGGGAGAGGAGTCTAAGACCATTGGTTGGTGTTTGGAGAAGACCCAACAAGGAGAGGAGGACATTGGAGCCAAGGATCCACGATCGAAGACGAGCTTCTACAGCGAAACCGCGGGGGCGGCTCAACACAGCCGTAGGGGCGGCCAAACACAGCCGCAGGGGCGGCTCAGCACAGCCGCAAGGGCGGCCCCAGACCCCGCAGGTGCGGCTCCAGCACCGCAGGGGCAGCAGCAAGGCGCAGGGGCGGCTCCTGGGTCCGCAGGGGCGGCGGCAGTGTTCCGCTGGGGCGCTAGCTTGACTCCGCGGCTGCGGTTTCTTCAACAGTAGGCTTTTCCTCTCCCTTCCTCTTCGTTCCTTCCTTAGTATTGTAGTTGTATCATGTTAGTAGCATGCCTAGGATGGATCTAGAAGAGTTTGAGATGACACTTAGTGGTTGTGAACCTAGGAGCCCCTAAGGCTCGATGTAGTTGATGGATTTGAGCATGTGAGCATGATGGACCTTCTAGGCTAGCTTGTTCCTCCTTGGTTGAGGATTAAGATCTTGTGAGGTTATAAGCTGTTGTGATTTGCTTTCATGTGTGGAGAGTGGGGTGAGTACCTTGGACCCTAGGATGCATTCCTAGCTTGAGGGTTAGGTGATCTTGGTTAGATCACTAGAGTGAAGTCTAAGACTTCTTGAGCGTGAGCATGTATTGATATGCATATCTCTTTTGAGCAGGTTGTGGGCTTCCTCCTTAAGGAAGCGAGAGTGTGGTGACGAGGTAAGTCTCCAGACTTACTTAGCTCGTATTTTACGTATTAGCATCGATGTGTGTTGGTGGTGTGTGTTTGTGTTATTGTTTATGTTATAAACAACTAAACCGGTAAATAGGACCACCGACTTTATATTATTTTGGCTCAAGTGTGTGATAACGAGCGGTGACATCATCTGCGTAGCTCTTGCGAGAGTCTAGGAGGTTCTCGGCGACTAGCCCGTGCAGGTAGACGGTCGGATGCATCAGTACCATTCCTTGCCGGTAAGTAGGGACCGAGGCGAGACCACGGTGGTTTTCGTGTCACAAACCTAAGTTGAATTAGAACGGGATACGACTTAATAATAAAAAGATAATAAACCGGACTTGTGTGTTTTGGAGTATGTATGTGTTATGTGATATGTGTGTGTATGTGCCTTCACCTCTTTTCTAATGCTTCGAATATGAGCTAACGGTTTTAAACCGTGGTGTAGATGCCTTGCAGGTTAGGGACGCCGCCGAGTGAGGTGGAGGAGTGGATAGCCGGGGTCTCCGTACATTATAGGACGGGGACGTTTTTGGGTTATGTTTTCGTATTGTTGGTTTGTGGATTTTGTTGTATGGTTTAGATGTCCGTATCGGAGTTATGTCGTTTTGAGGACTCGGTTGAGTTTCCACTTTGTATTCTTTACATTTCAGTTTTTCGCATACATTATAAACGATTTTGAGTTTTTCCTTTATTTGTGCCTTGTTGGAAAGGTCCGGTGAAATTATTGTCAAGCTAAGGGTCGGGACCCATTGTGAGGTCTCGCCCGTAGCATCCCGAGTCCCGCGGATTTGGGGTGTTACAATTCCTTGTTGTTTGGAAAGCCGATTTTTCGAAGTTAATTTTTTGTCCTGATATGGAACAATACATTTCAAGGACTTGCTTTGTTCTTTGGCAAGAAGCCACACTGGCTTTTGCAAAAATGATCATATCGTCCGCGAAGGATATGAAAGGGATAGGTGTTGCTTGTCTGCATACGGAGAATCCAATATGATTATCGTATCTTGTAGCATTTGTGTAAGGACTTCAGCTCCTAAAATGAAGAGATAAGGAGATAAGGGATCCCCTTGTCTGAGTCCTTTTTTAGGGAAGAATTGATCCGTTGGTCCGTTATTAACGAGGACAGAGAAAGAGACTGTAGAGATACACTCTTTAATCCATCCAACAAATTTGTCATTAAAACCAAATTTTTTGAGAATGTTGATGATGAATCCCAATTAACTTGGTCATACGCTTTTTCCATATCGAGTTTAATGGCAGCCCAACTTTCCTTACTCTTGTTGGACCGAAAAGAGTGGAAGATTTCGTGGGCAATCAGGATATCGTCACGGATAGATCTATTAGCCACGAATGCTCCTTGAAGAGGGTGGATGAGTTTTGGCATAATGGATTCCATTCTCTTAGTAATTATTTTAGCAATAATTTTATAAATTGTAGAGCACAAACTTATAGGTCTAAAATGGTTAATTGTTGTAGGGTTATCCGTTTTTGGGATCAATGTTATAAAAGTATGATTGATTTGTTTAAGCATTTTTCCGCTTCTAAAGAAGTCTTTTACCGCTTTTGAGACGTCGGATCCTACAATGTGCCAATATTTTTGGTAAAAAACAGCCGGCATACCATCGGGTCCGGGTGATTTGTCACATCCAATATCAAAAATAGCATTTTTGATTTCTTCGTTGGATGGGGGTTTTGTTAGAAGCAAGTTATCCTCAAGATTTACTTTGGTTTTGATGAGTCGGAGTTTCACGTCGAGCAGCGATTGATCAATTGGCTTCTTGGAGAATTTACATTGGAATTCCTTTTTTACTTCAAAACGAATCTCGGCCTCGGATGAGAGGATTGTTCCCATTCTGGTTGTTAATTCTTTTAGTTGTTTTCGGTTTATCCTTCCAGTAGCAATGCGGTGGAAATATTTGGAGTTTGAATCCATATTTTTTAGATGTGTATTTTTTGATCTTTGTCTCCAATATCTTTGGTGGAAAGATAGAAGTCTGTTTTGTTTAGTTAGGAGATTTCTTTGGGTTAATTCAAGGTTTTGGTTTATGGTGTTGAAATTGTTGCTTTGAATTTCCTGTAATTTCATCTCCACCTCCTTCAATTGCTTGAAGATATTGCCGAAATTGGTTTTACTCCACTCTTTTGCAGTTGTTTTCAAAATATGTGTTTTTTTTGTGAGATTAAACATTTCATTTCCGGTAAAGTTGGAGCGCCAAGATTGTTTTACAATATTTTCAAATGATTTGCGTTTGATCCACATCATTTCGAATTTAAACGGGTGTGGGGTAAAAACTTCTGATCCCGATAACTCCAAAGATATTTGGCAGTGGTCCGAGAAGGTAAAAGCATGGTTTTTTGTTTTTAAATTTGGGTACCATTGGATAATTTGGTTATGAACAAGCACTCTATCTAGTTTTTCAAAGAGGTTATTTGGTCCATCACGTCTTTTTCTCCATGTAAAGTTGTTACCTATAGTTTGAGTGTCTTCCATATTGCAGGAATTTTTGAAGTTCATTAATCTGTTAAATCTATTTGAGTTGGTTGGGGATCCTCCTTGTTTATCGGAATGTTGTTGAATTTCATTGAGATCTCCCATTAAGATGCAAGGAATAGTCGAATCTTGAATAAACGAAGCGAGTAAGTTCCAAAAATGGTTCTTTGTAGCTTCTTGCGGAGGGGCGTAAGCAAAGATGATGAACATCTTTCGATTCAGGTTATTACATGCAAATTCAATGCATATGAATCTGTCATTTTTTTAGATGAATGTGATAGTTTGGTTTCTTAGCTGATGAGCTTTCCATAGAAGGCATAAACCTCCCGCTCTTCCTATAGCAGGGTAGTAGACTATGTTATCAAAGCCGCCTGATCTCCAAAGACGGTCGTTGGGTGGTTTTTCGGATTTTATTTCTGCTAAAGCAAGAACATTGATCTTGTGAATTTTACAAACAACATCGAGGTTTGTCGAGAGGTTACTCCGGCCCATTCCTCTGATATTCCAAAAACTAACTACCATTTATACCACGTGAAAATGATCAAAACTAGGTATAATGGTATTCTTATGTGGCCTTTGGTATTCATCATATTCAACCATGTAGTGGGTATTGCAAGACCAAGGTTTAGTTGTTTTTAAATTGTTATAATCATTCATTAGAAGTAGTATCTTAGGAATTATTAAGCCCAAAATTAAAGTCTTTCTCAGGTTGTCCTTTTGTTCCAGGTCGGGTTGTGGAGGCTTTGATACCTCGGTAGAAATTTTTTTATTTCCGGAGGTATTAGGGAGGTCATCCCTTTCACAATTGGTAGTCAGTTTTGACATCAATTTCTCAACAAATAACGCTTTTGTGGTATTCATTTTTAGCCAAACAGAGTTTGGACACAGGTCAGAAGTTGGGGAGTGAAGATTATACGTTGGGAGACAGATGGAGAAATTGAGGGAGATTTGGGGGGGGGGAGAGAAGGGAGGGGGCTTGAGAGGGTTGTGAGAAAGGCGAGACCTCCATATAACAGAGGAACTGTGACCGAATGATAGGAATCCGGCGCCGAAAGTAGAGGGCCTAAAGAAGCTAATCCACCAACTAAAGGCCAGTCCCATCTCCCGCTGACAGCCGGAAATCCGGGAGTTCAGCAACCACCACGGACACCACCATTCAAGGTAGATCAAGATTAGACGTGTACACATCAAGATTTTCACCGTAACCTTAGATTTGCCCCTCGATCGAAAGAACGAAGAGAACAACCATACTCTAAACCTTTTGATGGACAATTTTCGGTTGCATTTTCTTGAACGAATCCTTGAAAATCAGTGTGACAGACGAAGCCATCCCTGAAGAGATTGCAAAAGAACGGGATCTGATTTTCGGAGGCAGAGCTTTGAGGCGGCGAGGACGGCAAAAAGATACTTTGCTTGGCACCGAATATGGTCAACACTGGGCTTGGGATTGGTTGTGTCGTCGAGCAGAGGAACTTGAACGGCATATGGGTGGTGGTCGGCCTTAGTTGTGGCAAAGGCATAGTGTTTGAATCATAAAATTCAAACAGTTGAAAGCTTTGATTTGGGGAAGAAGAGGGTTCTCCTCTGTCGTGTGAACAGTAGAGAGGATTTGGTGGCTAAAAATTATTAGTGTTATGCTATTGACATCTGATAACATGCACAATCATTTTATGTATTATCACACATATCTATGTGTACGGTCACGTTGACAAGTTGTCACTTTAGCCTTTTCGTTTGTTTATATGGAAAAATCTTCAAAATATTCCTCCAATTAAATCTACCTCCAATCCAAAATAATCCTTCTACTAACACACCTGTAATGTATAAAATGTGAACATCTCATGTAATAAGACATATAATCACATTACACTTATTCAAGGACTTAATATGTTTCCTTCATTTGTGTTCTAATTGGTTGACTAGTGTCTATGGTTCGGTCGATGAATTTGTTTTTAAAAAAAACAAACAAGATTCTATTTACGTGTAATTTATTTTGGTTTCACTATTAATCAGTGAAATCATCTCAATGTTTTCTTTGAGTTCAATCTTGATTCCATTACTACAATTGGGTCTTGTAATTAGTTGATAGATTTGAGGCTCGCTTTTCATCCCACATCAATTGTTGTTGTCTTTTGGGGAAAAACGGTTGTTTTGTTTGACTTAATAATTTGAAACCTAGTGTAATTTGATCAAATTTGTGTCCTGAATTCCAAGCAGATGCGTGGAGAATGAAGGGAATGAAGAACACTTCCTACACCAAATCGCGAACCATAATGAATAAAAAACACTAGATGAGTCAAATCAACCGACTACAACATGTTGATCATACATTCACCCTTGTCAAATGACCCGTGACCATTTGCACGAACAAATCCTACATTGACAGAAACCTCCATTGCCGAAATTTTGCCGAAATGCAACTACAAGTTCAAAACCTTTAACAAAGAGTTAGGATAGTAGAAGAGAGAGAACAAAAAGCATTGGGACTTGTTATCACCATCCATAATTACCTGATTATCACTCTCTTTGACTTAATCAAAGACACGGTTAAGATATTTATAGATGTTTACCCTACTTACAGTAAGTGGCGGAGCCAGAAAATTTTCGAAGGGGGTACAAAATTTTTTTTTTCCCGTCTAAGACATTTTGCATATTAATTTGAATATTAATTCACATATTATGTTAAAAATTAAACACTAAAATCTATAAATTAAATAAAAAATTATAATAAAGTTTTCTTACTATAAATTAGAGTTTTTGTTGTATATATATTTTTTATTTAGATGGTAGTTAAATTAATTTATATATTTAGTTTGTTTTTATAAATAAATTGTCAAATAAATTATATAGTGGTTGATGAATTATTGTATTGATTACATTAGATTAACTAAAAGTTAATTTAAAAAATATAAAATTCAAAAATAAGGTTTGTTTTGTATATTAATTTTAGAGTTTTTTTTTAAATAAGTTGTCAAATAAAATTAATTAATGGTATGTTAAAAATTATATTGAGTTGATTGTATTAATTAAGGGTTAAGTAATAATAAAAATAGAAAGTACATTTATGTTGTTCCGATGACTTGATCCTTGCCACCATCTACCAAATGAGCTATCAGAAAATCTATTATATATAAGTAAAGTAGCCTACAGATCACTGACGTGGCGCTCTAAGGTTTTAAGATTTCAGCCAAATTACCATATATTACTAAATTGCCACTCCTAAAAATATATTTTTTAAAACCTGATTCTTAATTATTAAAATTGTTAAATTTAAAGACCGGATTCTTAAAGTTTTTATTTTTTAATTTTTAATTAACAAATAAATATTTTAAAATTCAATTTTCACTTTCCTTATTATACATTATCTATATATTTATATAAAGTAGCGTACGAATTGCGGACATGACGCTTGAAGGTTTCATTATTTCAGCCAAATCATCTATTATATATAACTAAAGTAGCCTACAGATAGCTGACGTGAATTTCTAAGGTTTTAGGATTTCAGCCAAATTACCATATATTACTAAATTGCCACTCCTAAAAATATATATTTTAAAACCTGATTCTTAATTATTAAAGTTGTTAAATTTAAAGACCGGATTCTTAAAGTTTTTATTTGTTAATTTTTAATTTTTAATTAAAAAATAAATATTTTAAAATTCAATTTTCACTTTCCTGATTATACATTATCTATATATCTATATGACAATATACTAAAGTAGCCTACGGATTGCGGACGTGACGCTCGAAGGTTTCATGATTTCAGCCAAATCACCATATATTACTAAATTGCCACTCCTTTTAAAATTATACGTAAATCTTAATTTGTTAAAAAAGTATTTATTTTAAAACTTATTAGTATCAATTTCGATATTATGATTATTATCTGTTTTTTAGTTTTTTAGTTTAAAATCAAATTAATATTATCTATTTTTGAAGCCAAATTCCAATATATTAATAAATTGCCATTATTTATATTAGAAAGTTTTAAAATAAGTAAATAATTATTTACAGTATTTCAACCAAAATCAATTCAGATTTAAATTGTTAAATTTGTTATAAATCTCCAATGTATATCCAATATCGTTTTTTTCAAAGAATTGTTAACATTAAATATTTTAAAGTAATCCAAAAAAATTTTAAAAAAAAATTTCATTTAAGTTAAGCTTAACTTTTGTTTAAACGATTTATATATTTTGGTGCATTTCTATCTTCCTTAAAAAAAGTTAGATCTTCATTATATTGTATCTTTTTTTTTATAGAATTTCAGTCTCGTTACGGTTAAACTATATTGGGTGAAATGGGAGACTAGACTCCTTTTCATATCAACGGACAAATTAGAACCCATTTACTTATATTTAAAGATTAAAGGAAAGGGCAAATTAGGAATATGAAATTACTTAAGCCCAAACCCAATTGGTTTAATGAAAGTTCAAGCTCAATTGTTTTAATGAAGGACCAAGTGTTTTAATAAAAGTTCAAACCCAATTATTTTAATGAAGGCCCAAGTGTTTTAATAAAAGCACAAGCCCAATTGTTTTAATGAAAGACCAAGTGTTTTAATAAAAGCCCAAGCTCAATTGGTTTAATGAAAGGTTACACCCAATATACAAGCTTCGGAAAGGGCCCGATACACAAGTTTCGGACAAGGCCTAATACACAAGCTTCGGACAAGGCCCAATACACAAGCTTCGGACATGGCCCAATACACAAGCTTCGGACAGGGCTCAATACACAAGCATCGGACAGGGCCCAATACACAAGCATCGGACAGGGCCCAATACACAAGCATCGGACAGGGCCCCGTACACAAGCATCAGACATGGCCCAGTACACAAGCATCGGACAGGGCCTAGTACACAAGCATCGGACAGGGCCCAGTACACAAGCATCGGACAGGGCCTAATACACAAGCATCGGACAGGGCCCAGTACACAAGCATCGGACAGGGCCCAGTACACAAGCATCGGACAGGGCCCAATACACAAGCATCGGACAGGCCCAATACACAAGCTTCGGACAGGGCCCAATACACAAGATTCGGACAGGGCCCAATACACAAGCTTCGGACAAGGCCCAATACACAAGCTTCGGACAGGGCCCATTACACAAGCATCGCGCTAGGGCCCAATACACAGGCCTGCGCCAGGATCCAATACACAAGCCCGTGACAGGGCCCAATACACAAGCCCGCGCTAGGGCCCGATACACAAGTCCGCGCCTGGATCCAATACACAAGCCTGCGCTAAGGCCCAATACAAAATATTAATAAATCTTACGCCCTGACCCAATACACAAGCCAACGTCAGCCCAATGCACAATATTAATAAATCTTATAGTTATTGGGTTTCGAACTCTAGATGAGATAGCCTTATACCAATTGGACTAGTTAAACTTTTGTATTCCATTATTGTTTTTTGTAGTGTTATACTTAAAACGGAATGCTAATACACAATATTGATACACAATTTCAGATACACACTCCCGTCATTTACAAAAGTATGTCGTTTACACAAGGTCAGATTACACAAATTTAAGCTTCAAATACACACTTCCATCGTTTACAAAAGCTCGTTGTTTAAACAAGGTCAAATTACACAAGTTTAAGCTCAATCGAGGCCTCAAGTAATAACCTTCATCCTTTTCACCGTACCAAAGGTCAGTTTGCATGTCAAACTCATGGTATTCCCTTCCTGTTCCAAACTGTGACAGTCTATCAGACGAAGCATCAAACTCAGCATTTGTTGTAGAATGATGTCCATATGGGTTTGTAAAATCTAAAGGTGCATAAAAATAGTAAGAAACAAAGAGGACAACATTGGAATCCATGATTGAAGTCACAAAAAGTGATTATAAAACTAAGAAAAGAGCAACCTAAACATCTAGAAGCTTTTCTATATGCCAAATGGAACCTTTTTTTTTTTTTTATAATAACACAACCTGAGAAGTAGCAAATATATGCAAAAGAACAACACAGAAAAGCAAGATTTTTCCCACAAGAGACTGATACCAAGTCATAGTGACAATTTTCCAAGAATAACAATAGGCATATTTTTAGGCTAAAGTTGGTTCTCTGACAAACCCTAAGCCTTGCAATAAATAAATAGAGCTACAATAGACCATCAAGGAACACTATATTGTAAAGGGAAAATCTGCAGATTTGCTTCAATAGTCCATTCAGGAATATAACAGGCATACTTTTTATAGTAAAATCCATCACAATAAAGAACAAGCGAAGCACATGAAAAATGGTTACCAACCGAAAGGTCACTGGCGTTGAGCATGTGACGACATTTTTTGCATTTTCTATCTGGTTATGAATAATAGTTTGGCCAGTACACAAGTCCATAAACATGCTGAGCTAGTATCCCAACAATTGGTGGAGCAAATGACGATAGTATGGATTCAAACGACCGATCCAAAGCATATATACTTGTCCGTGATTTCTCTTGTACTATTTCTGCAAAAATTGGACTGGAAAACCCCAATCAGTAAAATATTTTTGAAAAAAAAAACAACCAAGCAATTCTAGAGCTGAATACGTGTGTACAAGCATAGCAAAGTGACCATGTTTAGGCCAGCTTTAATGGATTCCTATCAACAACATAAACCACAAACCCTCAAACTTGTAATTCTCTAAAGCATATAATACACTAACAGGTGGACAATACCAAGAAACCGTAAAGTATAATGGGAGATTGGTGATATAGCTTACTTATTGGTTGTAGGGGCATTCTATGAAATGAAAAATCCGGTCACAAAAAGGATGAAGCCATGTGATAAAGCAGTAAAAGTGTCATCAGGTAAGCCCAGTAGAAGTAGAGCTGCCAAAGGTATAGTAGAATGAAGATAAGCATCCCCAATTCAAAGAGTAGTAGTAATCAAGTATATCATAACTTTGAATCATAGTATACAAAACCAAAGAATTAAAAACTAAATCATACAAAGAGAATCCTTAAAAATGCATATATGTCAATTTAAACAACAGCGTTTAGTGCTCTTCAAAGGAAAAATCAATTATATGAACAATGAACCAAAAGAAAAGATCTATACCAGTACAAAACACAATGAATTATCCATCATCAATTGCAATAAAGAAAAGGTGACCATTCATAAAACTTTATAATGTAAGTTGGGGTAGGACTGTTTGGTATCACGGTGGCGCGGTATGGCCTATACCAGTCATTGAGGAGGTATCGATCATATGGGTGTAACTCATATCAAAATCAAACTCGACAAGGCAACGTAATTATAATTAAATAAAATTTTAGCATCAAGTGTGATTATAAGTTCAACATGTACCATACAACAAAAGAATAAAATCAAAATCGAGAAACTATGCAATTGTTAAATGGGAGGAAGGAGAAGAACTTACCAGATCCGAGAATTGTTGGGAAATTGTTGAAGATGCCTTATTTCTCAGATCTGTTTGGGTCATCGAGAGAGAAGAGAGGAACCATATCTGAGAATGATCTTGATGTCTTCGGCTGTTGGGAAATTGTTGCCAGCCAACACGGCCAACAAATATGCGGCGACAACCTTCATCTCTGCTCGATGGAATGCTCTGAATGATCTCGGCTGCGAGAGGTTGAAGAAGCCCTATTTCTCGGATCTGTTTGGGGTCATCGAGAGAAGAGAGGAACGAGAGAGGGGGAACGGGAGAGAGGAAGTTTGTTTACCATTATGCCTTTATAATTAATTCGTTTTTTATTTAAAGATATATCAAAAAAACTAGGAGGCCTAGTTGATTTTTGGTTTACCCAAAAGACATTATAAGCTCAATCCTCTCAACTATATTCTCAATTACATGATTTAAATCAGATTATATATCACTCACTTTTATTAACGAATAATTTTTTTTAAATGCGCTTTTTTAAACAAAATGTCTATTTACCGGAATCAATCCTATATATATTATAAATACCCGTGCAGGGCACGTAATCTAAACTAGTTATGAATTATATCCGCCTACATACTAATTATTCCGCTGCAAGGGGGGGACACATTCCCCTCCCTTACCCTCTTGTCTCTGCCCCTGCCTACGTTAGAACTTTTGAAGCATGTTTCAATAGTGTTGCTAACGTCTAGAAAATTTGTGAAAACTCTCTCCCATATTCCGCCCCGACCAATGGCATATCACCACTAACCTATTTAAAAAAAAGTTAGTTCTAGCTAAAAGACCTAAAAGAAACGCTATTTTGTGAGTATTCTCTTTTTTATTTTTATCATATTCTTTACATTGAGGACAATGTAGGATTTAAGTGTGGGGTGTCGTACATTATGAATTTAACCTTTTATTTTTCTCGCATCTTTTTCAAAAAAATTTCATCAGTTTTCAACAAAATTAATCTTTTGTTTTAGCTCAGCCAGCCGATCGACCCTAACTGGTCCCTGACCTGAGCATAAAGATATTATATTCACGCTAATATTTTTGCACTATCTATCTCTCGAGTAATGAGGTGATCGGTTGATCGACACAAACATGTCAGCTGACCAGTCCCTATTCTATTAACATGCATCTTTTGTTTTGATATTATCTTGTTCCAGAAAAAAAATGATATTACTCTACGAGTCTAATTTGGTTGACGGTGCTTGAAATCTCGCTCATCAAACCTCGTTTACTCCATTGAGTTTTATGGATGACAACAAGTGATTTTGTTTCATAACATAACCATGTGAGGATTCTTAAGCATATACATATATTGTTTGTGATTTTCTTTTTCATGAGTAGACTCCACTATGTTTTGTTTATCTAGAACTTATGATTGACTCCTTTCCGAGACTTTATGTTTGTCTTGATTAAATTCATATGAAAATGTTTTAGACGTTCTTTGTTAAGCTCATTTGATGAGGATCGTTGTAGACGAGTCGGTGCAAGGATGTCCACGGTAAGATCCAGCATAATCTCTCCTTCTTAGACTCGAACCGAGATGGCGATCAACGGATAGAAGAGAAGGATTTTGTGATGGATTGGATGAATATAGATTAGGAATATGGACGTGTTGGATGAAGGATATGACTCACCTTCGAAGAACATGAACTAGAAGAACCAATCTAGGATGTGACGCACTTAGGTTGAATCTTCTATTGAAAATCGATGTTATTTATGATCAAGATCAATAAAACCAAAGAAATTTTATTACTCCTAACAATAAGTAGTGATCTAAGGGAAAAAAACAAAAACAAAGAGTTTTCTTTTGAGGTTGAATATGTCTACCAACTAAAGAGATGACCCTTCCTTTTTAAACACAAAATAATAAGGGTAAAACCGTCTAAAAGAGAAAACAAGGAATATTCTCCAAATATTCAAAGGTTTTTAAATTTATTAAAATGCACTTACAAAATATATCACCCTCCATAGACAAACGTGGTCTTAATGACGAGTCGTCACGAGTCATAGCGGTACCGTCATGGACAAACAAGAGACTCTACACTTTCAAAGAAATTGTCCTCAACATTCCAAAAGCCAATAAGTTGGATTTGATGTCCTCATGTAAAGCACGAGCCCTTGCCCGAGTAATTCGTCCCAAGTAAGGTTGAGCATCGGCATTCTTCCTTGGCGTCGCGTTGGTGTCGTCCAAATGGCCCTCTCAGATCTTACATGGATTCTTTCCACTTTGCTCGGCGTACTTAGCATCCGGTCCTCATTTGATGAGTGAAAACCTCTCCCACAAGGTAGTCCGAAGAAACTTAAGAAGCACTCGATGGAAAAGATTGCATATCCTTGGCGTGGGTAGCATCGGACCCGAGCTTGTCTTGCACTAGATGCGGCGTAGTCACATCATCCTCATTCTCTTGAAAAGGGTTCGACCACGAACCATGATCTTGCATCTCATCATCACCGTTAAGAAAGAAAGAAAGAAAGGAGAAAACGTTAAATACCTCGTGCACACCAAAGTCCGGTGACTACTCAATCTTGTAAGCATTGTTGTTGACATGTTCCAACACCATATAATAAGGTCCATCACCTCGTTTCTTAAGCTTAGAATTCCGAAGGAGAGGAAATCATTCCTTCCTTAAAAGGACCCAAACTAGATCACTGGGCTCAAATATGACCTACTTGTGTCCTTTGTTAGCTTGACGGACATATTGCATGGTTTGCAATTGGAGACGAGTACCCTCGTGCATTTTCTTGACCTTAGCAGCATGATCAAGCCCTTCACGCCATAAAATCAAGAGGCGTAATGGGATTGCGCCCATAAACTACCTCAAACGGAGTTTTCTTCATAGCTGAATGCACCAAACAATTATAAGATAACTCAATGAAGGGCAATCACTCTTCCCACCTACGCAAGTTAGTACGCAAAATCGAACGCACAAAGAACCAAGGGTAAGATTAACAACCTCAATTTGTCCATCCATTTGAGGTGATAAGTGGTAGGAAAAAACAATTTTATACCAAGCTTAGACCAAAGTGTCATCCAACAATAACTCTAGAACTTCACATCACGATCAAACACATTATATTTAAGAACTCCATGCAACCGAACAATATGATCAAAGAATAAACTATCAACGTATGATGCATCATCGACCATCTTAGAAAATCGGTCAACTATAACAAAAAATAGAATTTCTCCCTCTGATGCAGGTTCATGTCGAAGCTTAACTCCACCACCCCGGATGATGAGACCAAGTAAGCACATGATCTTGTGGAGAGCTAGGAAGAGATATATGCATAGATTCAAGAGATGTATCAAGTTGCATGGATCCTGACTTGTACCTCATGGAACACATGCATGGAGACAAGGAACCGGAGGCATGATCACATGTTGAAGACCTGGGAGACACAAATAATCCCTTTATTTACGTCGAGCTAGAAGGTACGCGGGCAACAAGTTGCACCGCTACCCGTTTCTAGATAGCAAAATCGATCCTCCTAAAAACTACGTCTAAAGACCTAGGAGACACAACATTACCATGTAAGACCCGTTGCACCCTCTTGAGAATCTCGATGGCATCGGGCGCAAGAAATCCAAACGTGTCAAAAACGAATGGAAGAAACACATGTTGGTTTTCAATGCAAGCCCTTCATGCTTAGCCACATTCGCAGAGGCCGCGTTGAGGGCCGCTTTACCCACAACAAAAGGCCCGCTACCCAAACTGACTAGAGGAGAGACCCCGTCAAATCAATACAAGAATGTTTTCCACCTACACATCCAAACACTAAGACACCCGCCGGCCTCAAAGTAGATCTCCCTTTCGCTGATCAGTTAAGACGGTCACAATTGCCTCCTTCTTAGTCGAAACTCCTGCTCTCCTAAACACATCACATAAAACATCACGAACCAGATCATGCCTATATTTGAAGTCAAGGAGTTCTTTACAATGAACTGCATGCTCCCTAAAAACATTTAAATCTCTTCGACAATTAGACATAGGACAAGTCGCACTAGCCAAAAACAAAGGAATCATAAGGCGATACTTAAGGATTATGCGATACTCAACTGGAGAGATACACTGTCCAAGCCCCTCAATGGGTATCGCAAAAACGAAGTCTTGACTATACGTTGACTACAAACACTTAAAAACTGTTTTCTGTCTAAGGGTCAAACCAAAAGTCACTTCCATTGCGTGCACTATTTTACTGAAAAGAGCACTTGCCAAAGCATGTTGGGATTTAGGAGGGACGGTGTTCTTGATAGTAAACCCAAAAAGATCGAAACTAGGAATATAAGCCTGAAGATTGTCCAAAGCTGCGAAACTAGGAATATAAGCCTGAATATAAGCCTATATCAACTACTCCACTGTCCCGCAAGATGTGGTCTTGAAGAATCCAAGATTGGGCCCTAGAGGCCACAAAAACAAAAGAAGAAGTCTCCATAGTCGAGTATAAACCAAGCCCTCCAAACCGAATAGGCAAAGAAGCAAATCACCATTGAAGATCCCAAAAAAAAGGGCCGCCACAGACCACAATATCCTCAACCAATCCATGGAGTCCAAAATCAAAATAAGTTGCTGCACACTCTCCATGCTCCAGTAGACAAGTCCTCAAGCTAAAATACATATTAGCAACGCCCATACAAGAACGAAGAAAGATAACCTCACTCTTCGGGTCCCTCAGTTGTGGAAGAAGGTTCATCAGCTCAATTGCCTTAACCGCTCTCTTCATAACTAGCTCTCTAACAAACCCATCATCTTTACTCGGTGCCCCACCCAACAACTTAACACCCAACGCCGGCCTCACAATGCCATGAGGGAATGGACCATCTCTAAGCTTCAACCCATCACATGAAGGCCAAAATAGTTCAGGCTTACCAAAACTAGGCCCAACCTCTCGAATGACATCAAGCGCTCTAGCCATTTTTTTCTGACCGCCCAATAACAGTACCATCATCAATATACCAAGCATGTAATGAAGAAGGGGATGCTAGATAAGAGAAAAAAGGAGCAGCTCCAAAGGGTCTCCTTGTTGCACACCAGTAGCCGACCAAATAAACCCATCACTAATGTACAAATGGGCAGCCTGCCCATATAAGAAATTAACCCATAAAGAGATAGAGGGTCATATTTCCCTTACTTCCCTAAGTAACACAATTCTATCAACAAGTTTGAAGGCGTTTGAAAATCCACTGTCAAAATAACCAGAAAACCATCAGCGTGACGTTTATTCAAAACCTTGTTAACACTATGTAAAATAGCCTCTGCACCACCTGGAACACCGACCCCAAACTGAAAATCTCCAAGATATTCTCTCATATCTTTACTCATCCCGTCATCGCTACTTTAGACACCAACTGCCTCAAAACAGTACCCACTTGATACGGGGTAAGCCTGAGTTTGCACGATCTTTCGACACCAAGACTTCGTATGAAAGAAAAGTGCAAAAAGATAGAAACTTGAAAAGAAAACGATGAATGAATGATCCTATTATTGTGAAGGATTGATAAAAGGATAGATCTGGTTGAACCCTTAAGACAACCAAGAGCACACTAGGGAAACAATAGCCCTAACACACAACTTAGAATGAATTGAAGAAGCCCTTCCCCTATAATCTCACACAAAAGGGAAAGCGATTGTCCCTAGAGCATGAGAATTCGGCCGAAGATGATTGAGAAACACCAACTTGCCAATCCAAGTTACACAACTCAAAGCAGTCCAAGATGCTTGGCGGACGAGAATCCACTCGCTGAGTGTTTGAATAGAATTCCACCTATTCGTTCTGGATTCCACGAGAGAAGAAAATACTGAAAGTATTGTGTTTGATTTATTGATAAGATGATTGAAAAACACGTCTAGCCTATGCCTTATATAGGCTAGTGGGACGTCATCTAGGGTTTCATGCGGGTTATGGGCCAAATCTAATATCGAGCCCAAACTAGCTAATAAGATAAGATCAAATCTTTAAGAGGTAAGATCAAACTAAAGGGCTTAACTAACAAACCTAAAAAGCCCAAAATAACAATTAAAAGGAAAGCCATAATAATAAAAAGATGTCCAAATATGGGCTGAAAATAATTATCAAGCTAGGCCATATTAGCCACTTAAATTGGCCCGAAAGCTCCTTCCTTCCCACACAGCCCGACGCACATCTTCCTCGTACGTGTCTATATCATCTCGGCTGACGGGATCTCGACTTTACCTCTCTCTCACGTCTCGGCTGAGGCTGACGTGATCTTGATCTCGGCTGAGTGGATCTCGGTCGTTCATGGCTCCTAGATCTGGGTTGGGGCTGACGTGATCTTGGTCTTCTTCTCTGGTTATTCGTCTTCTCTTGCTTATGCTTCCATTTGTGTAAGGAGGTGATGACAAGCTGCTAGATGCTCTTGTATCATTCTCCCTCTCTTGAAAAGAATTCGACCACGAATCCACAGAGTATGGACTTGAGCCATGTTGCAATGAATCGTCTGGGTCGATTGGTTCTGAGGGATCTTCGTCTGAATCCTCGATCGAGTTGCCTGAATAAGATGGCTCCGAAGGATCTTCGTCGGGGTCGTCGACCTGCATCATATCTGGCTCTTTGATTTCCCAGTCTATGAACTCTTCCTGCTCCATCTTAGTTTGTGTAGTCTCCCAATCCACGTCCTCTCCGGTTGCCTCTTCCAACTTTGGAACGTCTGGAACTAGTATGTCCTCCAGCTCTATGATGTCCCACTCAACGTCCTCTCCGGACGTTGTTGCCAGCTCCGAAAGGTTAGTATATGAGTCCTGTTGGGACGTGCTATCTCCTTGACTCGACTGCTCCTCTCCTTCTATCCACTCATTGGTACCTACAAAAATGGTCAAAGTACAACTTCCATCAACTTTAGGTGTAAACTTAATATCAATGATTCTCAATATATGGATAGGGCGTTGGTATACACGTAGGTAGCTCAACCTCCACAGTCACTTGTAAATCAAGTTCCTCAAACTCAGTAACAATGTTCAGACAGGGATATTCATCAGACAAATATCTCCAATGATAAATAGCCAATGATTTGCGAATTCCATGGAGTGACTCAACTAGACTCTCTACCATGCCAATATTTTGCATAGAGGATGAGATTTCCTGATACACATAGTTGTAAGTAGGACATGTAGAAGGGTCAGAGTTTGAATTTCCAGGAGGATCCGTGTTAGTGATTAATAAGGTCTTCTTCTTGGCGTCCTCTTCTTTGTTCTTCCTCTTGTCATAATACCCAGTAACCTCTGTGGGAGTCATAGGCTTGAGTATGAAATCCTTGCCTTGAAAAGTAAAACAATATAGATTAATTTTTTCCTTATGAGTTACATCTTTATCATACTCCCATGGTCTTCCGAGCAATATGTGGTATGCATGCATGGTGCAATGTCACATAAGATTGTGTCCTCATACGCTCCAAACTTGAGCGTGATATGAGCCTGCCGATTGATCTTGATCTCTCCACAGTCATTCATCCATCCGAGCTTATAAGGTTGTGGGTGCTGAATGGTATTCATTTGCAGCTTGTTAACAACTTCTGTACATGCTTACTAGATTGCTGTAATTTCCACTATTAATGATCATGTTACATACTCTTCCTTGAACCAAACAACGTGTATGGAACAAGTTTTATCTCTGATTATCCTCATCTAGAGAAGGTATGATACTCAAAGCTCTCCTAATCACGAAACAATCAAGCAAGTCAGCATTAACTAAAGGATGAGGGGCACAAATATAACAAGAATTTCCTCTCTTTATAAGCCGTGGGATACGGACTCCTCTACGGCCTCAGTCGTGGCCTTCCCTGTCTTAAACTCAGCTGGATGCTCAACAAAATCAACAAGTGAATCAATGGCATCATCAGGGACTAACATATGTGAATTAAATTCAGCAACATCCTCTACAATTTCAACATTCATAGCAGGTAGTATTGCATCATTTAAACACATAGATGAGGGTGTAACTAGCTCAGCAATGGTACTAGCATCTAAGCACTTAGATATCTCCTCAACATGACTAGAAATTTCAACATGTATGTCTAGATCATGCTCAGTAATATAAATCTCAGGAGAAACAACATCTAAAGTACTTAAAGCAAGACAGGGGTCAGGAACCATCTTACTTGAATGAAGGCATAGTCCATAAACAAATCTTCCTTCCGGTTTGTCTTCTTCTTCATCCTTTTTCAGCTAGCAAAACCGTCCTCTCTTCTTCCTCCTCATCGGGATCAAAATCCAACTCATAGTACCCTCTGTCATTAATGATCAGTGTCCTTTTGTTGGGACATTCTCGCGCCATATGACATCTTCCTTGACACTTAAAACACGTGATATCTCTAGCCCTGATGGAGGAGTTAGAGTCATTTCCCTACGGTGTCGAGGTAGGAGCCTTTCCCGACGTAGGTGCAGCTGCGGTAGTAGGCGTGGTCTTGACCTCTCGGCTGTTGTTGGCTGCGTCTCGGCCGGCATTGCCTGGCCGTAGTCACGGCCGGCATTTCCTCTTCATGCGGTATTGGGAGCTCACCTATCTTGACTCTGTATCTTCACCTTCTTTTCAACTCTCACAACGAGATGTAGTAAATCTGTCAAGTTAGAATAAGCATACAACTCTATCTCATGAGCTAAGTAAGGATGTAATATCCTAAGATAACGAGCCATAGTAGCTTCCTCATCTTCCTGTACGTTGGCTCGAACTATATCCATTTCCATGGCTGCATAAACCTCCTCTGCGCTCATAGATCCTTGCTTCAGGTTCTCCAGTCGCTGGCACAGGTCTCTTCCATGATAAGATGGAACGAATTGGGCTCTCATGATTGCCTTCATCTAGTCCCACGTGGTAATGTCCGTATTTAAAGCTCGTCTTCTTTCCTTCAACAAGTTATTCCACCACATTAAAGCATAACCAGTGAAATCAAGGGCCACATTTTACCTTTTTAATGTCTGAAACGTTATGATAGATCCAGATTTTGTCTACTTTCGCCTCCTAAATAAGGTACACATCAGCATCACACTTCCATTCAAAGGGTGGTATCTTCACCTCAGTCTCTAGTACGGGATTCTCCCCATCATCAAAGTCCAGCTCTCTCTGTATGAATCGTTTGGGCTGCATGACTCCGGGATTATTCCGAAGTGGAAACGGCTGACGGGGTGGTGGGAAAGGTGGAGGATTGTTCCTAGGGACGTTTCTCTCATCACGTGGTTCCAATGCATCTAGTCTCTCCATAACCCGAGCTAGCATAGTCTCGACGTCCAAAGCCCGTGGAGCGTCGGCTACCCGGTTCTCGTTCTCCCTTCCTGAAGCAGACATGACTAAAAACAAGCAAACACGTTAAGGTTAGTTAAGAAAACTCCTAAGCTACCCTCTTCAAGTGTATCGCTCAATAACCTTCCTCGTAGGCTTCACAACTCCTCTTAGCCGGTTTGTGAGGATCACTGTGAATCTGCAAGAAAAATGTCTCAACAATGCGTTCAGGCAAAAGTAAGGTGGACGAGAGATCTCAAAAGGGAAACAACCTTTAATTTAAGTGGTGCTAGCTAGTAAAAAAAACTAACCTAAACTCTCTTGCAATTTTCTCAACCAACAAATCAATAATCTCAAATAAAAAGATAAAAATGAAGCCTGATGAGAATTTTCTTTAAAAAAAGGAAAAGAAAAAAGCAAAAGAAAAAGGGAAAAATAGGGGAAAAGGAAAGGGGAGAACAAAAGTAATAGTAACAATGCTCTGCAGGGATGTAGGGAACTCAAGGGTATAACAAAAGATGCCAAAGGGATCAAATGTATAACAAATAAGCTTTGAATATGCACCAACCAGCAAAATATGAATACTATGAATAACCGCAGAAAAACTAAATGACTAAGTCAACAAGAAACTTTTTAGAGCGATCTCGGGTAGGTGAACTGAGAGGGGGTGGGTTCGGTTTGAACCGGTTCGGTAATGGTCCGGTTAAGAGAGAACTGGTCAGGCTAGGGTTAGGGTCTGACGGCTAGGGTTTAGTGTAGGATTAGGGTTTTGCGACAACGGAGTCGACGACTAGGGTTAGGGTTTGCAACGACGGAGTCGGCGGCTAGGGTTTCGGGGTGACGGCTAAAGGGTATGAAGGTGACGACGTGGAGGCCGAAGCCTCGGGCGAGATCGGTTTCGGCTGAGACCGAGATGAAGGTGTAGGAGGCGGCCGGTGGTACAAGCGGTGGTGACGGGTAAGACTACGATCAAAAACGAGAAAAAGATCGAACATTTGGCAAAAAGGTATGAAGAAAATTATAAACACGCCACAAATAATCTATCTTTTTAAGAAATTTGAATGCGGAATTGAAAATGCAGTAAGATAACGAGAATAGTAGAAAATAACCGTTACGGTTCCTGCTCCGGTGACTCTTTTTGTGAAGAACTTTCTTGACAGATCTTGAAAGCTCGAATCTTTTTTTTGTTAAAGACGTGAAAATAGAGAGACGATACAAGGTGTCGAACAACATTGACTCTGATACCAATTTGATCGGGGTAAGCCGTGAGGTTGCCTGATCTTTCGACACCACGACTTCGTACGAAAGAAAAGTGGAAAAAGATAGAAACTTGAAAGAGAAAACGATGAATGAATGATCCGATGATTGTTGTGAAGAATCGATAGAAGGATAAATCTGGTCGAACCCTTAAGACAACCAAGAGCACACTAGGAAAACAAAGGCCATAACACACAACTTGAAAATGAATTGAAGAAGCTCTTCCGCTATAATATCACACAAAAGGGGAAATGATTGTCCCCAGAGCACGAGAAGTCGCCCGAAGATGATTGAGAACACCAACTTGCCAATCCAAGTGACACAACTTTAACATTAGTTGATGAAATGTAGTGAAATACTTAGAAGGAGAAGGTTTGTAGGGATGTTTATCCTCCTACTTCTTCAAAGTCTCATCAATATAAGGCGCAACTCCCGGGGAACAAAAATTAAAACTTTAACATTAGCTGTAAAATGCGCATCCAAAACCTTCAGAAGACACTGCTTGATGTTAGATTTCCTCTCCAAACCATCTCCATTCCCTGAGTCACTCTCAACCCTCACCAAAGGCCTACACTCTGAGCCGTCTAACAACCTCTGCACAAGCCTAGAAACACCACCATCCTCTCCCAAAGTAGACAAGGCTTGCAAAATCCACTAATGTTGGATCGACTTTTTACTTCCCGATCTTCTGTCTCGCCTGCACAAAGGCCTGAACACCTGCAACGCGCACTGAGGAAGCCAAAACAACTTAACCCAAGCAGCCACACAACTTGGCTCAGCGGCCACCTTCAAAAGAACACCCAACAACGCTTGAGAGAAGCATAAATGACAACTATGAGGGATGCTTTTGACACTATAAAAAGGAACACGCATAACCCTCTCCAACAAACCTGCATCAAAAACCATACCACCATCATCACCTACACCGTGTTCTACAATAACCGGCCTCGAGATACCACAATGTATCCACCATCCTCACCAAAAGAAAAAACATAGCCATAAGTGTGACGACACTCACGACTCAAAGTATGAATACTCATACACCGCCGACACAACCACATCTTGAGAACGGTCAAAACCTCCACAAACGCCACAAAAACATCAAGGTCACCCTAAAAGATGCCTTTAACCTCATCCTTGAGCTCAACCGCAAACAAGTGTAGCCTTTTCAAATGAGTTGTCAAACAAGAGAAACCTCTACTTCATTCTTTACCACCACAACACGCATAGAAAGAACTAAACGGACAACGGAGAAAACCACCACCACCCTCCGTCGTCATGTAAAAAACGCACCTTTTTTTTTTCTTTCATCCTTTATTTTATTTTATTTTTCTTTTTCCTTTTTGTTTTAGAAGAAAAAACAAAAAACAAGAAAATTACAAAATATACCCTCTTTGCGTAAGGGTTTCTTTCCTTCTTCAAAAGATATGGTATATGTTATGTATAATGAAAATATATCGATATTGTTTTAATATATATAGATATGGTTTTAATCTATATATATTACGAAAACAACTCTCATTTTGCCCACGTGTCAACCTCTTAGGGCATCCACATTAGTATTTTTTCGATTTATTTACATATTTGCCACAACATATTTACACATTTTTCAATGATTATTTCATCATAAAAATTTTATTAGAAAAAAGAATAAAAATAAAATCTACTCTAACCATTCAAACTTAACAAATTTATATATTATAATTCGATTTTGTTGAAAAAATCTCAAGCAGATCTTCTAATTAGATTTTACACATTTCTAAAGAATTTAAAACTAAATCTAATTTTATTTCTCTACCTTTATATAAGTAACCAACCAATGACATTGAGTATATATGATACTCTTACAATAATATTATTAATAGATTTTTAATTATAATCTTATTTATAAAAAATATATAATTTAATCCTCACATATGTTAGTCTTATTAGTTAATAAAAAATAACGAATTTTATAAATAAATATTCTATATATGCATAAAAGTGAAAATATAATATTTTCTTGTTAAGACAAAACACGCACTTCGGATAATAAACTAGTTTTTTAAAAAGTAATTATTTTGAGTTGGAATGATGAGATGATCTCCATTCCGATTTCAAGTTTTACCGCACACCACGACGTACAATCATACTGCTAAGACTCAATCCAGTGTCCATACCCAATACAGATTCCATGAGAATGATACCAACTACCAAACCAGCCCTTAAATCATTTTGACTCTCGTCAAGAATTATTTTGAGAGTAAAACAAAGACAATTTCTTGATGAAAAGGAATTGTAAATTTAAATTTTTTTTGCATAAATGGTCTTTTCTACGTTACTTCCTGTGTGTTTTTAGTCTCGTCAACACCGTCTCTCTCCCTTCCATTGCCAGACGCCCAAGCTGCAGCATGAGCGCCTCTTCCGCCACCTCTCGCAAGGTCATTCTCTCTCTATTTCTCCTTGGTCAACTACGTTCTTATTTAATTTTCATAATTTTCCTGTTTCTGACACAAGTGGATTCAAACTCTGTTTGTTTCTGTGATGGAACTGATCGATTCAAATTTGTGCATCATGGTTTGATTAGACACTTAGCAAAATTGCGGCCAATAGGCTCCACAAGGAGCTTGCCGAGTGGCAGCTCAATCCTCCCTCTGGTTTCAAATACAGAGTCTCCGATAATCTCCAAAGGTGATCAATCATCTTGCTTCCTAGGGTTTTTCCAATAATCGTTTATGTATCAAGATTGACTATACAATTTAATAAAGGCATGTGTTTTTAACTCAAAATGTCTTCATTCCTGACTGAGAAGGTGGGTAATTGAGGTCAATGGAGCCCCGGGGACTTTGTATTCCAACGAGACGTTTCAGCTTCAGGTTGATTTTCCCGAGCATTACCCCATGGAAGCTCCTCAGGTTTAAACCCTATCTAGAAAATGTTGAATGAAGGATGTTGATTTGAATGATGAAAACTTGTTTCTTGTTTGACTGATTGGGGCTAATCTGACAGGTGATATTTTTAACTCCAGCTCCATTACACCCCCATATTTACAGCAATGGCCATATATGCCTAGGTAAAGGCCTTTTCATTTTGAAAAGTAATTAAACAAAGAATTACTCATGTTCATTAAATTGTTCAATGACTTCTATGCATCCCTGTTTGGTATCCATATAGGATATCAAGACATCTGTATCACATATCAAATACCCATATCTGTGTTTTGTATGTTCTGATATGGATATCAAGTTGATATCTAGCGGTATGGTCAAAAGATATCAAATTTGATATTAATCTGATAGCGGACCGATGTAAGTGTTATTTTGATGTACCACCATATCTTCATATCTCATATCGATACCCATATACATACTTGATATCTTTGATATGGATACTAAATGGGCCTTTACTTTAGAAATAAAGCCGGAAGATTGGCATTCTATTGCTGTCATTCTATATGTATATGGTTATATTTATCTACATCGAATGCGCCTATGATTTTAGAACTGGCAGGCTGTTTGATGGTGCCTGTCATCTTACTAGAATAGAATCTTGTGCCAAGTCAACTAGAATAGGCATTTCCCTGAATGAATGCTAGAAATACTTCAGTTTTCTAGGTCTGTTTAGAATGGATTTTCAAGAGAACCATTTTCCCTGCATCTCAAGGTTCCATTTCCCCGAATGAGGAATCCTCGAAATCCTTAGTGGTAGGATATCTCATTAAAAGTGCAATTCATATTCAGATTGCTGGATCTTGTCTTACTTAATTTGATTAAGGCCTTGGTTTTGAGGTTTGTTGTGAATATCACAAGTATTATCCATCTAAGAATTGTTGCTTCCAGATAATGTTGTGGAATTTCAGTTGTTTTGTGAAACCCTTGAGTTCTATGAATGTGTTAGTTTGTTAAATTGTTGAAGAATGATATCTATGTTAGCACTATTACCTCATGTTTCACGGGAATAGATGAGGAAATGGACACAAAAATGAGGAATCGTCATAGTTTTACATAAATGATTCTTGTTTAACACATAAATGATTCATGTTAGCACTATTACCTCATGATATCTATGTTAGCACTATTACCTCATCACGTATTTGATTCTACACTGTCTATGGGTTGTGCAGATATTCTCTATGATTCGTGGTCACCGGCAATGACAGTGAGTTCAGTTTGCATCAGTATTCTTTCAATGCTGTCGAGCTCAACTGTGAAGGTTTGGAATTTCATTCCTTTCACATGGGCCGATTTTTCTATGTATATATTTTGTATTGTTCCAAAACAATTGATAAATAATTAAATTATGCTCCAGAGTACAAAATCCTTCAAAAATAACTAACATTCGTGATCACCTTTTAATCATCAATGACTAAAAGACCCAAAAAAGGTCGATCTGACTTCTGAGTTTTACAATGTCAATACAGCAACCTCCGGAAGACAATGATCGTTATGTCAAGAAGTGTGGTAACGGAAGGTCTCCAAAGGAAACAAGGTGGTGGTTTCATGACGATAAAGTGTAGAAAAGCTGGTATTCTGTATCTTGTGTATTAATGACTTTGAACTCATTACATGAAATCAAACCAGTTGATTTGATGCAAAAGACTACATAACTAGTGGTTTAAATGTACTTTGTAACTCGAATGATTTTTCATTGTAACAATCTGGCATTGCTTGTTAATTAGAACTCTTTTTCTAAGAAATGCATTGCAGGGTTAATATACTTCTCAAATTGGCAGGAGTATTCAATAGATATAAATTGAAAAAGCAAAGGTAACATTTACTTGCATTGATTTGTTTTTTTTAAAGAAAAGACACAACTCGAAGAGACACAACAATATCAACAAAAGCAAATCAAGTCATTTAAGCACAAGGAAAACTACTGGTGATGATAAGGGTTGTTGATGTGCCTGCAATACTTCCTGATCTCACCCCGGTTCCCTGTCAAGGGCGAGATTGTCTGCAACTTGATCATGGATTGTGCAAATTGCTCTAAGAAGGCATTGTTGTCGTATGCATATTTGTAAACAAGCTGAGCTGCTTCACCATTCCAGGTGAGGAGCACCTGGTCAGAGTTGAGTAGTCCCTTGAAGGCTACTATGTTCTTGAAGTAGCTGTTGTCGAACTTGAAAGGGCTTGTATAGTCCAGGAAGAAGAGGTTCTGGTCCCCACCAGAACGCGGGCAGCGGCCTCTCAGCTCGTTCGCATAGGCCTGGTTGAGAGTGTAGTCTGGTTGCCCGTTTCCGTTCTGGTTGTATAATCTCTGCTTGAAGCTAGTGCACCTCGCATCTCCAATGGTGTGACTCCCTGCATCAGGTATCATTCATTCATACAAATAAGTCATTTTTCGAAATACATGTTACTGAAGTTGATGATAGTGAGATTATCGTACCAGATAGGGTAACAAGGTCGACAAGATCGAGACCCTGTTGTTGGAACTTAGCGAGGATGGTCTGAAATGTGTTGTTAGGTGCAGGGATGTTATTGTTGGAGCCACTCAAGCTGGCTGTTAATGAGTCCCTTCTTCCCAATGGAAGTTCCCAGTCTGGTCCTCCAGCCTTCATATGCACACACACATATATAGTTATACTGACTAGATCTAGTTGATAAAAAAGAAAAATGTAGAGTATGTTATTACCAGTAGAGTTGATTCCTTAGAAGCTATAACAAGTATATCAGCACAGGAAACGGTCTCGGGACATTGTTGTTCAACCGCTGATTTAATCTCATCGAGCACCTCAAATCCACGGACGGAATGTCGGTTAGGATTGGACCTCTTCTCGCTGACTATTGACCCGCTGCTGTCTAGGAGCAGCGAAGCGTCGCAGCCTTGTACGAAGCAATCATGGAAGGAGAGCCTCAACAAGGAGGCAGCCATCCTCGGATCCTTGGCAACTGCCTTTTGGACCACATAACTTACAATCTGCTTGAGCTGCGGACACGTCCGATCATAAAACTGAGGGTATAGGTACCCACCTTGATTGTACGAGGAGAGGCATAACAGGGGAGAAAATGCAAGGACAATGACAAGAATGAGCATAAAGCTTGTAGACTTGGCGGCCATCTCGTTTGATCGTGATTTGTTTGTGTTACGGGCTTCAATGGATGTAGAGCAATATGTTGACGAGCAATTATTTATACTAGTGCTTCAAAGAGAGGATCTAGGGGAGTTAGTGACTGGTACTACCATAGCCAACGAGTAGAAGAATCGTTTTGGTAGCCTGCTACACTAACGTAGCAATCATTCATATATGAGGTTGTTAATTATTTTATCCTAATATTCCTACTTAGGTTAATTTATTAAACCTTTAATTTTTGAAGAAATGGCATAATCTTTTTTAGTTAAATATCTAATAATTTTTACGATATTTGATTGAGACAATGGAAATTAAAAGTTAACTAATGTTGATTGAATTCCAGTTCACCTGGTTTGTCAAATGTCAACCGGAGATGAAAATGTTTTACTGAAATTTAACACGTCCCTTTTTTATACTATTGAATAATGTCTTTAGTAGACCGTCCAAAGATAATATTATGGATGAAAATTTTACCCTCACAGGGGATTCGACCATTGATCGGGGATCGACATGGCCCGAAAAAAGAGTGTTTGTCCCGACACCATTAATTTTTCAGAAAATGTGGTGAACATGAACATGTAAAAATGAAGGCGGAAAAGGCAACGTTGTATGACAGAGTTTAGTCAAGCGTTAGCAACGTCTTGCCCAAGTTTCGGAGGGATAGGGCTGACTCTCTAGCAATAAGTCGAGTAAGCGAAAGTTCGATTCAACCTTGATGCTGACTTTGAACCATTTAAACACGATCATTCTTAGGCTCTGTATGGATAAGTTAAACCTTTTGAAACCACGTAGAGAACCTTGATTTGATTATCAACACCCAAGAAGAAAGTAATGAAAACCCTTCCTTACAACTTAACACAATTAAGAAACAAAGTCAAACGACCACCAAGAAGAAGCTTAGCGAAATGTTTAGTAACACCAAATTCCAAATGAATTGACATACACCCAATCACAAACAAAGCAAACAAGATTAGTAAGATTATCACTCACTCAATCTCCCTCAACTACGTATGAGTAGAGCGTATCAACCACAACGTATAACACATTAATTCATTCAATTTCAAGCTGCGTTTTTCAGCCTACAAATTACCCTAATATAGTCTAAATTACGGTTGAAAATAATTAAAAGAAATATAACTAAAAGATGGATTCCAAAGACATTAAAAGGCCCAATAGAAAATATAACACAATAATCTTACAAGAATATTTGTTGGGCTTTAACTAAAACATTCAAAGATCGTAAAATAACAGCCAAAGGTTGTAATTCCATCAATATAACCAATCCTCATAGGTTGTCTGCGTATTTCATTCTTGGTTTGTAGTTACATCCATATGACCATCTCTCATTGGTTGTCCGCGTATTCCATTATCTAGAAGTGTATCTACGACTTCTTGTACCAATTTCTCCTGGCACATTACTAATTCTCCTAGTGTCGAGATACTTGTTGTTAATAGATCAATAAACTTATTGTTCCGATAGATAACTCTTCTATATAGTTTATTAATATCTAAGCTCATTAATTTACCCCCATCGATGATTTGAATGATAGGTCGCAATTCGGGAGAAAGAACTAGTAATAGACACAAACCATCCATTCCGGTTCTATATTTGTTCGAATGAAATGCTTAACTAATTTCATGCGTCTAACCAAAAAAGTCCTTTCTTCTTCTAACTTTTCGATCTTACCAATACATATCCTCTGAAGTCTTCATGGGTCGATCTCACACGACTCTAGTAGGACTGGGTTAGTTTGACTTGAGTTTTCTTCGTTCACTTTCTTGATGTCCTCACCTTCCTTGAGATGATCTTCATTTCTATACTTCCTTGAACTTTAATATTTCTAAAATTCTTCTATGAATGACCATCACTCTTTATCTTCTGGTTCCATTGCTCATTGTTTTGTCATTCAAAAAACCCGCAATGCGATTGCTTTGCGTAAATGGTAAATTAAGTGTATTGTGAATACTTAGTTTGTAAATTTAAAACAAATAAAATGGTAATTTTAATCCGAATTTAGCATTTATTTATATACATACTAATATATATATATATATATATATATATATATATATATATATATATATATATATATATATATATATATATATATATAAAACTAAATTTAGGAGAGTTTTTTTTTATTCATGTCCATAATTTCTTCTCCATAGTTTTTCTCATATTTATTACTAATTTTTATGTCATTATTTCTTACATAACTAAATTTACCCATTTTTACATTTTTTTAACTCTTCTTCAAATATTATATTACATATTATGATACTGGTCTACTTTTAATATTTATGTACCAATTATCATTCTTTTATAACAATATAAAATATAATATGTATAATTATATTATTGTTTTGTTCAGAATATATAATCTATATAATCACTACTACAAAAATAACTTTATACCACCCTAAAATACCCGAGCGTTCTAATTCCGAAGTATAAAACCCTTACCGAAACTTTTAAAAATTAATTTGGGACTTTATATGCTGGATATAAGATTATCCGGGGTATAAAGGAGGATAATAAATTAATTAACAAGGTAAATACCTCGCGCCCGACCTATATGCTAAAATATTTATAAAATATATATCGCGGTTTGTCGATGTCCGGGATATTCGCTTGTACAAAATGGGAAGCAAATTTTTTTTTCTTCTATTTTTTTAAAAGAAAATCTAGACACTCTAACACGCTAAGAGAACGAATGAAAACCCTAGCATCTAAATTTGTTCCTCTCTTTGCTATTGGAACGAAAATCTAGACACTCTCTTCATCTATGTTACTCTCATTTCTCACAAATTTGTTCTTCTTTCTCGTTTGATGGCAGAGATAGGAAGCATTCTTCCTCAGGATCTGAGCGAACTCCAGTTTTGAAACCCTAAGCCTTCCAAAATTACTCTGCAACCATTCATTCATCGCTTCTCCGACTTGCTAATTGGAGTGCTAAGTTGCGCCATGTCCGAGCCCCGAGCGAAGCGTCCTAACGGTTCGTTGCTTGCCCAAATTGTTAGGGCTTACAACTTTCATTCCTCAATTTTTTTTCCTTTGAAACTTCTGCTTTACTATTACTTTCTCCAACTTTATGTCTCCCGAGTGTACTATTAGGGATATCATTTCTCAAGTATGGTTACTGATATTTGTTTTCCCGTCTCGGGTATTCTATGTCAGAGGGGATGTTGATTTTTTGCTCGGGAACATTACGGATTTACAAAGATCGAGCTTCATAAATTCATGTCTTTCAGTCACTTGAAATGTATGTCCGCTTCGACTCAGCCTCGGAATTGGTCCCAATGGTTATGGTGAAAGTTTAATTGTTTGTTTCAATGCCGTTCTTCTAGGTGATGATCCTCAGGTTCGCACTTAACTTGTTAGTCTGCTATTCTAGCAATCGTTGTGATTTTAGTGTTACTAGACTGTATCTTTTCCTTTTGTTGAACTCAAAGTTCAGAAGATGTATTATGGTAATGATATAGTGAATAATGAAATAGTTTCTTGTCTGCCACTATTTGTTGACTCATTCACTCTTTTGTGTTAAGGAGAAATAAATATTTGCGGTTATAACAAGCAACCACAAACACCAATAAGAGGTAAGTATTGCATCATAACTTACTCTCTCTTTATTCATTAAGTATGGGTAGATTAAAAAAGGCCCGTTATGGTTAGACAAGCAAACATTGACAAGATCCGATTGTACTAAATTAGTTATGGAATATATTTAGGTGTGTGTTTGGTTATATTTTAAGGTTTTGAATATAATCAAGAACAGATTCGCTAAGTATTGGTTCAAAACTTGATCGATATTCAATATTTGATTCTAGCTTGGTAACTTGACTAACCCCGCGACATATATTATTAAGGTTACTTACATATTATGAGTTAGTGTTTCAGGTGTAATTTATTTTTGATGAATAAATATTTAAAAGTTGAGAAGCTAATAACTAGAAACTAGTATTTTGCTCAACAAATTAATGTCTTTCGGTATTGATATGATGCAATGGTTGGTTTTGAATTGTAAGTTCTGTTTTTTCATTTAAAATGTTGAAGTAATGAGTTAATTACAAAAGAGGACAAATTCATTTTCACCATTGAATCAACGGGTGATATTAAAGCTTCCTAGCACTCTAGACAAATTCATGTCTTTATCCTCTAGACAACAAATTAAGATTCTCTTCAAGCCTGGTGGTTTGGTCTTTTATCGGGTTAAGCCTCTCCGCAAGCAATAAGTTGTGAGGGTGCTTACGGATATGCAGGAAGTTGTATGACAAGAAAATAACATGATAACCTCTAAAGGAACAATTTCTGACAAATCCTTAAGCATCATTCTTACCATATGTAATTATTAGTTTCAAAAATTTTCATTATCCTATCTATGTATTTTATTCTTAGTATATGGTGCCTTTAGAGAATATTCCTTGGTTTAACGGTTAAGTTTTTTTTTTCTCCAACTCTAAATGCAGACATGTTTTCTAAAGGTTTTGGCATGCATATGATGAAAGGATAATGACCATGAGAATGATGATCATTGCAGCTATACTTGAGCAAATAAGGTATGCTCTTGACCAGCTATTGTCATACAAATGTTCTGACAGTGAGGAATTTTTACAATCCATGAATGGTTTACTCTTCACAGTATGAATATAGTTACCAAGCATAATGTGCTAAATCATGTGTTTTATGAGTAGTATTTAAGGTTATTTCAGGATTTATCATCACTATTAGGCTGCTAGAGCCTCCATTGCATATTTTATTTGGAATGTCTGAATAGATCAACTTGTTAGTCTAGTATAAGAGTAATCTACTATTGGAAGTTATTTGAGTTTTTGATGAATATAAACTTTATGTTAGTAAACGGATGATAAGTCACATTGAACTATCAAATGACATTCTCTTTGTAAACTGCACTTTGAATGTTGGTAGTTTTCTTGTCGATATATAAATTCTATAACTAGAACAAATCATGTATGTTATGTACACAAATACAAGTTCATACTCAAGCAATCATGCAAACCATGAAAGGCTGCAGGCAGGTGCAACTATGGCATCTCATATGGATATGGACACACTACAAGTGCAACTATGGTTTCTCATATGGATATAATAAGGTGATCTTCATATTATCAACCTCAAAGTTTTCTCATGATGTATGTATAAAAATCTCAACCAAGATGATTATGATTGTTTCCGGGTTATAGCTTCCCAAGGTCCACAAAAGTAGGACGTCAAGTAATGCAGGTAGTTGCAATGGTTAGGTAAAAAATTTGGATCTGCCTTTACAAATTTGTTCAGGTAAAAATTTGGATCTGCCTATATTGCTCACGTCGCTTATGATCACTTGCATTTGGTCTTATGTTATTCAACTGCTTGATATCATGATCCTCGTGTGCCCAATATGAAGGTGGAAGATGATCTTAAACAACCCTTCATAAGTATTGAGTTTTCACATGACATGAGATCACTAAGAAAACTAAGCTTACCAAAATCTCTTATCATGAAATTTTTAGTACAAGACTGTAACATGTTTGGTGAGAATAATTATATCGGATAAATATAATCAGAAAATAGTTAGGGCGGACATATGATATCTCCATCTCTCCCTAGAGTTCTTTACATAAATATAATTCTCCTGTGCATGTTGTGCGGTCAACAGGATTTGTGCAAGTATTCTCCCAAGCAAGCATCTGTGCAATTTTCGTAAAAACTTCTTGTGTCACTTTTTCATACACATGATATAGCATCCAAAAATTAGCAGTGAACCATTAAAACTTCTTTGTTTACATTTTTATGCTATAATTGTTAAAGTTGTCTACCTACGAAGGTAATGGTGGCATTGTAGGTGTCATGAATAGCAATTTGAGAAAGTTGGTTGAGCAGTTTCTTTTTTATGGAACTATTGATTTTAAACAAAATATTGAATGTGAGTGAATAAAGATGATTTATTATGTCCTTTAGTGTTAAGAGCATGTGATTGTTTAAGTTGGCTTTCTTATATAATTGTATACCTAATTGGTTGAACCAGGACACCTTGAATTGATGTCAGCTTGATACTCATTTTGATTGTTTTTGGTAAACATCTCTAGCTTGATTGTCTTGGGAAAATTTCTCTTATGCTTCTATATTTACACCCTATAGTTCTTCTGTAATATTCTGATGCAGATCAAGAATGTGAAAATTGCAGATAAAGAATGTGAAGATTTCAGATAAAGAATGTGAAATTTTTTTGATGAAGATGAAGAAATGAGAAAGGCTTTTGAAAAATGAAAGCCGAAGACATTGTCCTTAATTGTGCTTCTTAGAGTTATTTCATTACGTGCTTTGTACCTCCCTTTGAAAAAGTGAAACTACATATTCATTGTGTTTAAATGATGATCAAAACACCCGATCACATATGTTTAGTAATATTTTAATTAAGTTTAGAAATATAATTTATTTATTTTTTATATGTTCTTGGGGATATTTAATTGGTACAGTTAATTTGAATATTGGTTTTGTTTTGATTGAAATGAATTGTGTTTGAATGATATTAACTCTATTTTCATATATTATTTTTATATACAAGAGGTATGTTTCTTAAAATAGAAACATGCTTTTAAATTCAACATAGGTCAAATACCCCGGATAAGTACTAGTAAAATACATCGGACATATCAAATATTATATATCTCGGATGTACATCCGCCGTATATACTAACAAATACTCCGGATGAATTCCAAAGAATAACCTGGATATTTGTATATCCGGCTTATATGCATTGTAATACGCCGGATATATTAAACAATATATACGCCGGTTGTACTGATGTCCGGGGTATATACTACCAAATACCCCGGATGGTTTAAATCACGTTAAATGGATGGATTTTTGTTCGAAGTATATACGCCGGATTTTAAAAAGGACACGCCGGGGTATATACCTTTGGACCAAATACATTGCTGACCTTTATGCCGGATGTGATCCGGGGTATATAGTCTCAAATATCCGGGGTATTTGACATTTTCTGTATTAGTGAATATACTAAAGCAGATATAATAAAGCTTGCGTGTCGCGCTCACGTGCGTTTCTACATGTCGCGTTAAGGATTAAAGGCACCAAAATTTTTTTTTCTTCTTTTTAAATCTATTTTACTTTTATTACTATTAAGTGCCCGTTTGGTTGGAGTGGTGGAATGAAAACGGAATGGAATCGGTTAAGGGTAAAGAAAGAAAATGGAAATTATTGGATCACTTTCATGTGTTAAAAGACCTCTAAACAAACATAACTTTTGATTGATTCAGATTCATTCCGTTACTGGGAATGATTCCTAGAGCTTCCAAACGAGCCCTAAATATACTATCATCTATTTAAATTAGATACAACTTCTATAATTAATAACTTATATTTTAAGAAATATCTTACATCCATTTGATCACAACTTATATTTAAATTATATTTTACTTGTACTATAATCTCATCTCCGTTATAAAAAATTAAAACAACTTCTATTAAATTAAATTAGATTTTAATTTCACTGTAACTACAATTTTTGTTTTTAAATTAAATATTGCGTCTACATTTATATGTGTTCGAGTATTTATAAAATCAAAATACACAAATTTTAATTTATTTTCATTTTTTCTAAAAATAAAGTAGATTGTTTTTATTAGACACCCGTACAAGGTATAAAATTGAACTAGTAATATCTATAATAAAAATAAAAACTATTTTAAACATTTAATTATAACGTTATAATAAAATTGTCATATTCTTTGTGAGTTATATGACTAAATACACAACCTTCACCCATCATCCATCCATCGCAGGTCTTTTTCGGGTTTTCACATACTTTTATGTTTCGTGTGAGTCGGATACTCACGGAGTGCGGCCCTAACTTGAGACTGAGTTAATCACATCTATTGAAGTACTAATCAGAAAGGGTAACCTGAGATAGAGTTAATCACGGATATTGAAGTTAAAACATGTATTCGATAGAAACCTTGAAAGACACCACAATATTGACAAAAACAAAAGCAACTCAAGGAATATACTCAAGAAAAGGAAACTAATAGTGGAGATGGGGATTATTGACACGTCTGCAATGCTTCCTGATTTCGCCATTGTTCCCAGTCAAGGGCGAGATTGTCTGCAACTTAAGCATAGACTTTGCAAACTGTTGGAAGAAGGCGTAGTTATCATATGCATACTTGTTGACGAGCTCGGCCGCTTCATGACTAGCTCTTGGTTAGGAGCACATGGTCAGAGTTGAGTAGTCCCTTGTAGGCTACTATGTTCTTGAAGTAGCTGTTGTCGAACTTGAAAGGGCTTGTATAGTCCAAGAAGAAGAGGTTCTGGTCCCCACCAGAACGCGGGCAACGGCCTCTCAGCTCGTCCGCATAGGCCTGGTTCAGAGTATAGTCCGGTTGCCCGTTTCCGTTCTGGTTGTATAATCTTTGCTTGAAGCTAGTGCACCTCGCATCTCCAATGGTGTGACTCCCTGCATCAAATATAATTGATCATAGTGAGATTATTGACTTAGGTTTATATATAAAGGCTGGTTTGGGTGAAGAGATTCTTGTGGGGATAAACCTCCTCGAATTGGCCATTGTTATTTCCTCACTTCTTGTGTTGAATTGTTATATAGACATTCAAGAGGTCAAAGAAAGAGACAAATGTGGAGTTAGTCACTCACTAATACTAATCTCATTTTATACTATTCATAAACAGATGGATTTCAACTGCTCCACTCGGCACAAGGGGATAACCATTAAAAATAATCCAACATACATAAATGACATGATTATGATTAATACTATAAAAACTTTTATATTTTAGATAAAAAAAACAATTAAAAATTCAACTATATAGAAGGAAAATATGCTTACTTATACATCTATCATTTGTGTTTTATTTTTATAATATAAGTATACATCTATTTAAGATTATGTATTCATAAACAAATTAATGTAATAAATTATAAATCACATCAACATGTATTACAGAACATAACACATTTGAATTGATCTTCTTCTTTTTTTAAAAAAAACAATACGAAAACTTTATTAACTATTCAAGATGTCTTCATGCAATATGAAATCGAAAGAAGAAGATAATTTCAAATAAGTAGACGATCAAATCAAATTTACCAGTCTAAGATGTGCAAGATAATAAATTGCCTTCTTACCTCGACGTCTAGCACATCGCCACATAGGCACCTTAAAACGAGCACTTAAACCAATAATATATTCACCAACCTACTAACTGTGTTACGAGGACAATACCTCATTTGAATCCTATGTAACAAAGACAAGCCATCCGTAGCCAGTCCACTACCACACTCTACATACCAAATTCAATGTTGCCTCCATCGCTTCAGAGATTTAGCATCGACCACCTCCACATCAAGTCCCAACTCAATCCTCCATCAACCTAGTAAGGAAACATAATCTAAATGATCCTGACTAATAAATCCCACTCCAATACATCCCTCACCGCAACCTGACTTTTAAAGGTTTACCATCCCATCACTGAAGGGTTCCATCTACTCGCCCCCACGCACCCCACCCTACCCAAAGGCACCACCATTGATGGTACATCCATAGTCATTCGGTTTGTCTAAACTATAGTAGATGAGTTCATGGCAAGCTTTGCCACACGAAAGTAATTCTCCACCTAGCCATCAAAAATCCGCCCATTTTGAGCATTGTAGATCCTCTATTACAAAGTGGCTTACTCTTGTTGAGAAGAAACATCATAACAATCAAACAAAAAGTCAATCCACACAATTAAAGAAGACCACCTTCTTCCTGCCCCTAAAAGACATGGTCGCAGTCACACACACCTCCTTAGCCACCGAGCACTCGCATAACACATGTAGGTTAATCTGAAGCTTCCCATAACAATCATAGGAGGGATCCTTTTAATAAACCGGCTATGTAAATTATCCATACACGATACTATCCGCAACAAGCCCTCCAAAGAAAACATGGAATTGGACCTTGATTCCACATATTTTCTTCCATAAACTGCCCCTACTTCTCCCATTTGACGACTCAACTCTCTTCTCCTCAAGAGTATCCTGTTCATACACTAGACGATAATTAAACACTCATGACATTAAAACACTCGTTTTTTCTCAAAATGTTATACTAGGATATCTCATGCCCCAACATCACCAAACGAATATGGAGAATATCCTTCGTATCCTCTTGGTCAAACCATTCCCTCATTACCTCTTCCCTCCAACGCCCTACCTCCAAATCAATAAGATCCATCACCCTCACACCTCACTAGAACTTGAAGTTAGACAAACTATTATAGGTCACCCTCTTTAAAAGAGGAAAACATCCTACAAGAACAATAAAAGTTATTATGATTCAAAAACTTAAAGGAGCTAGAGTTGGAGATTATAGAGGGGGGAGTTCGAGTTTGTAGGATTAAAAGGGAGCAATAATCATAGATCACAAGAGAGAGTCTACAATCATAATCAGGAAGGGAGGATTGAAGGCTCGGGTGATGGGGAAAATTGTGAAGAGAAACGACTATTTGCATGGCCAACAAAGATAATATATAGCAGGGTGATGATTTGTGCACCGTATCCGAATTACCCCATGACCTGTCTCGCCCATTTTTTACCCGTACATTTGTGTATTTTTAATCCATTATTTGGACCGAGTTTGTGACACGTGGATGCGACCGCCATCCGTGTTCTCCTCGCCCCAAACGCACCCCTGCTCGAGAGTTTCGTTGGCGACCTAAAATTACAATTTGTAGGAGAAAATAATGAATTTTGATTTTTGTTTTTGTCCAAGATTTTTATTCCAAATTTTAAAAAATCTTGAGCTTGATCAGAGAGTTTCTCGTGGCGGTGAAGTGTAGAGTCTTCCCTCAGTTTTCTTCTTTCGCCTCGCAAACCTTCTGCTTTATCACCCTTTGTGCAATACCCTAGTTCAATTCCACCGATCTTCAAACCAGGTACTATTTCTTTTTGAAATTCATCTACAATTTGACTTGGTTCTTTTCAATTATGATGTTTTTCTTCTTTTTTTTTTTTTTTTTTGCTGAATTTAATGAGGTTCAATGTTGGCCTCAGCTCATTGAATCATATTAGCTTGCTTACTCTCGTGGTTCCATTGATGTTTACTTCTCTTCGCTGTTGAATCCTCATCCGATTTCCTGATTTCAATTAGTTTCTGGTAATTTTGTTTTCATCAAAACCCTAAATAAATCGAATGCAGTTTTATTCGTCGTTGATGGAGGGGGTGGGTAGTGAGTCTGGAGACGGTGTAGCGGCGCCACCGAAGGCTCTCGTCAAGTGGAGGCGAGATCTCGCCATAAAATTTCAATACTATTTGGATAGATCCGTTCCTCACACTTGTCGAAGGTGGCTTGGAACGCTGGCGGTGGCGACGATCTACATTCTGCGTGTTTACTTGGTTAAGGGCTTCTCCGTGGTGTCCTATGGCCTCGCAACCTACGTTCTCAACATGGTGATTGGGTTCTTGTCACCAAAGGTTGACCCTGAATTCGAAGGGATTGATGGAGTCTCTTTATCAAGCAAAGAATCTGATGAATCTAAACCTCGATTTGTCAGACGGCTACCTGAGTTTAAGTTTTGGTAAATACTGACCTTGCATTATTTGATTGAAATGTCAAGAAATCATTCGGTACATTCTCATTTGTTTTGGTGGATTTGTAATTTCAATCAGGTATTCTGTAACGAAAGCTTTTGTGGTGTCTTTCCTTCTGACCTTCATATCAGTGTTGGATGTTCCTGTGTTCTGGCCAATTTTATTAAGCTACTGGCTCTTTCTCTTGTTTGTCACAATGTGGCGCCAGATCTCGCATATGCGTAAATACGGTTACAATCCATTCAGTACCCAGAAACCGGTATCACTCTCATTTCTGCACTTGAAACCTTTCTGTTTTTTTGAACCAAATCTTAAAATACTTGTTTGCTGTTTCACAGACATGAGAAGAAGGATCCTTCTGTCACAGAAACTTGACTGGTGTTTCAAGAGACTAATGCTGATCTCGAGTGACTGCAAGCACAGTGAAACATATGTGCTACTTACTTAAACCAGTGTTGTTGCAGAAACGCTTTGTAATATAAGTTTTAAGGAAAATGGATGTTCTTCTGTCTGTATCCCTTTCTCTATTGTAAATCAAATGAGTTCAGTTCAGATACCGATGGTTTGGAGTTTATTTTTCTGCTTACATTGTAAAGTTCAACATGTTTAATGGAGCAAAGTGATAAGTTTAAAGATTATAAATCCGAGTGGTTCTGTTTTCAACACATCGCGTGTTAATGTCATGCAGCAATGCGTGTATTGCCAAATACAATTCATTTCCACAAATGACTCAGAGATGTGTTATACTGTGTTTACACCCCAAATACAGCATACTCTAATGCGTTTTTCCACAGGAGCAAAACACAGTATAAACAGCTCTTCAGTAAGGGACCAATTTTTGCGTATGCTGCAAATTATAAATTTCCTCAAATTATAACAAAAAAGCAGAAATTATTTCCGGAACTTCAAAGAGGGGAACTTTTGCCCGGGAACCATTTTCTTCTTATAATCTTCGACCGCAGTCCAACGAAGCGGTGGTCCAAAATTGTATGCTCAAACTTTTCCCCCCGTCTCCAGCTTCAATCAAATTGCTTTGAATGTTCTTTAATTAGGGTTTTAACTTGTAATCGTATCAAAGGGGCTACTCTCAAATTCTAGGGTTTTCATGAATTGACTGTGAATTTGTTCTTTAATTGGGCTCTCGGTAATTCCTAGGGTTGACTGTGATCGTAATTTGGTAGTATCTTATTCGATATACGTCATTCATCTTTCTTCGACGTATTTATGCCCTTACAAATTTCGTTTCTTTTTGTGTCTTCTTAGCTAGTCTGAATCGTGAAAATGGTGAAGCTGAAACAACCCGAAGAGAATTCTTCCGATCCTGCGACCGATTTGAATTTGGTTGAAGAAGATTGGGTTATTGTTAAGAGGCAGAGAGTCAACATTCTGATGCCTCCTTCGCAAGTTTCATTTGACCCTGTTCCTTGCAACCCACCATCTCATCAGATTCAAGAAGCGGTATCGAGAGAAATTGACAGCTCTGCATTAGATCGTCCAGCTGGAAAATTTTCAGAAGATCGATTTGCTCATGGAAATGATAAACCCTCTTCTCAAACTATGGAAGATATTCCACTCTCTTCAAGATCTTGCAATCCGTCTAATGGGATTTTGCCACAAATGAGAGATGTTCCTAAAACACAGAAATCAACCAGGGATCACCGTGAATTGAGAAGTGGAAAGCAGTGGGCACTGTTGTATTCGAGAGAATCCAAGGTCAACGATGGGTCAATATTGCTTAGTAAAATGATGAAGGCATCAAATCTTGAGAGAAAGCTAATCAGAGCTGGTGGATTAAGCAGGTGGCTTACTTCCTTAGGACTCGAGGAGTTTATCAGAATCTTTCAGGCAAGAAACATCAGTAAATTTCAGTTAATAAATCTGACTATGAAGAAACTCGAGCATATGGGCATTCATGCAGTTGGACCACGAAGAAAACTAATTCACGCTATCGAGTGTGTTTGTCATCCTTACTGTTTTCAGATCTTGTAGTACTTTGCTGAATACTGTTTTAAGATTATCTGTATGATATACAAGTTTGAGACTTATATTTACAAGAATGTTTGGTTTTAAGATTTTGCAATATGAGTTGACAGCCATTTTAATAAGGCTTCGTTTACAAGTTGAGGGACTTCATCATGTGGGCAGTGCCCAGCTTGCAGGTTCACAAGAGTTGTGCTTGGGTAGAACTCTTTGATTCGAACGGCCTTTGTAGGACCCACCCATGGATCCAAGTCACCCCATAGAAGCAGTAGCGGGCAAGAGAGCTGTGTTAGAAGACTGTCTAATGTGTACTTTCTCTGGTTCGACATGAACCGGGACATCAATCTGTAATACACTTCTCCGGCTTTAGGGTCTGATGCTGGTGCGGTTATTGAATCCACCAGATAATCGTCGACATTTGAAGAATTGATGTATACCTGTATCAGCTCGATTGTATTACTACATTATACAATAAAGGTACATTACATGTTAAATATAAAAAGCTAGTGTCTTACACTTTCCAAGACAGATTTGATCCGAGCTGGTTGTTTTGCTTGCCAGAACAAAAACCCGAGAAAAATGCGCTGAAAAGCATCCTTTAAAGGCTTCAAGATGAATTTCTGCAAAGCAGTTTCTTTGGTTTCTTGGTTTTCAATAGTAGCATCTCCAAACTGTCCAGCCGAGTTCAGTAGCACAAGCCCAACTACTTGTTCAGGTAATGCTGCAGCTGTGGCAAGAGCTGTAAATCCTCCAAGACTGAAAACAAACATATCCACATATGAATCGTTCAATTCAGGCCGTCCAATGAATATCAGGTTTTTTTTTCATCAAATTTTAAAAAAATTATGTTTTATCGGGAAAAACGAAATTAGTTTACCTGTTTCCTACTACAACTGCAGGCTGTTGGACAACCTCTTTCAGGAAATCAGTGACCTGGTCTTTCCAGATGATGGCATCATAGTCAACAAGTGCCTTGTCACTCCATCCAAATCCAAGCAAATCTATGGCATAAACTTGGTATTCTTTAGCCAACTCAGGTATGTTATACCTAAACAAATGGATACACCATTGTTATCAACTGTGTAACACAGAATCTCCAAATTCAAGATTAAAAAAGTGAAACCTCCAGTGAAATGCAGAAGCACCAAAGCCATGTATAAGGACAATAGGAATCCCTTCTCCTTGTTTGACATAATGTATTTTGTGACCTCTCCATGTCCAGTAGTTATATCCTTCTGGCTTGAATGGCAACCGCTCCATTCCTATAACACAAGTAACAATCTTAAATTTTCATTATATTAATAATTCGATTCATCAGTATTTAATAGCACATAATTAGCTGAATTTGACCTGTAATGGGTTTAGCAGATACAGGAGATTCCTCTACAGTTGAAATAGCAGCTGCCACAATTCCTCTCAAAGCAAAACCCCTTCGACTAATCTGGGATTTACTCTGTTGATGAATTCTCACCGGCGCTTTACGTTGGTTTCCAGTTCTAGAAGATAACCCGCTGCACCACTGTGGAGGGGAAAGTAAGCATGAGGAAGAAGACATTATATGAAAGAACAAAAAATTTACTTACAATCGAGCTGAATAAAAATTCAGATACTATTTCAAGTATGGAAGAAAAAGAAGGGGGAGAATCTGTGGTTAGTAAGGTTCAAGTGTGTGGCCACTTTTAAGCCACTTAGAATTCTTGGGATTTTTATTTTTTTTTACTTGATTAGCAATTTAACGTAGGTCAGTGTTTTGCACAAGACAACACAATTTATTTATGAATTAGTGTAATAATTATATATAATAAACCGACAACCATATACTTATTACAATAAAAATACAAAAATAATAATAATATAAGAATATTCATAAAATTTAGTTATAATATAATGTATGTATCACGATTATCTTCTTAAAATAAAATACATTTTTTTTTAATATGTATTAGTTTAATTCTCGTACACTGTACGGGTTGCTTTAATATAAACAATTTATTCTATTTTTCAAAAGTTTTGTAAATAAAGTTTGTGTATTTTGATTTTACAAATACTCGTACATAGATAAAATGTATACGTAAAATCTAATTGAAATAAAAGTTGTTTATAAAACAGAATTAAACTCAAATCTAATTTGAAAGAAGTTATTTATTTATTTATTTATTGAAAAGGAATGAAATCACAATGATGTAAAATATAACTTAAATAGATGTTGTGAACAAATAAAAGTAAGATATTTCTTAAATAAAATTTGTCCAATTCTTAATTTTATCTAATTTCAAATAGAAATTTTTTTTATTTTATTTTAATGGCAATGAAAGTAAAATAAAATCTAAAAAATTTTTTTTAATTTTTTTTATTACAAAAGGAATTCGATGACTTTAATTTTAAAAGCGACACGTAGTAAAACGAACATGAGCTCGACACCTAAGTTTATTACCTATGATTTAGTATAGTACTAGTTTTAATATCCGCACCTTGTACGAGGTTCAACTACAATAACATTGTTAATATTTATAGATTAAAATGTTTGTTTTAGAAGATTTATAAATAGTAAATTGTGGTCATAGTGGACAATGGAGGCAATAATAGTCGCATATTAATCATAAATGTATAAAAGTTGTAAATGAAAATTTTTAATTATTTCCTTCATACATGGAAAAAAAAAATCTGATAGATTCATATTTTATAATAAATTATATATTTTAAAAAATTCTTACAAGGGACACCACCTTACCTTATAAAGTATATTTTGTCAAATTGATTCACCTTTATTGTTTTTAATAATATTTGGTGATATGTTATACTATTTCGACATAATACATATACCACTATAAAGTTAATTAATTAATAATTTTTTTGAAAAAAATATTTTTCTGTAAAAATATAAAAGAGCTTATGGGATAAAATTATTTTAAAATTTAAATATCAAGTATAATAAGGGTATTTCCAACAAAATGATGGAATAATTATTAAAAATTTTCACCTCTATTACCTATGGTTCATCTACTTTTATATCCAAGGAGAAACATCACCGAGTAAGTCTCTATTCCAACTTAGTTTGCTAGCTTAGAGGATTCTAACCTAGATTTAATCCAAATAAATCATAGGATTTCAAGCAATTCTATACCAAAACTAACATGCAACCTAATCCATCATAGTCCAAGCCATAAATAAAACTATATCCACCCTAGAATCACAATGATTCTAGCCAACAATAAACATATCAAAATATGGAAATAAAGTGAAAAAAGAAAAGCAATTCATGGTATTTAAATGCAAGAGAAAGAAGAGAGACAAACTCAGTTTTATAACTCCAAAGATCAAACAAAACGAAATACAACTAGGCTCACAACTGCTCCGGAAATATTTAGCTACAACACAACAATTTTCCACTAAATTCCACTAGAAATGTGATGAAGAACCAGTGTTTGACGTGCAAGAGAAGGTAGAAGAAGAAATTTTAGATCTACAAAATGTACCCCTAGGTCAACATTGCAACCTCCTTGTGTCAGTTCTCATGCTTCCCTTTTATACCAACCTCTGCAAAAAAGCAAAGGTTGGGTAAAAAGGTGCCTAAAAAGCAAATCTGATACGGTCAGACAAAGAATCTCAAGCACAAATACGCAAAATTTCGGCCGAGATGCCAACACTTGGAACCGAGATTTGGGCTTCAACTTTGACTTTCTTCAGCAACTCCGGAATCTTGGTCGGCCTTGTTGTGATCTCGGCCGAGATACAGGCGGAGATTTCTCTTTGTTCAAGTCATCTCGCTCCAAGGAATGATCTCGAGCCGAGGTGTTGGATTGGTCTCGGTCCCATGGACTGATCTCGGCCGAGATCTCACCTAAGATGGCTCTCGACTTGCTGGATCTCGTCTTTAATTAAGTTAAATCACCAATCTCGGCCGAGGTGTTGACACATCTTGACCGAGATTGCTCCAAAGTCCATTTGCTTGCTCTTTAGCTCGATTTCTTGCCCTTTTTTACTCACATGTGGTCACTTCCAAAATATCCACTCCGAGGCTTGAGGATTTGCATCGTTTTAGCTCCGAAATGTGCCAAATCACCGACAAAACCACTAATAGAGTGTGTAGACATCTATTCTTGCAACGCGGAACAAAACAAGCAACTAAGGCTTATCAATAAACCATGTTATCACTGAGATATGAAAGGAGGCCGAGATCAACATGGAAATGATCGAGATTGGAGAGATGTGCTTGAAGAGAGCCTGTGTGAAGAAGACTGGAAAGGAGGAAGGTTTTGGGCTAATTTAGGTTGCTAAATTAGGTCCAAACTAGATCTTTTAATTCAACCCATAATTGGACTTCTTTTAATTATGATGGGCTAGATTTTAATTGTTTTGTTTTGGGCTTTTACGATTATAGTTTCAACCCATGATTTGATCATATCTTTTTAAGATGTGATCTTATCTTCTATTTGTTTGGGCTTCTAGGATTAGATTTTCAACCCATAGATTAAGATCTTATCCTAGTTGGACTAGGAGAAGCCTATAGCGTATATAAGGCATATAAGCTGGATGTTTTTTTCTACACAATAATCAATAAACAAACACTTTTGAATACTTTCAGTATTTACTCTCTCGTGGATTCGGAAACGAATAGGTGAATTTCTATTCCACTAGAGCGAGTGGATTCTCGTTCGCCAAGCAGCTTTGACTGTTTTGAGTTGTGTCACTTGGATTTGCAAGTTGATATTCTTAAATCAACTTCAGGCGACTTCTTGTTGCGTGAGATAATAGCGTAAGGGTTCTTCAGTCATTCCTGGTTGTGTGTTAAGGCCTTAGTTTCCCTAGTGTGCTCCAGGTTGCTTCAAGGGTTTGACCAAATCTATCCAACTACCGATAATTCCCCATCATTAGGATCATCGTCCGTTTTCTACCCCATCTCACATCTTTTTCCATCGTCTTATACATCGAGTCTTGGTGTCGAAAGATCAAGGCAACCACATGGCTAACCCGTATCAAAGGTTGTTGATGAAGATAGCTCAAGTGATGAGGAATTTGAAGAGCTATTTGCCTTAGAGATGTTCAAGGAGGAAGAGTTTCCTAATAAAGGAAAACCAAAGATGAGTTTTAAGCGACCCAAAGAAGACCTCTAGTGAAGCCATGAGAAGGATTAAGAAATGGGTCACTAGGAGGATTTGTGGGAAGGATCAAGCTTGGAAGGGAAAAATGTGCCTAGATCCCGGCTGAAAAAAGAGATTTGGTCGAGCCTACGACCTAACAAGGGCGCTTAATGGGAGGCAACCCATTGGTATGTTTTCTTTTTCTTTTTATTCGTTTTTATTTAAATAAAACTAGATTTTTGTGTTATGAGTTTAGTGTAGGTATTAGGAGATTCCAAAGAAGATTTTGAAGAGATATGTAAGGAAAAATCACGCAAAAATAAACCGAGTCAAAGTGAAAGATAGTAGGTTCAATCGAGCCAACAAAGATACACTTTAGTCGAGCCAGTTTGAGCGGAGGGAGTTAACCGATCGAGCAGAGTTCAATTGTTGATGACTCGCTCAAACAGAGGAAGCTGACTCGATCGATCCTAGACTGACTCGATCGAGTCAGAACACCTGGAACATGTCGGATGACCCTTTTTCACTCTAACGGCTAGATTTTGTGGATTTGCTAAGATTTTATTCCCCTCTCTAATGCCGAACGCTCATATTTGGCTGATTTTGTCCCTTCTACACCTCTCTCTACTTATATATACCCATTCGTAGATTAAAAAATACTCCTTTTCACTCTGTTTTGTACAATTGCTCTCAAATTCTATCTTTTCTTCAAATCTTGATACTAGTTAAGAAAGTCTTGTTCTTTAAAGTCTCTCAAGGTTTTTAGAAGTTTCTTAAGTCTACAACAAGGTATGGTTTCTTGTTTCTTATCTTAATTCTTTCAATTAAGATTTATGATAGAACTTCTTAAGGTATAGGCTTGGAATTTTGGATAAATTATTGATGATGTTGATGAAAGTTGTTTGATTGAGAATTGAAATCGGTTTAAAGCAGTGTCATGAGTAAGTCGAATAAATCACTTGGTTGCATGAATTGAATTGATTGAGTTTAATTTAACCGATTTGGTTGATTCGTTCTTCCTCATGCACGTTGAAGTTGAGTATGGATTTTTGAGAAATTGATTTGTTGAAATAGCATGATATTTTGGGAATTGTTTGAGGATATTGATACATGCTATGGATACTTGTTATTTATCAATGATTGATCAGTGAAGGTTTTTGAGCATGAATGTATGTTTGATGATTGAGCATATGAAAGATTTTTATGGCTATGTATAGTTGACTATCTTTGTGTGTTTTACATGGACTTGATCATGCTTTGATTATTAACATAACTCATCCATGAATAGGTATAAAATTTCCATGATTTTCCTTTTGTATTCCATGTATTAATATTCTTCTTGTTATCATAGGTACAAAAATCACCAAAAATGGCACCAAAATCCGTTAGAGCATTGTTCGATTCACCAAGCAAGAGGTTTAGGAGCTTGTTCGTTGTTTTAACACCCCTATAAACTTTTATCAATAATGATTAAAGCTCACAAGTTAGTAAAACTACGGTATGCTTTAAATTTATAAAACAAGAAATAAACACCCAAATTGTAGCGAACCCACAATGTTTCAGCATTAGGGAAATCTCGGTCAGTGATCTCGGTCAAGTCTCAAAAATTTCGCCCGAGATGACACAAATATCGGCCGAGATTGGGACCGAGATGAAGACCGAGATCCGCCGACAGAAACTTCTGGAATGGAGTCTCGGCCGAGATGGATCGGACCTCGGCCGAGATGGCTGGGAACTCGGCCGAGATCATGTGGATCTCGACCGAGATTTCTCTAATCTCGTGCATTCCTTCTTGTTTTCTCGTGGCTCGTCTTTTCCTCCTTTCCCGTGCCTGCCTGATCGCTCCAAAGCGCCCATCCCGAGGCTTGATCCTCAAATGCATCGTTTTAGCTCCAAAACACGCCAAAATACCTACAAGGACACCAAAAACGTGTGTAGACATCTATACTCGCAAAGTTGCACTAAACAAGTATAAAGAACACAAACTAAGGCTAAAACATGCATGCGGAAAAGGAAAAACTAACTAAATGCTCTACTAAACTAGGTCGATAATTCATGTTATCAAAATACCCCATACTTATCTTTACTTGTCCCCAAGCAAATAATAAATATAAGGCAAGATAGCAGGAATCATCTATGCTAAACAAAAACAAAAAATCTTTTTGTAGTGCTTCTATTCATGATCACTTTCAGAGTGTAGTCACAAGGCTAAAGACATAAATCGATAAAGGTCAAGTAAGATAGGCAACATATAGGATAATCACACCTTGCAAGGAATCCAAAATCATCATTTAAACTACCAATGTCTAAAATTCATGAAAATTCCAAGTTTAGGCCATGAAGTCAATTACATGTATGCAAAGATCAATGGGACTTAACAAAAGAAAAGGCCAAGAAATGTGATATAGGTAGGATGTGTATAGGTAATGTGGTGGAAATCCGGGAAAGAGGACTACACAACATTTTTTTCTTTTCTTTCTTTTTTCAACATCCATCCCTTCTCTTCATGCATTTTTTCTTCTTTTCTTTTCTTTCTTTTTCTTTTTGAGTGAAAGGCATAGGTGCACAATAGCCGAAACCTCGGTGTTCAGTTTCCTTCACGTACCTCACACCAAAGTGCACATACCAAATCAACTCTAGGTAATGTTTTTAAAACCAATCCGACTTTGGCAAGACACAAACACCCGATTATGTGAATGGTGTCGAGTTACTCATCTTCATAGCCAACAAAACCCATAAAAAGCTCTTGCTTGCAAATCACATCTCACAAATCAATCAACTTCTTCACATAATGCACATAATGCACATAAATCACTTCACCTTCCTAATTCCCGGATGGGTCATAAAGGGCAAATAAATTTTATGTTTGAGGTGCTGAAAATGGTAAAGATAGAGAAGAAGAATAATTCGAATTGCCTAAATCATTCTTGTGCAAAGTAAAAGAACTTTTCAAATAGCTTCAACCTTTCAAGATCAATCCAAATAGACTAGGTAATCCAAATAAATCATATAGATTACAAACAAGGTATTCAAATCCCATAATTGCCATTAATTCAATTAAAGCTTAAAATAAACATCAATAGCCAAATAAATATACACAATATCCTCATTAAGGTCACATCAATCTTAGAAGCACAATTTTTTTTAAATTTTCTAATGTTTTTTTGAATTATCATATAAAAATGTAGTACATATAAAAGAAACGTGTGACAAGAATATGAAATTGTTCAATGCAGTACATATAAAAAGAAACATGTTAAAAGATATTGCAAGCATCCTACCCCATACTTAAAACTCACATTGTCCCCAATGTGAATAATAAATATGAAGTAAAAACAATACTCACAATGTAAAAATGAAGAAGGCGTCCTGCGTGTCTACTCGAATGGAGGAGGAGGAGGTGGATCACGTGGGTAGTGGAGGTTGTTTGGGTCATAGAAATGCCCAAACGTATGACGGTATAAGTCTCCGTACATCGCCTCCGAGACAGAATAGCGCCTATCCTGCTCAGCAATCCTCTGATCCTGCTGTGTCATCCTCAAATCCTGTGCGGTCAATTTGTCCTCAACTTTCCTATAAAACTCCCTCTGACTCATCTGCATATCATGCATATCCGCAGCCAGCTGGGCCATGGTGTACGGCCTCCTACGGCTGGGCCTAGGAGCATGTGATGATGATGCTCATGCGGTAGACATCCTAGGTGGTGTACCTGCATCACCCATATCAGTGTCAGAATTACCTGCCTCAGTGGCAGGCTCTAAGTCCTCATCATCCCAAGCAGCATCCTCATCCTCGGGCTCCCCTATATCATCATCATCAGAGCTCGCATCCTCTAAAGTCTCTAAGACATTTCTCCAACATCTCTAGTCCCTAATCGTGTACTCGCTCTTCCATAGTACACCACGTTGCTCATCCCAAGGCATAGCAACTCTATAAATTCCCTTACCTCGGGGTATCAAAAGATGCCAGTTAGCTAGATGTTTTCTGGTAATAGCTACTGTCTGCCAAGTTTCACCCATGTCAATGTTAGAAAAATCATGGCCAAGTCTACGAGCAACGTGGGAGACCAACCCACCCACACAAATAAAACCATTCTTCTTATTGGAAGCCTTTGTAAGGAAATCAAGCATAAGAGTAGCAGAGTCTGGAGCACGTCCCTGCGTAATACACCATAAGGAAAAAAGTTCACCTACAAGTATGAGGTGCATTGTCTCTTTCCTTGGTAGCATGATCTCGCTCATAATCCTATGAGCTAAACGGAAAGACAAGTTCAGAATAAACTTGTCCGAGGACTTCCCTGCCTTCCATTCACTTCCAGGCTCCATTGGCTTGGCAATTTCATACCAAAATGCTCGCTGATCAAAATCTCTATCAAATGTGTATTCATCAACCCTAGGAAAATCAAACAAATCTCCAAAAGCAGTTTTGGACATCTCATAATTCGTGTTCATCACACGAAATTTCACACGTCTTTCACCGTTTTCCTCATCAAGGGAAAGCGTACTAAAAAATTCAACAGTTAAAACCCGATAATCTAGAGATCTGCTTCCATGCAAGCAATGCCAACCACAAATTTCACTAATCATTCTTATGTCATCACTTATTCCTAATTCTCCAATTTCTGTAAGGTTCAAATATTTAGGAGCTAGATGATCAAGGCGAATAAGTCGAGCGTACTTGGACTTACAAGAATCCGGAATGTCCGGGGTGTAGCTCGAAGGTTCCGAAGACTCCGGTAGCGCCTGCTGTGTTGATTTCCTAGTCCCGGTAACCTTTGACAAAGATCTCTTCAAACGTTTCATCCTTAGTTGACAAATGAGCTCAACAGAACAAAATCTCGGTCGGCAAAAGGTCGGATCTCGGCCGAGATATCTGGGCAATTGACCGAGATTGAACGGGTTTGGCCAGAATTGAGTTTTTTCGTCGGTTCTTTGTAGATTCTTGCTTGGTTGATGAGTCTAAGACGTTTTTGTGAAGGAATTTTGAGTGGAATGGTGTATTTGTGGGATTTTTAGGGATTGAAATTTTTGGTTAGGGTTTGGTGTTGGAGAGGAGATTTGGGTGAGGATTGAGTGAAATTGGTGATGGAAAAGAGTGTAGAATTGGATTTAGGAGATATTGTGGGAAGAATGAGAGGATTTGATGAAGTATTGAGGGATTTAGGAAAAATTGGGTAAGGTTTTTCTTTGGAAGTTATGGTGGAAGAGAAGAATTTGAAGGAGAAGAAAGGAGAAGGAGCAGCTCGGCGTTCTTTTCTGTTGGCCGATCTCGGTCGCCAGCAATCTCGGTCGTCGACCGATATTTTTCTCGGGTCGGGACCGAGATATTCCCTTTTTCTGTTTTTTTTTATAAGGAAAAACTCGATCTCGGCCGAGATTTCCCTATCTTGGACCGAGATCGGTTTCTGATATGACATCTCGGCCTGCTTGAGCTGGATCTCGGCCGAGATTTCTAGGCAGTTCGACCGAGATTTCTTGGTATGGCTGTTTTCTTCCTCGACTTACTTCGTTTCTCGTCTTTCTTAACAATTTCCTCGCCTTAAACTCGTTCCGAGTGTTGCTTCCTGTATTTCTTTTCACCATGACACCTAGGTCCTGCAAAGCCACAACAAAAACGCGTAAAAACACAAAAGCAAAAAGTAAAAGTAAAAACAAAAAGACAAAAAGACAAAAAGACAAAAAGACTCTTACCTCGGGTTGCCTCCCGAGAAGCGCTTGGTTTAAGGTCTTTAGCTGGACCTAACTCCTTTAAATCGTCAATTTAGATGAATAGGTGAGAGTTTTTCCACCGGAAGTTCCAGTGTATACCTCTTCAACCTATGTCCGTTCACTTTAAAAATACCGGAGTTTTCACCCCATACTTCGACAGCTCCGTGGGGATAAATCTTCTTCACAACATAAGGTCCCGTCCACCTTGACTTTAACTTTCCTGGAAAAATTCGGAGCCTAGAATTAAAGAGAAGAACAAGATCACCTTCTTTGAAGCTCTTTGGCAATATGTGCTTGTCATGCCACTTCTTTGTTCTTTCTTTGTAGATCCGTGCATTCTCATATGCGTTCATCCGGATCTCCTCCAGCTCGTTGATGTCCAGCAACCTCTTTTCTCCGGCTTCTTTTATATCAAAATTTAGCCATTTCACGGCCCAATACGCTCTATGCTCCAACTCTACTGGCAAATGACAAGATTTCCCATAAACAAGTTGATAAGGAGTAGTACCTATGGGAGTCTTGTATGTTGTCCTATATGCCCAGAGTGCATCATCAAGCTTCATTGCCCAGTCTTTCCTTGAGCGAGACACTGTCTTCTCTAGGATCCCCTTGATTTCTCTATTCGAGATTTCCACTTGACCGCTAGTCTGGGGATGATATGGGGTTGCAACCTTGTGAGTTACCCAATACTTGGAAAAAAGTGCCTCAAAGTTCCTAGCTGTGAAATGCTTCCCTCCATCACTAATAATAACACGTGGTGTGCCAAATCTAGGGAAGATCGTCCGGTTGAAAATTTTAATTACAACTTTAGCTTCATTTGTGGGTGAAGCTATAGCTTCAACCCATCTAGATACATAGTCAACCGCTAAAAGAATGTAAAGATTCCCGCATGAAGATGGGAAAGGTCCCATGAAGTCAACACCCCATACATAAAAAATCTCAACTTCTTGGATGTTGTTCAAAGGCATCTCATTCCTCCTTGATATGTTGCCCGTCCTTTGGCATGAATCACAAGCAGTGACGAATACCTGCACATCTTTGAAAAGATTAGGCCAAAAGAATCCAGATTGTAATACCTTGACACTAGTCTTATGGTCGCTAGCATGTCCTCCGTAGGGTAATGAATGACAATGTCGGATGACACTCTCAATCTCGTCGTCTGGGACGCATCTCCTAAGGATTCCCTCGGATCCTCTCTTGAATAGTAGTGGTTCATTCCAATAGTAATGCCTCACATCCTTGTAGAATTTCTTCCGTTGGAAAGGAGATAAACCTAGAGGAATTTCACCACAAACTAGATAATTAACTATGTCAGCAAACCAAGGTTCCTTATCACCTGAAATTTGGAGAATATATTTCTCCATCATGTGGAGATGCTCATCTGTGAATGCATCGTCGATAGGGATGTCATCCCCTTCCATAAGTTCTGGAAGTAACCTGCTAAGATGATCAGCTACAGAGTTTTCGGACCCCTTCTTATCTCTAATCTCTAGATCAAATTCTTGAAGTAGAAGGATCCATCGGATAAGACGTGGCTTTGCATCCTTCTTGGTGAGAAGGTACCGAATCGCAGCATGATCCGTGTACACAATCACCTTAGCTCCTACAAGATAGGAACGAAACTTGTCAAATGCGTAGACGACGGCTAGGAGCTCTTTTTCAGTAGTTGCATAATTCAGTTGGGCTCCATCAAGCGTCTTGCTAGCATGAGTAAGTCCTTCCTTCTTCTGTCCTAGCACCGCTCCCACTGCGAAGTTGCTTGCATCACACATCACCTCGAATGGAAGAGACCAATCGGGGGGTTGCATGATTGGAGCGGTGATGAGAGCTTACTTCAACCTATAAAAAGCATCAAGGCATTCTTTCGAGAAAACAAACCGCACATCCTTGATTAGTAAGTTAGTCAAAGGTTTGGCAATTTTAGAGAAATCTTTTATAAATCTCAGGTAAAAACCGGCATGTCCTAGAAAACTCCTTACCCCTTTAACTGATGATGGAGGAGGTAGCTTCTCAATAGTCTCAATCTTGGCCCAATCAACCTCAATTCCACGGTTAGATATCAAGTGACCTAACACAATACCTTCCCTAACCAAGAAATGACATTTTTCCCAATTGAGAACAAGATTGCAATCCTCACATCTTTGTAAGACTAAAGACAAGTTAGCCAAACAATCATCAAAGAGGATCCATAGACAGGAAAGTCATCCATAAAGACTTCCATGATGTTTTCAATATATTCAGAAAAATAGACATCATGCATCTTTGGAATGTAGCAGAAGCATTGCATAAACCGAAATGTATTCTCCTGTAACACCCCAAATCCGTAGGACTCGGAGTGCTACTGGGCTAGGATCTCACAATGGATCCTGGCCCTATCATGACAACAACTTCACTGAATCTTACAACAAGGCACCAACAGATTAAAACAAAACATAAAAACTGATATATATATATATATATATATATATATATATATATACATATCAAAAAGGTGATACAAGATACTGCTGAGTACAAAGTCAAACTAAAATCCGTACAATAATGATAAACCCCAAAATCCCATGATGTCGCCCAGTGTACGGAGCCCTCAGCAGATCGCCCTCTCTGGATCACTCCGCAGTTCTCCTAACCTGCGAGGGATCTACAACACGGTATGAAACCGTTAGCTAACTATACACATATATAAGAAGATGCTAAAGCACAAACACACATTAGAAAGGATAAACACTTCAGCATGATATCAAACATTTACCCGGTTTATTATCTTTAATAAGTTGAAACACTTAATCGTATAAATAGATATATATATATATGAAGATAGGTGACACGAGGAATAAAATCCCCGCCTCTGAGTACTCTAACCAGCTGGAGTAGTATCAGCACACCTCCCGTGTACCCTGTGGGAGTGGTGAGGGGCCTTTCTTTATACCAGACCTGGCCTGACTACAGAGAACCTCCCAGACTCCACTACGGGATGAAAGGGAAAGGTTATCACAACCACTACAATGGGCGGTCAATATAATATAGGTCGGTGACTATCATAACACATGCTATAAAGCATATAACACACACCACTCAAGCATACATCCAATATAAGGATAGTAGCTAAGTAAGTCCTATGGACTTACCTCAACCTCGGGAGTAACTCAAGTCTGATCCACCCTCAGAAACGTCCACTCCAAACTGGAGGACAACACAGCCTATACAAGACACACATATATATATCACAATCCTAGCACACAAAGCGTCACACCTAGACCCAAGGGATCCATAAGGGATCATATCCAACTCATAACCTCAAGTCCGTAACCGGCATATCTATATCATACGCATCATAAACTGATACCTAGCATGATAATAGTTCCCTCATACTAGAAAGGAAAGGAACTACCTAACTATAGGTAGTCCCGGGACAAGACGCACCTGCGTGAACGGAGGACGCAGGGGCGGAAAGTAAGCGGCCGCAGGCGCGGCGGGACGTAGCCGCGGGAGCGGTGACAAGGTCGCTGACAAGCGCTGGCACGGCGCAGGCGCTGAGACAAAGGCCGCGGGGGCGTTCTGGCCGCGGGGGTGGCGACAACGCAAGAAGTTATCCCGCGGCTTCTCTTCGGCTCCTCTCGTGATCAAATCACGTCTTCACTCATCCAAAGTTACATACAAGTATATACATACATAAACCCACGTCAAAACACACCTATACATGTATCTAAACCTAAGTTAAGAGATTGAATCCAAGGAAAGGAAGGAAAGAAAACAAGGAAAGGAGCTTACCACAGCTGTGGCTTAGCAAGGGAAGAGCAGAACCAAAGTCTCACAGGCTGGCTTCAAGCTCAACAACACACACACAAGCATCACAACCGCAAGGCACAACAACTCTCACACCAACACTTCCCAAGGAAGATCAAGAACAAGGTCAAGAAGAGGAGAAGAGGAAGCAAGGAGGACGCAAAACTGGAAGGGAATGCATGTGAAACCCTTGCTCCGCAAGGTAGGAAGTAAGTTAAAGGAAAAGGTAAAGCACGGGTCAAAGGAGTCAACAAAGCCGGCTGCAGCCGCCGGAAACCGCAGGGGCGGCAACCACGACCGTAGGGGCGGGAAGCCGCAGGGGCGGCACCAAGTGCCCGCAGGTGCGGCTGGCCGATCTCGGCCCAAAGCCAATCTCGGCTATGGTCTGATCTCGGTCCGAACGAATAGGGGTCTCACATCTCACCCCCCTAAAAACAAGTTTCGTCCCGAAACTTGTACAAACCCGGAAACCTCTCGGACTCAGCATCGGGATACACTCTCTCTATCGGAGGTATCACATCTCGTACCTAAGGTATCAACCCATATGATACTATACCTCAAAAGATCACACTACTATCCGGGGCGTGGAGGGACATCTCTAGCCAAACCATCATCGGGGCATGGAGAAGACATCTCCATCCAAACTATGTCCATCAAAATAGCATGGAGGTAGGAACCATCTCCAGCTATCCCTAACAGTCGTATCACAATAGCATGGAGGTAAGAACTATCTCCAGCTATACCTAACAGTCGTACTAGCACAACAGGATCTAGTAAGATTATAAACACATCATAACTAGCACGAAAATAATATAGCATAGCATATAAGCACATAAGCACATATGCACATAATCATATCGCTCCTCAAGCTAGTCCTAAGACCTACTCCTGGATCTTATAGGTATATCTATCCTCGCCTATAACTCTGGATACTATCCCCAGTCTCTCCCGTAGCCTAATCAGATTCTCGTCTCAACCACTATATCCTCAACACAGGAATGTTCTATACACGCAGACATCTCATGCCTTTGCTTAGGACTGTAATAGAATGCTTGATACAGATGTGGTCCAGCTCAACCACCAAATCATCATAAATCACAGTGTGTCTCGGAGCTGGTATGTAGTCCCTCAGCTGAGACACATGAAACCCAGGGTAAATCCTCGAATCTCGGAGACAGGGCTATCTGTGAGCTGCGCTCTTAATCCGATCCAGCAACTCAAACGGTCCAACTCTGAACTCTAAGGCCAGCTTCGCTCTCAACTTCCTATTAATGTCAAAGCATCTAACACCTCGTGTCGGAGACACTCACACCCATACTAGGCTCCAATTCTGAACTCTAGAGGTCTACGCCTCTTATCTGTATACGACCTCTGACGGCTCTGCATAGTCAGCAATCATTCTCTAACCAGGGCTACTCGAATCCCATCATCCTGAACCTGATCAGGTGTCAAATCACTGTCACTGCTCTGCTCATCTCAGCCTAACAGAGTCCGATATCTCTGTCTATACAGTGCCTCCTAGGGCCATTCAAAAAGATGTATACCAACCATTATTGTGTGAGAATTCAACTAGTGGAAGATGATCCGTCTCCACACCTGTCTCCAATCCAACACACAAGCTCGCAGCATATCCTCCAGCGTCTAAATGGTCCTCTCTGACTGACCATCTATCTGAGGATAAAACGTAGTCGTGAAGTGCAAACTCATCCCCAGGGCAGTCTGAATTTGCTGTCAGAATCTCGAGGTAAATCGTCCATCTCTGCTTGAGGCGATCGTCCTCGGTACCCTATGGAGTCTCACTATCTGTCTAGTGTACCCCTCAGCTAATCAGCTCATCAGCCACGTTTCCCGAATAGGAAGGAAATGTGTCGTCTTCATCAATCTGTCTAGGATACCCCGATAATATAAATCTTCGATTCGGTCTCAGCCCAGTCACAACATCTATGGTGATGTCCTCCCACTTCCTCTGTGGAACAGGAAGTGGGTGGAGCTCACTCTCGGTCTATGATGCTCTATCCTGTCCTGCTGGCAGGTCGCACACGGTGCCATAACTCCGGCTATATCGGGCTTTAGCCCTATCCATCACTACAACGTCTCAAATCATGGTATATCTGCTCGTACCAGGGTGCACTGACTATGGCGTATAATGCCTCCCGCAAAATCTTCTGGCTCTACTCCGCATCAGCGGTACCCAGACACGATTGCGGCGTCTCAAAGCTCCATCTGCTCCTAGTATGAACTGTGGGGCCTCATCCCGAAATATCCCTTCTCGGATCTTCATCAGGAAATTAGATATCCACTCTCACCAAATCAAGTCTTTCTGTCACTGCTACTGAACTGTCAACCTTACTGTATCAATATACCTTCCAAGTCTAGCTTGGATGCATCTCTGTAACCACAAAATCAACTGTACCCTCTGGCCGTGCCAAATCCAGGAACGGAAATCAGACATCTCTTCAGCTACTCAAAACTCTGCATACCCTGATCAGACCACACAAATCTGGTAGTCTTCCTCAGCAACCTCATCAGTGGATGGGCAATCATAGAAAATCCCTCCACACAGCGTCTGTGATAGCCGGCTAGGCCAAGGAAATTACGTACTTTCTTGACGTTCGTCGGTGTCGTCCAAGCTGCTACTGCCTCTATCTTCGCTGGATCCACCTTGATCCCCTCAGCTGATACTATATGATCCAGGAATGCTACCTCGGACATCCAAAACTCACTCTTAGAGAACTTAGCATAAAGCTCTCTATCCTGCAAAACCTGCAATACAGTCCTCAGATATCCTGCATGCTCCTCTCCACTGCGAGAGTATACCAGAATATCATCAATAAAACCACCACAAACTGATCCATGAAGTCGATGAAGATATTGTTCATCAACTCCATAAAGACGGTTGGGGTATACGTAAGCCTAAATGGCATCACTACAACCTCGTAGTGGCCATATCTGATCCGGAATGTTGTCCTGTGCACATCCTGCTCCCTCACCCTCAGCTGGGGATACCCGGAACGCAGGTCAACCTGGAGGACACAGTCACTCCCTGTAGCTGATCTAACAAATCATCAATGCACAGCAGTGGATACTTGTTCTTGATGGTCACCTTGTTCAGCTTTCTGTAATCTATGCATAACCTCAGTGATTCGTCTTTCTTCCGTACAAAGAGGACAGGTGCTCCCCATGAAAACACGCTAGGGCGAATGAAGCCCTTCTCAGCCAACTCCTCGAGTTGCTTCTTCAGCTCCAGCATCTCGACAGGCGTCATCCGGTATGGGGCCTTCGAGATGGGTCTCGTACCAGGCTCTAACTCGATACTGAAATCCACACTCCTCTGAGGCGGCAAACTAGACGGCTCAACAAAACATCAGTAAACTCACAAACAACTGGAATACTTCTAGTGCTGTACTCTCCCCTCCTTCATGGCATAACACCAGAAGGCCTCATCACCAGTGTAACGATTTCGTTGCACATACCGCACTGGTCACTATACCTGACCTACTCGGTGGAGGTTGTGACAGTCCTCCTACCTACATATCATACAGTCTGATGCCTAACCCTCCAAACCATAACTAAAAGGATATTCTCATACACTACTGGCATGATACAAAGATCAACAAGTAACACACGGGTCCCTACAAAAACGGGATAGTCATGGATCTCACGGGTACCTCTGACCCTACTACCGTCGGTAACCCTATACTAAGGGTATTCCCTCTACCACATCTAGGCTCAGGTACTCTATACAGGCATCAGAAATAAAAGAGGGCGTCGTACTCGTATCACATAAGACTCTAACAGGCAATCTAGGAAATTAGAAAGGTACCTGTATCAGTCGGTGTGGCTGGCTCCTCTGCACTCCTCAGTGCAAAACTAGACCCTGTGGTCCTCTGGTGTCCACAACATCATCATCCCGACCTAAGCCTCTACTCGGCCCCGGAGCAGCTCCCGGAGTAGTAAGGCAATCTGGAATTCTCCACGGTCCCTGTATCTACTGAGGTAATCTCTGTCCACCTCCCACTGCAAGGGCAAGAAAAGAACTTTGCTGTGATAGAACTCCGCCCCATCTACAGAAAATCTCTAGGTGACCTTGCCACCACAAGTGAAGCAAGTCACTAACGGATACGTGCATGCTGGTCGTAAATGTCCAAGATCATTACAGTTAAAACACTGTGGACCCGTAGCAGCAACCAATGCAGCTGCGGGGTAACTGGAGCGTCTCTGGTATCGTTCAGAACCTACCATTCCTTCACCACCTCTGGTCGGTCTAGGTTGTTGTCTCTACTGTTGCTGAGGTGACCTCTGTCCACTCTCAGCTACCCTAACAGGAAAAGAACCCGGATGAGACAAGGCTCCACCATGTCTACAGAAAATATGTCTGTGACCTCGTTTGCCACAGATGTAGCAAGTCATTGTCTGCCCCCTCGTGCACCTTCGTTGCGTATGTCCATACTTACCACAATTAAAACATCGCCGTCCTTGATCTGTAACTGGTACAGGTGGGGGTTGGCTCTGGCGATTCTGGCCTTGCCCTGAGCCAGCAACCCCACCAGTATCACTGATTTGTCCTGTCCGCCGTCTCTTCCCAAACCTTCTATGCTCCCCTAAAACTCAGTTAATCTCGGCAGCACGTGCCGGTACAACTGGCACCTGAGTAATTCTATGCAATTCTTCAAATGATTCCCCCTGTACTGGCAGATCAGGAATACGTTCACCTGCTCTAGCAGCCTCCTCCACTTGTCTAATATACGCACGGAAATTTGGTCCCCTCATAATGACATAACCCGAGTCATCTGACTAGACTCGTTGTGGTGTATGTCTCCCAGCTATACCATTCCCAATCCCCGAGGCGGCACTCTCAGCCACATTCTCCTGAAGCGCTACTATTACCCGTACATCAGCAACATGAATCCTACCCCGTCCTCTACCTAGAGGAGGTCTACCTCTACCTCTACCCTGTCCAGCTGCAGGTGCTCTAGTCTGAAACATCTGCAAAGGACGTAACCTACTCAGGAGGCTATATATATGCCGTATGCATAGATATATAGATCACACATCACATCAAATAGTATCTATCTATATACATATACCTATACTGTCGAGATCTTCAGAGGGGTGATGGCTCACGTACACGATATCCCAAAACATTTGTACTCATTTCAAAACCAAAGTCTTTTGAAAAATCAGACCCCTTTCGGGTTATGTTTATTTATCTATTCGAACTTTATTGCAGATTACTAGTGCCGTTGTTGTCAACCTGGCTCTGATACCAACTTTGTAACACCGCAAATCCGTAGGACTCGGAGTGCTACTGGGCTAGGATCTCACAATGGATCCTGGCCCTAGCCTGACAACAACTTCACTGAATCTTTCAACAAGGCACCAACAGATTAAAACAAAACATAAAAACTGATATATATATATATATATATATATATATTTATATATATATATATATATATATATATATATATATATATATATATATATATATATATATATATATATATACATATCAAAAAGGTGATACAAGATATTGCTGAGTACAAAGTCAAACTAAAATCCGTACAATAATGATAAACCCCAAAATCCCACGATGTCGCCTAGTGTACGGAGCCCTCAGCAGATCACTCTCTCTGGATCACTCCGCAGTTCTCCTAACCTGCGAGGAATCTACAACACGGTATGAAACCGTTAGCTAACTATACACATATATAAGAAGATGCTAAAGCACAAACACACATCAGAAAGAATAAACACTTCAGCATGATATCAAACATTTACCCGGTTTATTATCTTTAATAAGTTGAAACACTTAATCGTATAAATAGATATATATATGAAGATAGGTGACATGAGGAATATAATCCCCGCCTCTGAGTACTCTAACCAGCTGGAGTAGTATCAGCACATCTCCCGTGTACCCTGTTGGAGTGGTGAGGGGCCTTCCTTTATACCAGATCTGGCCTGACTACAGAGAACCTCCCAGACTCCACTACGGGATGAAAGGAAAAGGTTATCACAACCACTACAATGGGCGGTCAATATAATATAGGTCGGTGACTATCATAACACATGCTATAAAGCATATAACACACACCACTCAAGCATACATCCAATATAAGGATAGTAGCTAAGTAAGTCATATGGACTTACCTCAACCTCGGGAGTAACTCAAGTCTGATCCACCCTCAGAAACGTCCACTCCAAACAGGAGGACAACACAGCCTATACAAGACACACATATATATATCACAATCCTATCACACAAAGCGTCACACCTAGACCCAAGGGATCCATAAGGGATCATATCCAACTCATAACCGCAAGTCCGTAACCGGCATATCTATATCATACGCATTATAAACCGATACCTAGCATGATACTAGTTCCCTCATACTAGAAAGGAAAGGAACTACCTAACTATAGGTAGTCCCGGGACAAGACGCACCTGCGTGAACGGAGGACGCAGGGGTGGAAAGTAAGCGGCCGCAGGCACGGCGGGACGTAGCCGCGGGAGCGGTGACAAGGTCGCTGGCAAGCGCTGGCACGTCGCAGGCGCTAAGACAAAGACTGCGGGGGCGGTGGCTTCTGGCCGCGGGGGCGGCGACAACGCAGGAAGTTATCCCGCGGCTTCTCTTCGGCTCCTCTCATGATCAAATCACGTCTTCACTCATCCAAAGTTACATACAAGTATATACATACATAAACCCACGTCAAAACACACCTATAAATGCATCTAAACCTAAGATAAGAGATTGAATCCAAGGAAAGGAAGGAAAGAAAACAAGGAAAGGAGCTTACCACAGCTGTGGCTTAGCAAGGGGAGAGCAGAACCAAAGTCTCACAGGCTGGCTTCAAGCTCAGCAACACACACACAAGCATCACAACCGCAAGGCACAACAACTCTCACACCAACACTTTCAAAACAAAGGAAGATCAAGAACAAGGTCAAGAAGAGGAGAAGAGGAAGCAAGGAGGACGCAAAATTGGAAGGGAATGCACGTGAAACCCTTGCTCAGCAAGGTAGGAAGTAAGTTAAAGGAAAGGGTAAAGCACGGGTCAAAGGAGTCAACAAAGTCGGCTGCAACCGCCGGAAACCGCAGGGGCGGCACCAAGTGCCCGCAGGTGCGGCTGGCCGATCTCGGCTATGGTCCGATCTCGGTCCGAACGAATAGAGGTCTCACATCTCCTATAAGCAAAGGTATCCCAAGGACAAGTGAAAGTGGTTTTCTCTTGGTCATCCGGATGGATGGGGATCTGGAAAAAGCCACTGTAACCATCTAGGTAGCAAAAGTAGGAGTGCTGGGCTAGCCTTTCTAACATTTGGTCAATGAAGGGCAAAGGGAAGTGATATTTCCTAGTAGCATGATTCAACTTCCTATAATCAATGCACATCCTCCATCCTGTCACGATCCTAGTCGGGATCAACTCATTCTTCTCATTGGTTATGACAGTCATCCCACCTTTCTTCGGTACAACATGCACCGGGCTAACCCATTTACTATCCGAGATAGGGAATATAATTCCCGCATCAAGCAACTTAAGGATCTCCTTTTTGACTACCTCTTTCATGTTAGGATTCAATCTCCTTTGAGGTTCAATAGAGGGTCTATGTCCATCATCTAACATGATCCTATGCATGCACATAGAAGGATTAATCCCTATGAGGTCATCATGGTGTACCCTAAAGCTTTTCTATGCATCCTAAGCTCTTTCAATAACTTCTCAAGCTCAAGTTCATTCAAGCTAGCACTAACAATGACGGGATAAGATGAGTTAGAACAAAGGAAGGCGTACCTTAAGTGTGTCGGAAGAGGCTTCATCTCAACTTTAGGAGGCTCCGGTTCTTCTTCACAAATCTCGGCCAACTCATCTCGGTGGATGATCTCGGCCGAGATTTTTCAGTCCCGGCCGAGATGGTCTGATCATCGGAAATTAAAAGTTTCTGTTGAAGGATCTCGGTCACCCATCTCGGTCGAGATCTCGGCCGAGATTTTATTGATCTCGGGCGAGATTTTCCAAGATTCGGAGTTCCAAACATTCTGTTGCCAAATCTCGGCCGAGATTTTTCGGATCTCGTCCGAGATGCCTTCTGCCTCCGTCAGTTCTTCGAATCTTGATTCCTCGTTGATGGGGAGTAGACTCAAAGATCGGACTTCTTCAAATAATTCATCTTTCGGTTCTGCTGTCATGACGCTCATGGTCAAAACCTACTAAAGAGGGTCAGAACATAGAATTGAATTTATAATCTCACAATCATCTTCATCATCCTCTAGGATGTTGTACATATCTTCTTCAAACATAGGTCCCTTAATTAAAGGAGGGAGCTTAAATTGTACAACTTCCTCATCAATTCTGAAAGTAAGAGTGGCACCCCTACAATCAACTAAACATCCGGAGGTAGCAAGAAAAGGTCTCCCTAAAATAATAGGAACGGGACAATCTACAGGAATATCAATAACAACAAAGTCAATAGGGATAAAGAACTTCTCTAGTTGGATTGGAACATCCTCAATGATTCCCACGGGACGTGTGGTAGTCTTGTCTGTCATGCAAAGAGTCATCTTCACCGGCTTTGGTTCTCCAAGTCCAACCTTCCTGCATAAAACGAGTGGAATAATACTCACACTAGCTCCTAGATCGCATAGCGCCTTGTACGTTCCATCTCCAACTTTGATTGGGACACAAAAAGATCCGGGATCACTCAATTTTGATGGCATTTTTCCACTGTTCCTCTAGATGAGGTCTATAGATCTCCGGGTCATTATAACTTCTCCATATTCCTCTAGTTTTCTCTTGTTGGAGAGGATTTCTTTCAAGAACTTCCCATAGGCAGGCATCCCTAGAATAGCATCAACAAAAGGTATGTTAATATGCAATTTATTTAAAAGATCTAGGAACTTACCAAAGTGCTTGTCCAATTGAGCTCTAGCACGGGATTTAGGAAATGGAAGTGGTGGCTTGTATGGAGGAGGAGGGATGTAAACATTCTCTTTTTCCTTAGGCTCCTCTTCCATTGGTTGATTTCCTTTATCCAAGACCTTTGGTTGTGGATCATTTGTCTCTAATCCACTTCTTGTAGTAATTGCCATGACTTCCCCTTTGGGATTATTTTCAGTCTTTCCAGGAAGTCTTCCTGGATCTCTTTGAGCGTCTTCGGCCTTCTTAAACACTTGAGTTTCCAAAACCTTTTGGGCTTTGGTTACACTAGTGACCGTGCTCTCTAGATTTCCCATCCTAGCCATCAATTGCTCAAACATTGCTTCAACTCTATCCTTCGGTTGAGCGGGTTCAGCTGGCTTGGGCGGTTGGCCTGCATTGCTAGAAGAAGCTTGAGGGTTCAAAGCACCCTCAGGATTAGAATAAGAAAAACCAGGATGATTATGGTTAAGCTTGTAGTTGTTTCCCTGATTATTCCTATTATAATTGTTATTATAATCTTTTTGGTTATTATAACCTCTACCCATGTAATTTGCATCCTCTTCCTTGGATGCTACATGCACTTCAGCTTGCTGAGCCTTCAAGTTAGATGCAATCAATTCTTTCAAAGATTTAAGTTCAACTTGTAAAGCATCTAACCTTGAATCATTAAGAGTACTTTCATTTACCTCATAGACTCCGGGTCTAGTCTTTCTCTCTTCAACTTTCCTGTGAGAATACTTTTCAATCACCAAACCTTGCTTCTCAATAAAGTCCCAAGCTTCATCCACCGATTTTTTCATAAAAGTACCTCCAGAGAGAGATTGTAGCTTGAATTGAGTGTCCTCGTCAAGTCCTTTGACGTAAATTTCTAGCAACTCTATCTTAAGAATTCCATGATGAGGACAACATAGCAAAATATCTTTAAATCTTTCCCAAGACTTATACAAACTCTCCTTATCTTTCATTACAAAGGCATTTATCTTCCCTCTTAGTTCAGTAGTCTTGCAGGGTGGAAAAAATTTGGTGAGAAATTCAGAACCCAACTCCTCACATGTGTTAACCCGCCCGTGTGGTATTGATTGATATCAAGCTAGAGCCTTATCCTTAAGAGAAAAAGAAAAACCCCTTAGCTTATGATTGTTACCTTCCATACGGGCTGGACTTACCGCATCCATAAGAGTCTCGTAGTTGTTCATGTTTTGGTGAGGAGATTCCGTCTCTGTCCCTCCAAACTGATTCTGGCGAATCATCTGTATTACCTGCGGTCGCAGCTCATGCTCGTGGGTTGCGGGATCTCCAAAGTTAACTCCAGGACGGTTAACTCTTTGGGCAGGATCCATTCTCTGTCCAAGTGTTTGTGGAACTTCCACAAAAGGCTGGCAAAGGACATGTCTAAGAGGAGCGGGAGGTGGAACTTGCGGAGGAGCTTCAACTCGAGGAGGAATTGGAGCTAATTGTGGTGTTGGAATTACTTGTTGCACTGGAGCTGCGTCTTGTCTTTGGTTCATGGTTCTGGCTATCTCTTCCATTTGAGTTCTCATCGCAACTATTTCCCTTTGAGTAGTTTCCTCTCTTTCTCTAGCAGTCCGTTTCTCGGTCTTAAGTTGCTCTAAAGCATCTCTAAGTTCAGCTTCGTAATCTCTGTTTTCGGCCATCTTAGAAGCTTTCCGGGCTCTTACTCTCTCTCGCAGTGTTCTTTCAGGTTCGGGATTGTACGGAACTAGTTCTTTCGAACCCCGAGTTCTTCGCATACACTGTGAAAGATACCTAAAGTCCTGAAAATTCCAAAAATAAAACCAAAAGCGAGATCAAAAGTAAAAGAAAGACTTACATTATAAGCAATCACAAAACAAATCAAATAACTTAGTCCCCGGCAACGGCGCCAAAAACTTGTTCGCTGTTTTAACACCCCTATAAACTTTTATCAATAATGATAAAAGCTCACAGGTTAGTAAAACCACGGTATGCTTTAAATTTATAAAACAAGAAATAAACACCCAAATTGTAGCGAACCCACAGTGTATGGGTCAATTATAGTACGGATAAGTATTCCAAGGTCGATCTCAGGGACCAAGTGTCTGAATTGTAAATGTGATCTAAGATAGAGTAAATCAAAGTATAAGAAGGAGGTTGGAAAAGAAGGGAAGAAAGATCAAGGAGGTTTTAATGGATTTTTGTAGAGTTCGCAATCAAATATCGGATTTGATTGAAAACTAAGTAAACAAACGAACGAAAGGTATATAAATAAAAGAGAACGCGGATTCCAAGGATTCAAGATCATTATTTATACGCATGGACTCAGGACATCTCTCAAAGGATCTATGGTTAACAAGCTTCAAGGAAGAACGTTTCTAGGCTGACAGTCTATTACCGGGTAAGTCTCAAGACTATCTAGTTCCAAACCAACCACCTATTACCGGGTAAGACTCAAGGTAGAGAGGTAGGAAATTCTAAACAAATCAGATTCCAAGCTAAGGGAAAGATAAACCATTACCGGGTAAGTCTCAAGTATTACCCTACTTAGGAAGGAATCTAAGCACACTCAACCCAATAGAGGTGAAAACCTCTATTACCTATGGTCAGTCTCTAAGGTATCTAAGAAGGGGTTTCACCGGGTAAGTCTCAACTCCAACTTAGGTTACTAGGTAGAAGGATTCTAACTAGGTTCAAGTCCTAACTAACCACTAGGATTTCAAAGCTATTCAAACCAAGCATAAAACACTATTCCATCATTGTCTAGGTATAAATAAATCCCTATTCACCTTGGAACCACAATGGTTCTAGCCAACAATCAAAATATCAAAAGCAATAATCAATTCAATTGAAGAATTCATAAATTAAGAACTAAAAGAGAGAATAAAGAAAATACTCAGCTTTATTAAGATGAAACCAGCAAAATGACAAATTCCCAGTATCGCGAAGCGTATTTGAATTGAATTAAATCTAAAAGCCTGAATCTTTCCTAAAAACTCAATGTAGTTCAACAATAGTGACAATGGTGTAGAGCAAGGGGGAAGAAGAAGGAGAAAGTGGCACTCTCAAATAGAAGCCTTCGAATGGAATGAGTCGGAACCCTAGAAATCATTTAGAGCTTCCCTTTTATACCCAACAATCTTCCACAGAGCGGGCCGGGCCAAAATTGATCCAAAAAGAACAAAATATTTCGGCGCACAGAAATCTCGGTCGGAAATCTCGGTCGTCGACCGAGATTGGCTTCATGTTTCAGCATTAGGGAAATCTCGGTCGGTGATCTCGGTCAAGTCTCAGAAATGTCGCCCGAGATGGCACAAATATCGGCCGAGATTGGGACCGAGATGGAGACCGAGATCCGCCGACAGAAACTTCTGGAATGGAGTCTCGGCCGAGATGGATCGGATCTCGGCCGAGAAGGATCGGATCTCGGCCGAGATGGCTGGGAACTCGGCCGAGATCATGTGGATCTCGACCGAGATGGATCGGATCTCGGCCGAGATGGATCGGATCTCGGCCGAGATGGCTGGGAACTCGGCCGAGATCATGTGGATCTCGACCGAGATTGCTCTAATCTCGTGCATTCCTTCTTGTTTGCTTGTGGCTCGTCTTTTCCTCCTTTCCCGTGCCTGCATGATCGCTCCAAAGCGTCCATCCCGAGGCTTGATCCTCAAATGCATCGTTTAAGCTCCAAAACACGCCAAAGTACCTACAAGGACACCAAAAGCGTGTGTAGACATCTATACTCGCAAAGTTGCACTAAACAAGTATAAAGAACACAAACTAAGGCTAAAACATGCATGCGGAAAAGGAAAAACTAACTAAATGCTCTTCTAAACTAGGTCGATAATTCATGTTATCAGAGCTCTAGAGGGAAAGAACCCATGGTTGAAGATATTCCGGCAAAGAAGATGAAGAAAAAGATTCCCGCTAAGTACAAGGCCTATTATGAGAAGTCGATGACACATGAGATAAGGCCGACTCGGTATGTCAACATCGAGCATATGAGAGAGCTCGGAATAGGAGAATATTTGTTTGCCGTGCTCTGAAGGGTTGGACTTCAATATTTCTTCACCCAGAAGGAGGAAAGTTATGAGGACCTCACACTCGAGTTCCTATCTACCCTTAAGCTCACCCACCCAAAACACGACCCTAATGAGCATACCTTGACATTTAGGTTGGGAAATGTAGCAAGGAGGTTGGTTGTGAGATATTTCCAAACTATCTTGGGAATGTCCGAAAACGAGGGGGAATTACACAAGCTAAATCCGAAGTTTTGGGGTAGCATCGCTAGCTCGGACTTCAAGGCTGGAAAGAGCAAAAGTAAGACCATCTAACATCCGACTTTTAAGGTCTTCTTTAGAATTTTGGGAGAAAGCTTATTTAGCCAGATTGATAGTGTTGACACTTCTACCTTGGATGACGTTTACATTGCCTCTTGCACAGTTCCACCTTTAGGGGTTGTGCCAAACATCCCCTCTCAAGATTTTGAAATTATTGGGGAGAATGATAAAAAAGAGAGGCATCAAGTGTAGCAAGGGAGGTCTTGTGAATGCCTAAACCCATTGTAAGTCCATTTATGCTCCATTTTGACATAAAATAATCTAACCACAAGAGACAAACGGGAGTAGACATTCTTTGATGCAATTAAGCTCTAGTAAAGATGTAAAGGCCTAAACTCATGCAAAACTACTAAAAACACATGAAAACAACAATATAAAAGATATCATAAAAACATGCTATCAAAACCCCATAGTTAGACATTTGCTTGTCCCAAAGTAAACTTCAAAGCACAAAGTGAAAATAAAGAAGAAAAGTAAAAGAAAATCGTTTTGGAGCATGTTTCTCTTTGTTGGATCACATTCAGTTTATTCATTGCCATGTCAAAGCATCTTAGATATGTGTGAAGATTAAGAGCATAGAAATCAACAAATGAGAATATATACTAACTAATCAATCATAAAATCTATAGTCAAGAATCCTAAGTTTCATACCTTATTCATGCTACTTAAAGGTTTTATATGATGCTTGCATAAGAATTTTATTGTGTTTCTATATGATGCAAAACATAGCTAAAGGCTCACAAATGTTTATGTACACTTAAGCATGATCGGGTCCTTTATAATTCATTTCTCCTTGGACTTGGCCTAACAAATAAAAACCTTCATGATTCGTTTTAGCATGGTAATACATTCACTTGCATTCATACATTGATTTGCAAATACTTTGCCTCATTGGCATAAAAACAAAATCAAATGAAAAGCAAGTAAGCATCATATTTGCTAGGTGACATTATTAAACTTTTTGTGGTGCTTTTTCTATTTATTTTTTGATTTTTCAATTTATATGTCTTTTGCCCGACGGGATAGTATTTTTGACATAAGTGAGTGTCAACCATTGTAAACTTTCCTAAGCTCAAGCAATTGAGAGTTCATAACCAATACACACTATGATGGACCTAAACAAGTGCTTATTTTAGCTCAAATTTCTTTTTCACAAGATTCGTTAAGTCATACATCAACCAATAGAACTCATAAGTGATTAACTAAATTAATCAACCATATACATTTTATGCACCAATTAGCATGCTTCTAATATGTTCAAACCTATACAACTTATAATCAAACAAGTCTTTCAAATTATTGTCATGGTTTTGAAAAATATCTCATCATTATGATTCTTTCCAATGTTATAAGAAACAAACAAAAATTTTCAAAATTTTTAAATTTTTTTGGATTTTCCAGAGTTTTTCAAATGTTTTTGGATTTTCTAAAAATTTTCAACTATCAAAAAAATGAAAAATAAACTACAAAAATAAAGTTGCTACAATTAAACTTGCAAACACATATGTACAAATGATTTGTGAGACATATTTACTCCATACTTAAATTTTACATTGTCCTCAATTTCAAAAATAAAAGAGGCAGATAAAGAATGACTCATAAAGTGCAACGTCTCTACTATGGCGCTTAGGTGAAGCCTAGATCGATGGGAGTCGCCACCATCGTTGCCCCACTCTTTCCACTTCTTCCTTAGCTCTTAAAATTCATCATGGATGTTTTCTTATTCATTCAAAAGCTCCTTAATGTGTTTGGAAGTCCTCTTCTTTCACTTCCGGTCCTTGTCCCTCTTTGTTTGTTGGCTCTTCCTTTCCTCCTTCATGTAGGTGGATTGCCTTTGCATATGGGAAAGAATTTACCCCATGTAGTCTCCATCATGGGAGCTAGAGTGGAGGCATGAGCTTGAGCTTGAGCTTGTGGTTCACCTCCACCATCTTCTTCTTATTCAACCTCCTCCTTTTCATCATCATCCTCATCATTCGCACTCTTACTCAAATCATACCAGTAATTCAACCAATGTTTTTCTCCATCACCGTCTTCGAGGGATCCCATGGTACCAAGATTCCATTAGACTTCATCCTTTTTCTACCATTCTTGCCAATTTTCAAAAATCCATTGAACTTAAGGTAGCTCATGTCCACTTCTTTGATCTTAAGGGGTGTGGCTAGGGTGAATTGCTTGAGGTTTTGGTGAAAGTGTTTAGCTATCATGCTCACTAGACCTCCCATACAAATCACACCTTTTCTACACTTGGTCTCTCTTTTTTTGATCATTCTTCCTAAGAACTTCCCAACCATTAAAGGGATGTTTGACACAACCCCTTTAAAGGCTCATGAGACAATGTATACCTCAGGTAGGAGTGACTACACTATCAATCCGGCTAAATAATCTCTCTCCTAAGATTGGAAAAAATACCCAAAAGGTAGAATGGTAGAAGGTCTTACTTTTGCTCTTCCCGGCTTTAAAGTCCGAGCAAGCAATACTCTCCTGGGTCTAATTTGTAGTATTCCCCCTCGGTGTCAGGCATTCCCAAAATGGATTGAAAATCTCTCATAACCAACTTCCTTGCTTAATTTCCCAACTTAAAGGTCAAGGTGAGATCATTTGAGTTGTGTTTTGGGTGGGTGAGCTCAAGGGTAGAAAGGAACTCGGTGTATGGTCTTCATAAGTTTCTTCCCTCCGGGTGAAGAAATCTTCGAGTCCAACCCTTGAGAACATGGCAAACAAGTTTTCGCCTATTCCAAGCTCTCTTATATGCTTGATGTACATATAATGAGTCGGCCTTATTTCATGTGTCATCAACTTCTCGTAGTTGGTCTTGTACTTTGTGGGAATCCTTAACTTCATTTTCTTCACCGGAACATCTTTAACCATGGGGTTTGTTTTTCCCTCTAGAGCTCCTAAGCCTCTTGCTTAGTGAATAAAAAAAAAATGCTCTAGCGGCCTTTGGTGCCATTTGGTACCAATGATGACAAAGAGAATATTAATCCATCAAATACAAAAGAAATTCATGGAAAATTGTCTACCTATTCAAGGATAAGTTATGTTAACAATCAAAGCATGATCAAGTCCATGTAAAACACACAAAGATATTCAACAATGCATAGCCATAATTATCCAACATACTTTCATGCTTCAAAATTTAAGGACAAATTTTTGACAATTAACAAGTATTCATAGCATGCATCAATATCCTCAAACATCATCCAAAATATCATGCTACTTCAACAAAACAATTCTCCAAAACTTCATACTCAACTTCGACATGCATGAGGGAATCAAACAAACAAACTCGGTCATATTCAATTCAAGCAATTGGTTCATACAACCAAGTAATATATTCGATCTACTCATGATACTACTCTAAACTGATTTCAATTCTCAAACAATCATCTTTCATCAACAACAACAATGATTTATCCATAATTACAAGCTTCTACCTTATGAAGTTTAACCATAGCTCATAATTAAAAGACTTAAGATAAGAAACAAGAGAACAGACCTTGTTGTTGACTTAAGATAACTTCTAAGAACTTTGGAAGACATTACGGCACAAAACTTTCTCCACTAACACCAAGATTTGAAGAAAAGAGAGAATTTGAGAGCAATTGTAGAGAAGAGAGTAAAAGAGAGTATTTTTGAACTTAGAATGGGTATATATAGGTAGAGAGAGGTGTAGAGGGGTCAATCTAGGCATATATGACCGTTGGAGTCATCAATGGTGTATAAAATCTTACCAAATCTTCTAAATATATAGCCGTTGAGGTGAAAAGAGCCATCCGGCAAGCACCATGCGTCCTGACTCGATCGAGTCGGTTTTGGGTCAATTGAGTCAGCATCCTTCGATCGTGTGAGTCCCAACAACATAACTTTACTCAATCGACTGAATCGCTCCACTCATAAGTTAGCTCAGCTGAAGTGCATTTTCTTGTCTCGACTGAATCTCCCATCTTTCACTCCAACTCGGTTTATTTTTACTGATTTTTCCTTCTATATCTCTTTAAAATCTCCTTCAGAATCTTCTATAACCCGCACTCAACTCACAACACAAACCTCCAATTTTATTTAAACAAAAACAAGACAAAAAGAAAACATACCAATGGTTGCCTCCCATCAAGCGCCCTGTTTAAGGTCGTAGACTCGACCAAATCTCTTATCAGCCTTGATCCATCCCACAAATTCCACAAGTCCTCCTATAACCTGCACTCAATGCACAATTTTCTTTTGAAGCCTTGATCCATCCCACAAATCGTCCTAGTGACCAATTTCTTCAATTCTTTTCATGGATTCACTAGAGGTCTTCTCTTGTTGGCTTTAAAACTCATATTTGTCTTTCCTTCCTTAGGAGGCTCTTCCTCTTTAAACATTGACACCTGGTCTTTAAATTCTTAATCACTTGAGCTATCAACATCCACAACTTTTTCTTCCGGTTTGGGTGGAAAATACTTGAAGAAGTACTTCACTTGTTCTTCTCCAATATTAAAAATGGGAGAAGCACTCTTCACACCGATTTGTGTACTAGTTGTGGCTAAGAAATCTCTCCTAAAAATTATAGGACATCTTTAATCCTCCTTGATATCCAAAACCACAGTCATATGGTAAGATAAACTTTCCAATTCTTATTGGAACATCCTTAAGAATTCCATTGGGGGTGACTGAACCTCTATTCGCCATGTACAATATCATCTTCACCGGCTTCGGTTCTCCAAGACACAAATTCTTAGCAAGAGGAAGAGGAATTACACTTACACTAGCCCCAAGATTACATACGACATTCACGGTGTGTGGTTCAAATTAATCATACATCAACCATGATCTTTCCGGGGTCTTGCTCCTTTTTCACCTTCATCATTTCATGTTGGTGGTTGGTGTAATATGTTAACTCGCTTGACATGGCCACTACCTCAGGTTCATCCAAGATCTTCTTGTTTGATAGATTCTCCTTCAAAAATTTTCCATAGAATGACGTACTCCTAGCAGCTTCAACAAAAGGAATGTTCAAGTGTAACTTACTCATCCTTTTCAAGAATGTTCCAAATTGCTTGTCTAGTAATTCTTTGGCCTTATTTTGAGGAAAAGGAAGTGGAGGCTTGGGTGTGGCTGAAATTAGGCATTTTGGTTGAACATCTTCCTTTCTAGCTTCCTCCTAACTTGGCTCCCCATCTTGCATTTTTTCCTTCCCTTTGCTTGTTACAACCAATTCAATAGGAGGTCCTGACTCTACTTGCTTCACTCCTTAGTGATGTTGCTTTAAAAGACTCCTCTTGGACCATGTTGGAACTCTCTCTAGGATTTACCTCGGTGTCTCCCAATAATCATTTGTTGGTTTTACTTGAAGATTCTTGAGATGCTATTTGTTTTTCCATCATCTTTTTTAGCCTTTCTCCAATGCCTCGACCTTCCCAAAGAACTTTTTTCCTCATTTGCCTCAGCTCAAACTCCCAACTTGATATATTTCCTGGTTGTCTTTGAGGAGGTACATAAGCTTGTTGCTCCCTTTGGTATGGTTGTTGTTGTCTTTGATTGTTGTATTGTGACCTTCTTTCATATCCTCCGTTGTTGGCATAGAAAACTTGTTCTTTCTTGCAGATAACATGATTTATTGACCTGTTGCATTCATGCATTTAGTTAGATTTTCCCTTTCCGCGGTCATGTCTTAGCCTTAGTTTGTGTCATTTATGCTTGTTAAGTGTTACCTTGCAAGAATAGATGTCTACAACACACTATTTGTGGCTTTGTAGGTGATTTGACACATTTTGAAGATAAAACGACGTATTTGAGGATCAATGATGAGGGACCATCACCAACAGCCCCTACTAGTCCTACAATGCAAGGGCCAATCACTAGATCAAGGGAAAGAGCAATTCAAGAGGAGGTGTCCAACTTGTTGGTGTCTTTAGCTCCTAAGGAGACCATTGATGATCTATTGCTGATTGAGGCTTCCTTAGTCACGTTAATGACAATTCCTGACGACTTGGACGTGGAAGGGAGACCATGCACACGTGATTTGGAGCCATGCAAGAGCAAGGATGAGACACTTGTCCCGGAATTGCAAGAAATGGAAGATTGAGGCTTTTGGAGCTTCTTTTGTATTTTATATCATCTTTTGGTATAAAATACAAGACTTTTTATAACCTTTAGGCTCAAAACATTTTAAGGGTTATTTTTATTTGTTTTAGTTGTTTTATTTGTTTTATTGTCTTTTTTGACAAATGTTATTCCTTTTTTTTTAGATAAGAGGCTTTCTAGGCATATAAAAAGCCTCCCTTAGCTTCTTTCCTGATTAGATAGATTTTAGCCAATTGATAAACCGTCTCTTTGAGAGCTTTTGTTCCTATTCAGAAATTTCAATCAATAAAGTGAGCCATTGATTGAATCGTTGTGAATCTCTGCTAGATTGTTCTCGTGTGTGTTAATCTCTTTAGAGATTGGTGCTACTAGTCAATACTATTCCCTCCTTGTGCTTGTTTCCATTGAAGGCTTGTGTAAGGTTATAGAAGAAAGGGTTGAAGGCATCTTGCTTGGGTTTTGATCAATCTGATCAAGGTTCTTGTAAGGGAGTCTTTTGGTTCTTTTGGATCTACTTCTACCATACATTCCAAGTTCCATTTCATTCTCTTTTCTTCAATTTTTTTTCAACGCCATTTCTTGTTCTAAACAATCTGATTTTCGTGCCATTTGTCAAGGAAAAACGTCCATTGTTAGTTAGTCTTCGAGGATTCCCAATCTAGATCTAGTCATTTGCGGCCCCAATCCCGCATCAATCAAGCCTCGAAGTGGATGCATTGGAGCAAGCGTACGTGCACGGAAAAGGGCTAGGAATCAAGTTAAAGGCACGAAGGAACGAAGAAGAGCCATCTCGGCCTTGATCTCGGTCGACCATGACCGAGATTTGGGTGATCTTGGTTGAGTTGGAAGCTACTGCTGTAAAATCTCGGTCTCCATCTCGGTCTTTATCTCAGTCGATCCGACCGAGATGCCCATGACGCTGAAGACGAAGTCGAAATCTCGGCCCCGACAGTGACCATATTGGCCGAGATTTTTGACCGAGATTCCCTAAGCGTCTTATTTTATTTTGCGGGTTGTTTCCTTTTGGGCCCAATGTCTTTTAGCTAGGATTTTGTGTATAAAAGGAAGTCTTGGATTCATTCCAAGGGGTGCTGGGTTGTTCCCAGAGTTTACCCTAGAAGGGAGGAGCCGTCTCCTACCCTATCCTTCTTCTTCACCATTGTTTTTCATAGTTTAAATTGAAGATTCACACTTTTGCATTCAGATTTGTTGAGAGATATTGTTGGATTCAAGATTTAATACAATTGCAGGTTTTCATTCATTGAAAGTTGAGTTCTTTCTTTCCCTTTTTGTTATTTCTTTAATTGCCTTTTGATATGATTGTTATTGGCTAGAACTTTGTGGTTCCAAGGTTGACAAGGATTTGTTTATGTCTTGGATTATGATGGAATAGTTTGAGTTTATGTTTGATTTGAATAGCCTTTGAAATCCTAGTGTTTAGTTTGAACTTAAACCTAGTTATAATCCTTCTAGCTAGTAACCTAAGTTGGATTTGAGACTTACCCGGTGATATTCCTCTTGGATACATAAGTGATTAACCATAGGTAATAAATGTGTAACCTTTATTGGTTTGAATGTGCCTGATTCCTCTCTAAGTTGGGTAATTCCTAAGACTTACCCGGTAAATGGTGATCCTTAGTTAGATAATCTTGTTTGTAGTGAATTTCCACCCTCTTTACCCTGAGACTTACCTGGTAATAGGTAATTAGGATTGGAACTAGATGATCTTGAGCTTACCCGGTAATATATCATCAGCCTAGAAACGTTCATCCCTATTGCTTTTCTACCATATCTCCCTATGAGTCGTCCTGAGTCCATATGCCATAAACAATGACCTTGAACCCTTGGAATCCATTTTCTTCCCTTTAATTTGATTATCTTGTATTTGTTTTGCTTTTATAGAATTATTTTCAGTTGAAGGTGACATTCAATTGCGAACGTCAAAAACCTTTCTCAAAACCTTTTTTGATCCTTCTTTCCCTAATCTTTTCCAACCCCTGTCTTTATTTGAGATCTATCATATCCTTAATCATCGCTGCATATTAATCCTCCCAATCTTTATGTTCGACCCTAGAATACTTGTCCTACTGCGTACGATCCATACACTGTGGGTTCGTTGCTATTTAGGGAATTATTACAGGTTATAAATATAAAACTATCCCTTCCTAGTTTTGCTATCCTTTGAGTTTCTATCATTATTGATAGGGATTTATAGAGGTGTAAAACCAACGAACAAGTTTGGCGCCGTTGCCGGGGATTGGTCTAGTTTAATATGCGTGCTTTGATTTTTTTATAGTGTAGATCTTTTTGGTTACTTTTGATCTCGTTTTCTTTTTGTCTTTGTATTCTTCAGGTACAAGATGGCTTGGAATAACGAGTTTTTCTCTTTGAGGTATATTGAGGGTTACATTTATAATCCTTTTAGAGAAACACTCAAGCTCCCACAACCTCAAATACAACCTCTGCAACAACCTCTCAAAGATCAATTCATGTTGAAATATGAAGCATTTATGAGAATAATGGACAGGTTAGAGAGCACCTTGTCTCCCAGGGAAGAGGTTCGACCAGAGGAAGAGCGCGGCAAGGATGAAGAGTTGACGAAGGAGGACGAAGAATCGGGAAATCTTATCCCTATCTCGGCCGAGATTACTCCTATCTCGGCCGAGATTTCTCAACAGAGGGTTGAATCTCGGCCCGAGATCACATCCATCTCGGCCTCCCTCACATCCATCTCGGCCGAGATCTCATCCACAGCTGCCCGAGATCTGTTGAAAATCGTCCCGAATCCTTCCATCCTACTCGACGTGCGCCTAAGAGCTGGAGGGCAGTGCCAAATGAACCTCCCAAGGTTAGATTGAAGCTTCTCCCTCATTGCAAGCTACTATCATTTAAGTATGGGGTAACCCACAAGGTTACTATTTCATACCATCCACAAGTGTTGGAGAAAACTTCTATCTTTCATCAGGACATAAATAGAGTTCTCAAGATGAAAATCTTTGGATCTTGTGAAGAGTGGTTGCAAGGACTGGATGAGCAGTCCAAGGTTTTTGATGTGAGCTTACACAACCACATAATTGGGCTGGCTAGATGATGCGTCCTTGGAGGTAACCAAGGATAACTCCGGATCTAGATCAAGAAAAGCTCTAACTACTCCTTGATTCTTTGTGCAATATTGTATCTTTTTAGATCCAAAAGGGAGGAAGCGATGAAGATGGATGGAGAAACGAAGGCTGATTCGATCTAGAGAGATCGAATAAGCCTTTTTGTGTGGATCGAAGGTTGATTCTTAAGAAAAATCCTCGAGTATGGATTTCTTGGATCAAGACGAGATCCAAGGAAGAAATTTGAGAGATAAAAGGGAGATTTGATGCCCAAGATAAGTAAGAGAAAATTCTTCTCAAAAACTTAGTAATATTGAACATGAAAAATAAGTGACGCAAGATATCCCTTATATAGAGGGTCTTGCCTACCTATGGGCCAACGGGCCAAACAAACATACATAACGAAAAGCCCAAAAAGGGGGAAACCCTAAAAGATAAGATCAAAGGGAATATTCTATAAGGAATATCCCTTTTATTACATAAAAAGGAAAACATGAAAATTAAGTCCGAAAGTAAGTAGCTTCATGCCATGAAGTCGGAAAGACGAGACATGCCGCTAACGGGCCTAAGTGGCGTGGACGGGACCTGTAGCCTATGCCATGGTGGTTTAGAGACACGACATGCCGGTAACGGGTCCAGGTGAAGAAGTGGTGTGGGCTGTAAGAGCCTTAGTCTTTGGAGCCATTTTGGCCTTGGCCGCCCCGTGGGTTTTGGGAGCCGCCCCTGCGGCTCGTCCTGTTTTCCACCCCTGCGGCTCAGGGAACCGCCCCTGCGGTTTCTTCTGGCTGCAGCCGGTTTTGTTGACCGGTTGGACTTGTGCTTTACCCTTTCTTTCCCTTCTTTCTTAGCCTTTCCCTTGGCTTGCTGAGCAAGGGTTTCATCTTCATTTCCTTTCCAACTTCTCACGTTCTTCTTCTCTCTTCTCCTTCTCCTTGATCTTGCCTGAGTTTCCTTGGTTTGGAAGAGTTGGTTGTGTGGCTTTGGTGGATGTTGATGTATGGATGTGTATTGCTGAGCTTGGGAGCCAGTTGTTGGTGTTATGATCTTTCCTTGCTTAAACCTTTGCATTAGAGGTAAGCTCCTTGCTTCTCCTTCCTTTCCTTCTTCCTTGTTTCCTCTTCCTTAGCTTAAGATTAGATGTATTGAATGTAGTTTGATGTTGGAATGTGTATGTATATGTATGTGTTCGGTTATGGAATGGAGAAGACATGATTCCATCACGTGGAGAGCCGAAGAGGAATCGCGGTATCACATTCTACACTGTCGCCGCCCCCGCGTTCTAGTTCCACCGCCCAGCGGGACTATGTCGCCGCACCCACGCCAGCAAGTTTCTGCCTCCGCGGCTACGGTCACCGCGCCTGCGTCCTTGTGCCACCGCGCCTGCGGTTTGCCTTGCTTCGTCCCTGCGTCCCTCTTGTCACGCAGGTGCGTCTTGTCCCGGATCTACTAGAGTAGTATGGATCCTTTCCTTTCCTAGTATGAGAGTTAGTAGCATGCTAGGTATGGGTATGAGGATAGAATGTTGATGAGTATGATATCGATAGGTGCCGGTTATGGCCTTGAGGTTTATAAGTTGGTTGTGGATATATGGATCCCTTGGGTCTAGGTGTGACCCCTTTGAGTGTTATGAGATTGATATCTCGTTATGCTTTGTTATTAGGCAGTGCTATCCTCCAAATTGGAGTGAATCGTGTTTGAGAGTTGATCGTGGTTGAGACTACTTCTGAGGTTGGGGTAAGTCCATAGGACTTACTTAGCTACCATCCTTATATTGGATGTATGCATGAGTGGTGTGTGGTATATGCTTGATAGCATGCGTTATGGATTATTACCGATCTATGGTATATTGATTGCCCATTGTAGGGCCGTGATAACTTGCCCTTTCATCCCGCCGGGAGTCTGGGAGATTCTCGGTAGGCAGGCTAGACCTGGTAAACGGTTCGGGCACTCTCCATTCCCATAGGGTACACGGGGAGGTGTTCCAGGCACCATTCCAGCTGGCTATTGGACCCAGAGGCGGGGATTATATATTCCTCGTGTCACATATGTTCATATTGATATATATATATATATATGATTTGAGTGTTGGACTATTTATATGAAGATAATGGATTGGGTAAATGTGTGATACCGTGATGAGATGTTTATGATTTTATGATGTGTGTACGTGCTTATGCTTATCTTCTATATATATGTGTATGGTTAGCTAACGGTTTTATACTGTGTTGTAGATCCTTTGCAGGTTAGGAGAGTTGCAGAGTGATCCAGAGTGGGTGATCCGCTGAGGGCTTCGTACACTAGGTCGTTATCGCGGGATGTGGGATCTTTTGTTGTGTACAGTTATATTTTGATTGTACTCAGCGGTACCTTGTATAAACCTTTTGATTTATTTATATTTTGGTTTTAATCTATTTGTGCCTTGTTGTAAGATCCAGTGAACTTGTTGTTAGGCTAGGGTCAAGATCCATTGTGAGATCCTAGCCCAGTAGCGCCTCGAGTCCTACGGATTCGGGTTGTTACACGGGCGATGATGGAGCCGGTGGCTCGGGCAATGGCCTTGGCTCGGGAGCGGGTGAGCGGTCCATCTGAGCGAACCCTCAAAGCCTCGTCTTCATCATCTACGGTCAACGTCAAAGGGACATCCAAGGGCGCATCTGAGCGAACCCTCAAAGCCTCGTCCTCGTCATCTAGAGCCGGAGTTATCCTCGTCCTCATCTTGGTTGTGAAACGTCCCCGTTTCACCATCGTCAAAGGGGCTCAACATAAGGGGCAAGGTCCTTGACGTTGAACGTCGGGTGTACTCTGTAGGAATCCGGAAGCTCTAACTTGTATGCATTCGGGCCATGGCGGGCTAAGATGCGGAATGGGCCATTACCACGGTCCGAAAACTTGCTCATGCGGCGAGTTGGAAAACGCTCCTTCCTTAGGTCAGCCAAACAAGATCACCGGGCTCTAAAGAGACGTCGCGGCGGCCCTTGTTGCGTTGTCCGGCAAGTTGGGCGGCACGACGTTCCAGTTGTGTCCTAGTACGCTCATGAAGCTCAATCATTTGGTGGCTCGGTTTGCGGCGATGATGTGTTCTCCGTCCTTGAGCGGGTGGGGAGTGAAGTCCAACGGGGTGTGTGGATTAAGGCCGTAGACAACTTCAAATGGGGACAATTTAGTTGTCGTGTGCCTAGACATATTATACGAAAACTCCACAATAGAAAGTAACTTCTCCCACCTACGTGGGTTGGTCCTAGTGGTGGCTCTAAGTAGAGCACCAAGAGTCCGATTGGTTATCTCCGTTTGACCATCGGTTTGGGGGGTGATAACTATACTTGAAAACAAACAAGTTGGTTTAAGTTTTCCCCCTAGCGTTCTCCAAAAGTGACTCACAAATTTCACGTCCCGATCACTAACGATAGAACGTGGTATCCCATGTTGCTTGCACCACATTGTCAAAGAACAAGGTGACAACTTCACTAGCATTTTGGGTGCTCTTACATGCAATGAAATGATCCATTTTGGAGAAGCGATCGACTACCACAAAAATGGAGTTTTTGCCTCGTTTTGACATAGGCAACCCGACCAAAAAGTCCATGGATGATGACATGTGATGCAACCCTTGCAAAACTGTGTCACATGCATGCGCATCCAGGGAAAAGAAATGCTCTTGGAGAGCGGAAAGGGTCTTGGTAGCACCGAAGTGACCACGGCCCTCATGAGCTTCCTTGATCAACAAATGACGTATAGATGAGCGCGGAATGCAAAGTTTTCCCACTCGGAAAAGATAGCCATCGTTAATAAAGAAAGACTCGTGCTCTTGGAGGTCGAGGCATTGTGCCCATATGTCCTTGAAGTCAAGATCTGTGGCATATAACTCTTTGATAAGAGCAAAGCCATGTATCTTGGCGTCCATATACACGAGAAGGGCATACCGGCGAGAAAGGACATCAACTACCACATTCTCCTTGCCTTTCTTATGCCGAATGACATAAGGAAAGGTCTCTAAAAACTCTACCCAACTAGCATCACGCCGACTTAGATTTGTTTGACTCTTGAGATACGAAAGAGCCGCATTATCCGAATGAATCACGAACTCCTTCGGCCACAAGTAATGTTGTCATGTCTTAAGACAACGAACTAGAGCATATAGTTCCTTGTCATATGTAGGGTAGTTGAGCGAAGGACCGGAAAGTTTTTCACTAAAGTAGGCAATTGGACGAGTCTCTTGTAAGAGAACTCCTCCAATACCCACATTCGATGCATCGAACTCCACCTCGAAAGTTTTCGAAAAATTTGGGAGTTGGAGTAATGGTGCATTACAAAGGCGGTCTTTGAGCGCATCAAACGCTCGAGCATGGATATCACGCCACTCAAACGTGACACCCTTTGATGTGGGATTGGGGCCGCAAATTACTAGATCTAGATTGAGAATCCTCGAAGACCAACAATGGACGTTTTTCCTTGACAAATGGCACGAAAATAATATTGTTAGAACAAGAAATGGCGTTGGAATAAATGGAAGAAAAGAGAATGAAATGGAACGTGGAATGTATGGTAGAAGTAGATCCAAAAGAACCAAAAGACTCCCTTACAAGAACCTTGATCAGGTTGATCAAAACCCAAGCAAGATGATGCCTTTAACCCTTTCTTCTATAACCTTACACAAGCCTTCAATGGAGACAAGCACAAGGAGGGACTAGTATTGACTAGTAGCACCAATCTCTAAAGAGATTAACACACACAAGAACAATCTAGCAGGGATTCACAACGATTCAATCAATGGCTCACTTTATTGATTGAATTTTCTGAATAGGAACAAAAGCTCTCAAAGAGACGGTTTATCAATTGGCTAAAATCTTTCTAATCAGGAAAGAAGCTAAGGGAGGCTTTTTATATGCCTAGAAAGCCTCCTATCTAAAAAAAGGAATAACATTTGTCAAAAAAAAGACAATAAAACAAACAAAACAAAAAAAACAAACTAAAACAAATAAAAATAACCCTTAAAATGTTTTGAGCCTAAAGGTTATAAAAAAGTCTTGTATTTTATACCAAAAGATGATGTAAAATACAATAGAAGCTCCAAAAGCCTCAATCTTCCATTTCTTGCAATTCCGGGACAAGTGTCTCTTCCTTGCTCTTGCATGGCTCCAAATCACGTGTGCATGGTCTCCCTTCCACGTCCAAGTCGTCTGGAATCGTCATTAACGTGACTAAGGAAGCCTTAATCAGCGATAGATCATCAATGGTCTCCTTAGGAGCTAAAGACACCAACAAGTTGGACACCTCCTCTTGAATTGCCCTTGCCCTTGATCTAGTGATTGACCCTTGCATTGTAGGACTAGTAGGGGATGTTGGTGATGGTCCCACATCACCCTTGGTAGTAAGCTCATGGAGCGGTGCCGCTACAGTGCTAAAGTCCTTGACAAAGCGTCGGTAGAAGTCTGCTAAGCCAAGAAAGGCTCGGACCATAGTGACCGTAGTAGGAGTAGGCCACTCCCGAATAGCACGAACTTTGGATTCGTCTACTCGTAGTCCGTCCTTAGACACGACATAGCCAAGAAAGATGTGGTGTCCGAGCAAAAGACGCATTTTTCAATGTTGACATACAATTGCTCTTGTCTAAGGCAGTCGAGCACTTGGCGAAGGTGCCCGATGTGATCCTCAAAAGAAGTACTAAACACCAAAATATCATCGAAATAAACAACGACAAATGTACCCAAGAATCGGCGCAAGACATGGTTCATGAGGCGCATGAAGGTGGATGGGGCGTTGGAGAGGCCAAATGGCATGACAAGCCATTCATAGAGTCCATACTTCGTCTTGAACGCCGTCTTCCACTCGTCACCTTCGGCCATCTGGATTTGGTGGTAACCGCTCCGGAGATCAATTTTGGAGAAGATGGTGGCGCCGTAGAGCTCATCCAACATGTCATCAAGGCGCGGGATCGGGTGGCGGTATTTGACGGTGATTTGGTTGATGGCATGACAATCAACACACATCCTCCATGATCCGTCTTTCTTTGGCACTAATATGACCGGGATGGCACATGGTGATAAGGATTCACGCACATGTCCCCGGTCTTGGAGCTCTTGCACTTGACGTTGTAGCTCCTTCGTCTCTTCCGGACTTGCTCGGTACGCGGCACGGTTTGGCAAGGAAGCACCGGGCACAAAGTCAATTTGGTGTTCAATCCCTCGGATTGGTGGCAAGCCGGGTGGTAGGTCTTTGGGCATAATATCCTGAAATTCGGACAACAACAAAGACACCTCGAGTGGCACATTACTCGGGTCATGAGAAGTAGATAAACAAAACGGAACAAGCAAGAAACATGGAAACTTGCCTTCCATGACCGGTTGTAAATCATGCCGTCGGGCTAAGAGTATCCTCGGCTCACACCGTCCTTGAATTACGGGGTCCTAAGATGGCAAAGGTGCACTCGTAGGAACGATGCGGCCTTTACTACCTTTGGACTCGGGAGCATGGACAAGAGGGGCGGTGTTCCGGGATTTAGAAGTACTAGCACCTACAACATCGGGACTCTTAGGAGGGTCCGATGTTGCCGGCGCCTTAGCGGACTCATCTATAGATTGTTGCCTCTTCCATTCCGCATAATCAACCAAAATTTTGTGCGGAGTCATAGGCAAAAGTGTGACTCGTTTTCCATTATATTAGAACATGTACCGGTTAAGATAACCATCATGAAACGTTCGACGATCGAATTGCCATGGTCGTCCTAGTGGGACATGTGTGGTGTCCATCTTGATAACATCACAAAGGACCTTATCAACATAGGCGCCAATAGAAAACTTCACCCAAGCTTGTTGTGTGACGGTGTCACACGCCTTATCGGAAATCCATTGGAGTCTGTAAGGTGTTGGGTGGGGGGTTGTAGGCAACTTGAAGTATTTTACCACTCGTTCGTTGACAATATTGCAACAAGAACCCCCCGTCAACGATGAGAGAAAGACTCGTATTATTGACCAATAAACGAGAGTGGAAGAGATTCTCGCGTTGATCAATAGGGATAAACTCTTTAATAGCCAAAATACGACGAGAAACAAGAGCGAATTTACCGGGTTGTGCCGGGGCGCAAGCTAGCTCGTCGTCACATGGTTCCATTCCAAAGTGCGGGTCAGCGTCTTGGTCATCCTCAATGATGATATCACCATCTCGATGATCATCTTCGTCCTCGAACTATAATGGGTCGACAAACAAAACCCGTTTGGTGTTTGGACAATCACGTTGCACGTGACCAAAACCGCTACACTTGTAGCACACGGGCTCCCTTGGGCGAGCCGCCGGTGAAGGTCCTTGTTGACCTCGAGCGGTAGGCGCCAGGGCCGCGGGGCCACGGTTTGGAGCCCTCTCGTTATCCGCTTGCCTATTGGATTGACCCGTCCGTTGGGATCCTTTGTGATGCGGGATTGGGGCCGCAAATGACTAGATCTAGATTGAGAATCCTCGAAGACCAACAATGGACGTTTTTCCTTGACAAATGGCACGAAAATCTGATTGTTAGAACAAGAAATGGCGTTGGAATAAATGGAAGAAAAGAGAATGAAATGGAACGTGGAATGTATGGTAGAAGTAGATCCAAAAGAACCAAAAGACTCCCTTACAAGAACCTTGATCAAGTTGATCAAAACCCAAGCAAGATGATGCCTTCAACCCTTTCTTCTATAACCTTACACAAGCCTTCTATGGAGACAAGCACAAGGAGGGACTAGTATTGACTAGTAGCACCAATCTCTAAAGAGATTAACACACACAAGAACAATCTAGCAGGGATTCACAACGATTCAATCAATGGCTCACTTTATTGATTGAATTTTCTGAATAGGAACAAAAGCTCTCAAAGAGACGGTTTATCAATTGGCTAAAATCTTTCTAATCAGGAAAGAAGCTAAGGGAGGCTTTTTATATGCCTAGAAAGCCTCCTATCTAAAAAAAGGAATAACATTTGTCAATAAAAAGACAATAAAACAAACAAAACAAACTAAAACAAATAAAAATAACCCTTAAAATGTTTTGAGCTTAAAGGTTATAAAAAAGTCTTGTATTTTATACCAAAAGATGATATAAAATACAATAGAAGCTCCAAAAGCCTCAATCTTCCATTTCTTGCAATTCCGGGACAAGTGTCTCTTCCTTGCTCTTGCATGGCTCCAAATCACATGTGCATGGTCTCCCTTCCACGTCCAAGTCGTCGGGAATCGTCATTAACGTGACTAAGGAAGCCTTAATCAGCGATAGATCATCAATGGTCTCCTTAGGAGCTAAAGACACCAACAAGTTGGATACCTCCTCTTGAATTGCCCTTGCCCTTGATCTAGTGATTGGCCCTTGCATTGTAGGACTAGTAGGGGATGTTGGTGATTCGTCCTCGAATCATCACCATACGCATCACTTGACTCAAAGGGACTTAGATCTCCTACGTTGAAAGTAGGGCTCACTCCATAGTCCTCCGGGAGTTCTAGTACATAAGCGTTGTTGCCAACCTTACGTAGTACTTTGAATGGTCCGTCTCCCCTAGGTGATAGCTTGGACTTGCGCCTTTCCGGGAACCTATCCTTCCTCAAATGCAGCCACACGAGGTCTCCCGGTTCGAACAACACTTGCTTGCGGTTCCTATTAACCTTGGCCGCCACTTGCCTCCCCTTCTCCTCTAGCCTTTAGTGTGTCCTTTCATGCATTTCCTTGATAATCTCCACCTGTTTTTCTGCATTAAAATCTACTCGCTCCTCTATGGGCAACGATATAAGATCTAAAGGGGTCAAAGGATTCAACCCATAGACACACTCAAAAGGAGTTAGGTTAGTAGAAGAATGTAATGTACGATTATATGCAAATTCTACATGAGGCAAGACATCTTCCAAAGCTTTCAAATTATCTTTTAAAACAACCCTCAGAATGGTTGTTAACGTCCTATTAGTTACTTCGGTTTGACCATCCGTTTGAGGATGACTAGAAGTCGAAAACAGCAACTTCGTCCCTAGTTTACCCCAAAGAGTCTTCCAAAAGAAACTAAGAAACTTAACATCCCTATCACTCACTATACTCCTAGGTACTCCATGTAATCTAACAATTTTCCTAAAGAACAAGTTAGCTACATTATAAGCATCATCGGTCTTATGGCAAGCAATAAAATGGGCCATTTTAGAAAATCGATCTACCACCACAAAAATTGAATCTCTCCCCTTCTTAGTCCTAGGTAACCCAACAATGAAGTCCATACTAATATCCTCCCAAGGTGACTTAGGTGTGGGTAAGGGGGTATACAATCCATGAGGTTTCAATCTAGCCTTAGCCTTTAAACACACAAGACATCTCTTAAGCAAGTTCTCTACATCTCTAAGCATATGAGGCCAATAAAAATGTGAATGCAGCATATGATAAGTCTTATCTCTCCCAAATTGCCCCATTAAGCCTCCCATATGGGCTTCCTCAACAAGTAATAGCCTAAGGGAACACTTAAGAATGCACACTTTATCAACTCTAAATAGAAAACCCTCAAACAAGTAATACTTATCAAAGGCTCCTCTAGATGCACATTGCTTAAATATGTCTCAGAAATCAGAATCATCAACATATAGATCCTTAATATAATGGAAACCTAAGACCTTAGAATCCATAGTTGTGATTAAAGAGTGTCTCCTAGAGAGAGCATCCGCTACAACATTATCCTTGCCCTTTTTATACTTTTTGATATAAGGAAAAGTTTCTATAAACTCCATCCATCTACCATGTCTCCTATCTAACTTATCTTGACTCCTAAAATGTCTTAAGGACTCATGATCGGTACGTAGGACAAATTCACTAGGCCATAAATAATGTTGCCATGTTTTTAATACTCTAAACAATGCATAAAGTTCTTTATCATAGGTCGAGTAGTTTAAACATGCTCCCTTTAATTTCTCACTAAAGAAGGCTAGTGGCTTACCCTCTTGCATGAGTACTCCTCCAATGCCAATACCCGAAGCATCACACTCGACCTCAAAAGGTTTCGTGAAGTCCGGAAGAGCTAGGAGAGGTGCATGGGACAGCCGCCACTTCAACTCCTTAAATCTCTTGAGCATCTCCCCACACAAATGGCACCTTCTTCTTTGTCAAGGACGTGAGTGGAGCTGCTATGGTGCTGAAATCTCGCACAAAACGTCTATAGAAGGTTGCTAGGCCGTGGAAACTCCTCACTTGACCGACGGTTGTGGGAGTAGGCCATTCCTGGATTGCCTTGATCTTCTCTTCATCCACCTCTAGACCTCTTGTGCTCACTACAAAACCAAGAAAAACAACTTGATTAGTACTAAACTCACATTTCTTCAAATTAGCATACAAATACTCAATTCTAAGAGTTGCAAGTACTTTCCTCAAATGTTCCTCATGCTCTTCAAGTGACTTACTATAGATGAGGATGTCATCAAAGTAAACCACAACAAACCTACCAATGTAGTGTCTCAACACGTGATTCATCAATCTCATAAATGTGCTACGAGCATTGGTTAAACCAAATGGCATCACTAGCCACTCATAAAGACCAAACTTGGTCTTGAATGCCGTTTTCCACTCATCTCCCTCCCTCATTCTGATTTGGTGATAACCACTCCTAAGATCTATCTTAGAGAACAATGTGGCTCCATTCAACTCATCTAACATGTCATCTAAACGTGGGATAGGATGGCGGTACTTAATGGTGATGTTGTTGATGGCTCTACAATCAACACACATCCTCCATGTATTGTCCTTCTTAGGCACTAAGAGGACGGGAACGGCACTAGGACTCAAACTCTCCCTTACATAACCCTTATCTAGGAGTTCTTGCACTTGGTTTTGGATCTCTTGGCTCTCCTTAGGGTTCATCCTATAGGCTGGACGGTTTGGGAGTGTAGCACCGGGAATAAGATCTATTTGGTGCTCAATACCTCTAAAAGGTGGAAGGCCAGCCGGAATCTCGTCGGGAAACACATCACTAAACTCATCTAGGATAGCTAGGATGGGCTTAGGTAGGGTGGCCTTGGCTTCATCACTCAAAATCACTAAGCTCTTGCACAAGCTCACAAGAATGGCATCTAAAGGGGTGTAATCTAGGATGTACTCCTCCTTGGATGCTAAAAGGACACTAGAAGGTGTGGCTAATAGGGTGGTACTAGTCTTGGCCGTGGGTTCTGATTTAGGCCGTGAGCTATCCCCTCTCTTTTTCACCTCATTTTGCTCCACACTCAACTCCTTCTTCCTCTCATAAAATTCAACAATCTGCAATGGTGTCATAGGCTTAAGAGTTAGTCTTTGACCATTAAATTCAAAGGTATGCCTATTAGTAAAACCATCATGCTTAACTCTCCTATCAAATTGCCATGGACGTCCCAAAAGAATATGACAAGCTTGCATGGGAACTACATCACAAATAATGGTGTCCTCATAGTTACCTAAAGTGATAGTAACTCTAGCTTGCCTATTTACTTTTAATTCTCCCACAATCATTCATCCCAATGCAATTTGTATGGCCTAGGGTGATAAAATGTGGTGATTTGCAACTTATTAATCAAATCAGTGCTAGCTATATTGCAACAACTACCTCCATCTATGATCATGTTACACACCTTCCCTTTAATTAGACATCTAGTATGAAATAGGTTTCTCTTTGATTATCCTCACATGGAGCTAGCTTAGCATGCAAAGTTCTTCTAGCTATTAATGATTCTCCATGGTCATATTCAATGCCCTCATCACTATCACTACCAATTTCATGCAATCCATTAAGGTTGGTGTGATCATCATTTTCATGCTCATCCTCACTCTCATATTGTCCAAATTGATTTAAAATCAGAATTTTCTTATTAGGACAATCCCTTATATAATGACCTCTACCTTGACATTTAAAACACACAATATCTCTAGAACGAAGAGTAGAGTCAGAGGTACTCCCTTTAGGACCACTTGAAGGCTCATTCAAGGGTCTAGAAGATGAATGAGGTGTTGAGCTCCTTCTTTGTGGCTCCTTGGTCCATGATTGATGCTTTTCGGTCCTCCTTGGTGGATGTAGGCTCACGGCCGTAGGATCCTTGGGGCCGGCTGTTGTGTGCTTTCCATGAGCTTGTAGCTCCAAAGCTTGTCTTGGCACCTTGGTTCCTAGCCTTTGTCTTCTTCTCTACTTTGATTGCCAAATGCAGCAGCTCCACCATGGTACTATAAGGATACAAATCAATTTCATTAGCCAAAGATGAATTTAAAATGCGTAGATACCTAGCCATTGTAGACGCCTCATCTTCAACCACATTAGCTTTCACCATTGCCATTTGCATAGAGGTGTAGACCTCTTCGGCACTCATGGCTCCTTGCCTAAGATTCTCCAACCTTTGCCTCAGCTCCCTAGCATAATGTTGAGGTACAAAGCGAGCTCTCATCAAGACCTTCATTTGTTCCCGTGTAGTGATGGCCGGATCCAAGGTTCTTCTCCTTTCCTTGACAAGATGATCCCACCATACTAGTGCATAGCCTTGGAACTCCAATGATGCAAGCTGGACCTTCCTTTGCTCTCCAAAGTGATGGCAAGACCAAATTTGTTCCAATTTAGTCTCCCAATTCCATGTAAGCATCCGGGTCACATTTGCCTTCAAAGCTAGGAATCTTGACCTTCACTTTCCCTATTCCATCTAGCTCTTGATAAGGCCTTACTGGCTCATATTCTCGTCCTCTCCTTGGCTGTGGGTGACGCCTAGGGAACTCTCTCCACATGCTCTTCTTCCTCAATATGCCTCTTGTGGCTCCTGAAAATCATCCACAAAACCTTGCACATTAGGTGTTCTAGGAAGAGTGTTAGCATGTCTCATACCTTGCTCTTGAGGGGTTCTTTGAGGTGATTCATGGGTTGTTTCTCTAGGGGCATCTCTAGACGTGCCTCCTAAGCTCGAAAGTGGACCTCGGCGTGTGGCGTGGCCGAGACTCCAACGAGCCAATCCGGTGGGGTCAATCTTGCCACCGAATCCATTAGTTGCTTCAACATAGCAAATGTCTCCGGGTGCATTGGCTCACTGCTTTGGGACTTTCTTGGACTATTAGACCTAGACATGATAAAAAAAACACACAAAACAAGCAAACTAGTTGAAATTAGATAAAACAGAAAATTCTCACAAGTGTTTACTCTCACTCTCAACACTCAAGTTGTGTTGATCACAAGCTATTTGATGCAATTGACTTGGATGGATTAAAACTCCTTCTAAGATCAATGCCTTAGCTCAACTAGCACACTCCCTTGGCTTGAATAAGGGTAATACACGGCTGCTTGAAGGTTCACAACAGAAAACGTCAAGATAGACACTAAGAAATGGAGATAAGACTCAAGACTCAAAGAAAGATGCAAGAGGCTGTTATGGACTCTCAAAGATGGTAAACTCAAGATATAATAGAATTAGAATGAAACAAGGGAGATAGACACACAAGAGACTAAGAAGAGAGCTTCACTTACCTTGTCCTTATGCAATGGAGAGAGATATGGCCGGCTGTGGTGTTTAACGTTGGTTTTAGGTAATGGTGATGGATAAGAAATGAGGTAGGTAACTCTTGTTTGTAGTCTCAATGATCCTTTCACAATCAGATTGCAAAAACACTTTGTTTTCTAGCTTCTACACAACTTAGGTTAGTATAGGATATGATATGAAATGTATGATAGGTAGGATGATGAAATGATATGAGAAAATAATGTTTCTTTTTTTTTTTTTGTGGGACCTTGGCTGACGTTTTTTGGAAGGAAATGAGAGAGAAAATTAAAAAAAAATTGTAAAGAAAAGAGAGATAACTAACTAGAAGTAGTCTCTTGTTGTTGCTACAATTTAGGAACTTTTTGTGGCCTCTCTCTTTTACTTGCAATGGCTGATCACTTATGTGAAGAGTGGTCCCCTTTTGCTTCTAAAATTGTGTTTGAACGGTTATTTGCCAAGAGGAAGCAGCTGGACGTTTTTGATGAAGAAAAGGCCGATGAAAGTGATGTAGAATGGCCGGCAAATGGCGGTTTTGGATTGGCTTTCTCTCTTCTCCAATAAACACAAGAAACAAAGCAAATTAGACTCAAATAGACTCTTAAAATGAAGCAAATGACTCAAACAAAGAAAAGACTCAAAGAAGATACTCAAACCGTCAATGGTGATGGCTGATTCCGGACTCGCAATCAACTAGCTCTGATACCACTTTGATGCGGGATTGGGGCCGCAAATGACTAGATCTAGATTGAGAATCCTCGAAGACCAACAATGGACGTTTTTCCTTGACAAATGGCACGAAAATCAGATTGTTAGAACAAGAAATGGCGTTGGAATAAATGGAAGAAAAGAGAATGAAATGGAACGTGGAATGTATGGTAGAAGTAGATCCAAAAGAACCAAAAGACTCCCTTACAAGAACCTTGATCAGGTTGATCAAAACCCAAGCAAGATGATGCCTTCAACCCTTTCTTCTATAACCTTACACAAGCCTTCAATGGAGACAAGCACAAGGAGGGACTAGTATTGACTAGTAGCACCAAATCTCTAAAGAGATTAACACACACAAGAACAATCTAGCAGGGATTCACAACGATTCAATCAATGGCTCACTTTATTGATTGAATTTTCTGAATAGGAACAAAAGCTCTCAAAGAGACGGTTTATCAATTGGCTAAAATCTTCTAATCAGGAAAGAAGCTAAGGGAGGCTTTTTATATGCCTAGAAAGCCTCCTATCTAAAAAAGGAATAACATTTGTCAAAAAAAAGACAATAAAACAAACAAACAAACTAAAACAAATAAAAATAACCCTTAAAATGTTTTGAGCCTAAAGGTTATAAAAAAGTCTTGTATTTTATACCAAAGATGATATAAAATACAATAGAAGCTCCAAAAGCCTCAATCTTCCATTTCTTGCAATTCCGGGACAAGTGTCTCTTCCTTGCTCTTGCATGGCTCCAAATCACGTGTGCATGGTCTCCCTTCCACGTCCAAGTCGTCGGGAATCGTCATTAACGTGACTAAGGAAGCCTTAATCAGCGATAGATCATCATGGTCTCCTTAGGAGCTAAAGACACCAACAAGTTGGACACCTCCTCTTGAATTGCCCTTGCCCTTGATCTAGTGATTGACCCTTGCATTGTAGGACTAGTAGGATGTTGGTGATGGTCCCTCATCACTTTGGAAGCGTCAACATCTGGAGAACTAGGCACATCTCGAGTACGTGTGTTAGAAGAATAAGGATATTGACTCGAGGAAGAATTATACCTAGAATACTGAGGCGTTTCGAGTTGTTTCTTGTAAAGCTTCATGGTGGCATGGAACAATGCTCCCAAAAATCCTTATATGGGACAAATCTCGAGCGGGCGCCAAATTGAAGCATTAAGCCCACTCATAAATTTGGTACGAAGGGGCGGAGGGAGTGGCCGAGACACCGGCCTTAATGTGCATGTCCTCGAGTTTGGCCAAGTAAGCCACCGGAGTGAGGTTGCCTTGTTTGAACTCGGCAATTTGCAACCGCATATCATTCTTGAAGTCCTCGGCACGTACTTCTTGGTCATGACATAGATCAATTGCTCAAAGGTCGCAATCGTGCTCATCCTTGCCTCTCATGGGTGATCTCATACCACTTCCACCAAGACTTGGCATCTCCTTCAAAGTAAAGAGTTGCCGCCTCGATTTTCTCATATTCCTCCTCAAAATGACAATGTTTCAAGGCTTGTTTCATATCCTGCACCCAATCAAGAAAAACACACGGATCATATTCACCATGAAACATAGGGAATTTAACCTTACCTTCCCTACGAGCTCGGTAGGGGTCCGGGCAGAGCGGTGGAATGTAGGCATCATCGGCACGGGCTCACCGGTGTCCGCCTTGAGGCCGGTGGCGCCCATGAACGGATGGGTCATGCCTAGGTGGGTTTGGGGGGCAACCATTCTTCACCTCGGTCTTGGTTTTCATAAGGGTCTATGATGGGTGGGTGCCATGCCGGTCATGTGCCACCCGTTCCAAGTCGGACTCATCACCGGAGAACTCGTTGAAGTTGTTTTGCTCATCATACTCATCAAATTCAAGGTCGTCGGTTGCCGGGTTGACCGTTGGCGCACGCGTCCGGAACGATCATTCTCACGACCAAGATTGTTGGTCGAGTCGGGACGGTACCGGGCTCTTCCCGGGTTTGACGGTCGGTGCGGGGCACACTAGATGGAGGTGGAGAAGGGACATACCGTTGGTGTTGAGGCTCATAATGCTTGTGCCGATTTTCCGTATCGACCATGCGCAAGTCATCTTGAGTTGGGTCGGGGAATTCTTCGTCCTCTTCATGGGACTCATTTCCGTCAGAGGTAAGGGGCGTTGGCATTCAATGACGGACGCAATTCGGGGACCGTTTGATGGTGCGGCTCCGAAAATTCCCTTGCCTTTGCGTTGTGCATCGGATGTGGAAGCATTGACCACGGTCTCAATCAGATTTGTTGGGGTGGGACGTTGGGCAAGCTGTAGGGGCCTTAAGAGCTTCTAACTCTTGCTTCAAGGCAATGTTTTTCTCAGGTCAAGACATCAAGCTTTTGTTGTGCTTCAAAGCTTCAAATTCTTGCCTTATGGAGTCATTTTCGAGGAACAACGAAGCATTTTCTTGAGCCAAATGTTCATTGGACTCTTGCGGACCTGAATTCTGAGAAGTTTCCATTCAACGTTAGTCATTGCTCCAAATCAGCACACAATTGCAAGCAATCAAATGAGCAAGGTGACAAGTTAAGTCAACTTTACCCAAGTTCAAGTGCGTTATCGGGTTCTACTTTGGGGAAGGCCGTTTGGCGGTTAGACATGTAAGGCAAATCCAATAAAATTGAACCAATTACACACAAATAAACAAGTGATATTTTGCAAACGTATGTAAGAAAATGGAGACAAAAGATGGACAACTTGTTCAGTCGGCAAGCTTTGCTTGCTTTCGGTCTTTGACCGTTTTGTAAAATCCGATTTTTCGGATGGACCGGTTTGCCGGACGTCTTTTCACTTGTGTGTTTCGTTTCTTTCAAACGTTTTGAGCAACACTTTTCTTTTCTTTTCTTTTTTTTTGATTACAAATCCGTATTGATGAAGAGTTTTTGTTTTTTTCTTGGAAATATCAAATGCGAGATATCCGAACTTTTCGTTAACAAAAAATACCCCAAGAAATTTGGTGAAATTAATTAACAAAACTGTCGGATTGGGTCGGTTTAAGAGAAAGACGGGTTTGATAAATGGTTTGTTGGCAAACCAAATATCTCCTTCTTCTTTTTTTCAAATTGATAAAAGGGAAAAAAATTCAGGAAAAATGGATGAACATGATGAAGAACATGATAAACAACATGAAGATCTTGAAAGAACATCATGAACAAAAAGGCTAAATAGGTTGAAGATAATAACGCACAAAAACAAGAGTAAAGAGAAATTAGCTTTGATCCCTTTGCTCTGATGCCAATTTGATGCGTCCTTTGAGGTAACAAAGATAACTCCGGATATAGATCAAGCAAAGCTCCAACTACTCCTTGATTCTTTGTGCAACGTTGTATCTTTTTAGACTCAAAAGGGCGGAAGCGATGGAGATGAATGGAGAAACAAAGGTTGATTCGATCTAGAGAGATCCAATAAGCCTTTTTGTGTGGATCGAAGGTCAATTCTTAAGAAGAATCCTCGAGTATGGATTTCTTGGATCAAGACGAGATCCAATGAAGAAATTTGAGAGATAGAAGGGAGGTTTGATGCCCAAGATAAGTAAGAGGAAATTCTTCTCAAAAACTTAGTAATATTGAACATGAAAAATAAGTGAGGCAAGATATCCCTTATATAGAGGAGGGTCTTGCCTACTTATGGGCCAACGGGCCAAAAAACATACATAACGAAAAGCCCAAAAAGGGGAAACCCTAAAAGATAAGATCAAAGGGAATATTTTATAAGGAATATCCTTTTATTACATAAAAAGGAAAACATGAAAAATATAGTCCGAAAGTAAGCTAGCTTCATGCCATGGAGTCGGAAAGACAAGACATGCCGCTAACGGGCCTAAGTGGCGTGGACGGGACCTGTAGCCTATGCCAATATGGGCCAGACACGGCATGCCGATAACGGGTCCAGGTGAAGAAGTGGTGCGGGCGATGATGGAGCCGGTGGCTCAAGCAATGGCCTTGGCTCGGGAGCGTGTGAGCGGTCCATCTGAGCGAACACTTAAAGCCTCGTCCTCATCATCTACGGTCAACGTCAAAGGACATCCAAGGGCGCATCACTAGAGACCTTAAATCAAGCGCTTCTCGGGAGGCAATCCGAGGTATTAGTCTTCCCTTTCTTGCTTCTGTTTAACTTTTTGCTTTTTGCTTTTGCGTTTCTGCGCGTTTTGATATCTTTTGTCTTTTCAGGTTTTAGGAAATAAATAAAGAAGAGATGCTTGAAGGAGTTTGCACAGCCGCTTGTTTCCATTACCACTTCCATTTGGATGTGCCATATCACTGATTTTTACATTGTGAGTATTCTTTTTCACTTCTATTTATTCTTCACATTGAGGACAATGTGAGTTTTAAGTATGGGGTGTGATACTTGCAATCCTTTTAGCATGTTCCCTTTCATTGCATTGCATTTAGATAGTTTGATTTTACAGTCACATGTTTCCTTTTAGCATGCATATTAAAAAAGAAGAAGAGGTGATTCTAGGAATAACATGACCCCTATGATGATATTGTGTAAGTGAATTAGCCTTTTGATATACTATTTTGACCTCATTTTGATTTATGACATATATGGTATTTGAATACTTTGCTTGAATTTTATGTGATTTATGAAAATTGCATTGTCTAGTTGGATTGGGTTAAAATAGTTGAAGCTTCATATTAAGTTCTTATACATTGCATATTGATTTAGGCAATTCGATTTCATTCTTCTTCTATCTTTATCATGCTTACCTCCTCAAACATGGAATCTCTTGTCTCCTATCCGGGAATTAGGAATGTTTAGTTTGAAGTTGTGTGCCTAAAATGTTGATGTGAATTGTTTGAAGAAGTGTGAATGATGTGAAATGTGATGTGATATGAAAAGCAAAGCTTATAAGGGATTGTTGGCTATGAAAGATGAGTAACTCAGTACCATTCACATAGTCTGGTGTTTGTGCCTTGCCAAAATCTGATTGGTTTTAAAAACATTCCCTTAGAGATGATTTGGTATGTGCATTTTGGTGTGAGGTACATGAAGGAAACTGAGCACTAAGGTTTCGGCTACTGTGCACCAATGTCTTTCACTCAGAAAAAGGAAAGAAAGAAAGAAAAGAAAAAGAAAAGAAGAAAAAGAAAATTTATGCAAGGGTGGTGGAATGTTGAGTTGAAAAGATGAAGTGTGTTGTTTCTTCTTCCCGGATTAGCACCACTAAAGAACATACCACCCTTATCACGTTTCTTGGACTTTTATTTGCTAAGTCCTTTTGATCTATGTACACATGTATTTGACTTGGCAGACTTAGACTTGACTTTCTCATGAATATTAGATATAGTAATTTTGATGATAAACCTGAAATTCTTGTAAAGTATGATTATCATTTTTATGCCTATTTCATTTGAACTTAATTGAAATATATATTTGGCTATGTAAAGTATGATTATCCTTTTTAGTCCTCGACAACAGCGCCAAAAACATGACAAACCCTTTTACTAAGTACAAAATGTGTCACAAGTGTACCCAATAAAAGAACGTCGCATAACCCCAAGTGAAAGGCCGTGTCAATGTAAATACATGACTACTATCCAAGGTGATCTCCATAGGGACTATGTTATCCTCACCCTATACGTAGAAACCTTCTATTAATCAAGCAAGTGTGTAAAACAAAACAAAAAGCGTGATCAAGTGATCATCTAAAAACACTTCAAGAGTGAGGGATGAAGTATGATATATCGAGTTACCCCGGAAAACTTCAATCGAGTTTCAAGATAACTTTTACCGAGTCAAATTCTTGTAGCTTCTGACTGGATCGAGTCAGAAACAGAGTATGCAAGATGTGAAATCAAATATGGAAAACGACTAGGGGTTGGGGACTAGTTCTCACAATCCTTGTTAATGCCATGTTCATGTATATTATAATGTCATAGAGTTAGAATTATTTGCTCGATTGCACAAATTAATGATGACTAAACGGTTGTATGTGTGTATAGGCAAATGTAAGTCTAAGCATTCTAGTCAATCCAACATAGTACCTCATATGGTGTTTGATATTGGTAAAATGCTTGTCAACTACGGTCTCAAACTAGTGGTATATACAAGATCCACAAGCCGCTCATGGTGTTTGCTATTGGCTTGCATAAGTATTGATTTAAAGTGGATTTACACTTAACAATTAGAAACAAATTATTCCTTACATGGTGTTTGCTATTGGAATAATTGAAATATTAACTCTAGCATCATAGGCATCTACATATGCATCACTAGATTATGAAATTACTTATGAGTCTCATTCATACTAGTTTGCCTCTTTTTTTAGGTGAAGGTAAATTCATAGAAAAAGTGAAAAAGTATAACTAGGCCCATTAAAACCCAATTACACTAAGTAACAAAGTATATGTACATGCTTGCGACTAGAGCTCTATGACTGAATAAACCACATAAAGTATTCCAGAGAGGTATGCAATCCTGCTGAACATACAACTACCCTCAAGTCTAAGGAAATGAGAGTACAACCAAGCTGGCGGAGTTTATGAGGTTCGTCCACCTTCGACAAAGCCATCAGCAGACAACAACACTCAAAAGCCAAATAACGGTCAAATATCGGGACAATAGCCAGTCCACCTTCGGCAATGCCATTAGCATAACTAAGCCAAGCCGCATATATCAAAAACAATACATCAAAGTACGGAACAGAATACAACTCCGGAAAAGACCTACTACTATGATGTAATCCTATCTCATGCTCAAGAACTAAACAAAGTGCATAGAGGAACAATCTAAGCTAGCCTCAACATTCGACTTTCATGTTAGCTTTACCATGAATCTTAATGTTCTTATCGGTTTTTAACCTCATATATGCTCACTATCATGTTTTGATACTCACATACATTTTCGGAATTATAACGAATATAAACATTACATTGTAACACCCCAAATTCATAGGACTCGGGGCGCTACTGGGCTAGGATCTCACAATGGATCATGACCCTAGCCTGACAACAAGTTCACTGGATCTTACAACAAGGCACACATAGATTAAAACCAAAACATCAAACTGTATATATATAATCAAAAGGTTTACAGACAAACCGTTGAGTACAAAATAAAGCATGTATCTGTACATACAAAAATGTCCCCATAACCCTCACATAACCCCATCTAGATCACTCTGTAGCTCTCCTAACTTGCAAAGGATCTACAACACGGTATAAAAACGTTGCTAACATGCACATATATATAGAAGATGCATAAGCACAAACACACTTCAAGAAATCATAAACATATATCATGTTATCACACATTTACCCGGTTAATTATCTTTATATAGTCCAACACTCAAATAGTATAAATACATGTATATGAACATATGTGACACGAGGTATATTTATATATAATCATCGCCTCTGAGTGCTATAGCCAGCTGGAGTGGATCCGGAACACCCTCTCGTATAGCATAAAGGAGTGGGGAGTGGCCATCCCGTATACCAGATCTGACCTGACTACAGAGAACCTCCAGACTCCTCAGCGGGATGAAAGGGAAGGTTGTCACAGCCACTACAATGGGCGGTCACTAAATCATAGGTCGGTAATAAACAACATCGCATGCTATCAAGCATATAACACACACCACTCATGCATACATCCAATATAAGGATGGTAGCTAAGTAAGTCCTATGGACTTACCTTAACCTCGGAATACTCTCAACACGATCAACTCCAATATGGAGGACAACACTGCCTAATAACAAGGCATAAAGAGATATCAAATCTCCTATCAATCAAAGGGGTCACACCTAGACCCAAGGGATCCATAAGGATCATATCCAACTTATAAACCTCGATAATCTACTAAACCTCAAAGCCATAACCGGCATATATCGATATCATGCTCATCATCATTCTATCCTCATACACATACCTAGCATGCTACTAACCTGCTCATACTAGGAATGGAAAGGATCAATACTACTCTAAGTAGATCCTGTACAAGATGCACCTATGTGACAGGAAAGACGCAGGGGCAGAGTGACGGCAGCCGCAGGCGCGAAGACACGCTGGCGCGGGCGCTGTGACCGTGGCCGCGGGGCGGCGACTCGCTGGCGCGGGTGCGGTGACAAGGTCCCGCAGGGGCGGCTGTTCACTAGCACGGGGGCGGCGACACTGTAGAATGTGAACGCCGATTTCCTCTTCGGTTCTTCACGTGATGAAATCACGTCTTCATCATCCATTAACCCAATTCATACACATACATATATACATACAAACATCAACACGTGCCTAGCACAACTAATCCTAAGCTAAGGAAGAGAAATCAAATGAAGAAGGAAAGAAAGAAGAAGAAGAGAGGAAACTTACCACTACTGTGGTCCTAGGCTGCAAGGCAAGGAAAAGATCACAAAACACCATCAGATGGCTCCCAAGCTCAGCAATATACACATCATGCTCATCATCATTAACCACACAACAATTTTCTTCCAAATCAAGAAGGATTCAAGAACAAGATCAAGGAGAGGAAAGGAAGGAAAGAAGGACGTCATGAGGGAGCTGGAGAAGATGAAACCCTTGATCAGCAAGCAAGGAAGAAGCTTAAGAAGGAAGAGAGGAAAGAGTAAAAGCGTGGTCCACTCGGTCAACAAAGCCGGCTGCAGCCGCAGGAAACCGCAGGGGCGGAAAAACAGAATACCCGTTGGGGCGGCTCAAAGCACCCGTAGGGGCGGATAAGCTCAACTCGGCTCTAAAGATCAAGGCTCTTACATACATAGCTTTAGATTGGGATATTCACCCCAATCCCTAGTAAGGAACTACTCACTCATGTTTAGTGAACATGTAATCAATACAATCAAACACATCGAATCCACATAATCAAGAAAGAGAAATGATGATCAAAGAACTAAGAGTATTTCGAAATTAACAAATAGAAATCGGAAGTAGCAAAGGATCAACTCGGCACAATATCTCTTAAATTCTTCGAACAAGTCGGAACTCTAAACTAACCTAAGGAGACTTTGCTCCAATCTAAGAGAGAAATTTAAGACAGGAATTGTGAAGTAGTTAATTAGTATGTAATAAATGCAACTAAGCCCTTTATATAGGTTGAAAAAGGATGGAAATCGGTACGGTTCATGGCATGTATTGCCAGCCTCAACACAAAAGGAATCTTGTAACCGTCGTCACGTGTCCGGGTGGTTGTATCGGCATCGCATGTCGATCGAGTCAGCTCCACTTTCACTCGACTGACGTTGTAAAGTAATTCGGTGACATGGTCTTCTTCCTTGATCAAGTGGGTTGCCAAACTCGACTGACACTTGAGTGGCGTTGACATGTCTTCAGCCTGGCTCACTCGGCAGCCGAGTCAGTCTTTGTTCTTCAGTCGAGTAACTCTTCGGCGGTCGAGTGGCTTCACGTCTTTGCTTAATTTCTTTTGCGGGAGAGCCTAAGTCTTCAGGCCCGATTCTAGTCCTCCTTCTTTGTGCGAGTTAAGTGAGCCTTCAGTAGAGTTGCACAAGCACTTGGCCTTTTGGACTTACATCTTAAAGCGAACTTTGCCTTTCCTCATGCATTGCTTAGCCTTCTTCCACATTTTTGCTCCACGGCTTTCCTTTGTATTTTGTTTCTATGCTTCAAGTTTTGATGATGAGGTGGTTGTTTTCTTGAGCCTTTGATAGTCCATTTATGCTCCAAATAGACCTAAAATCATCTAAGCACAAGAGACAAACTGGAGTAGACATTCTTTGATTCAAATACGATCTAGCAAATATGGGAATGCCTAAACCCATGCAAAACTACTAAAAACAAGACTATTAAAGATAGAGTAAAAACTTGCTATTGTAACGTCCGAAAATTTTATTCCGGACTTAGAGCGTTTTGTAGATCTTCCCGCAGGCACGAGGTGTCGAGTGCCGGGATTTATTCCTAAAATCCCGAGCCGACCCGTCGTTATTCCCTTTTCCACTTTCCGACCCTTCGTTCCGAGTTGAGGTGACAAGAGATCATTTCCGACCCCTCGTTCCGAGCAAAGAGGACAAGATGTCAGCTGTCTCCTCTCCCTTTTGGCAGCCCCTTGTCCCTCCCTCTCTCACTCCTCTCTTTTCTCTTTCACGTTACACTCTTTCTCTCTTCCTCTCTTCTCTCTCTTTGCTCTTCTTTCTCCATGGAAGCTCTTGGTTATGGACTGCAGTAGAGGAGGATCAGATCTGGTTGGTAAGCTTCTTCCTCTCCCTCCCCTCTCTTCTTTGCTGATCATCCCTTTCTTCTTCCCTCCTTCATCCATGGCCATGGATGAAGCTCTTGAGAAGTTTTTACTCAAATACTTGCATGCATGTGTTCTTAACTCGATTAGGAAGTGGAGAGGAGTCTAAGATCAGTGGTTGGTGTTTGGAGAAGACCCATCAAGGAGAGGAGGACATTGGAGCCAAGGATCCGCGATCGAAGACGAGTTTCTGCAGCGAAACCGCGGGGGCGGCTCATCACGGCCGCAGGAGCGGTCCAGACAACCACAGGTGCGGCTCATCACGGCTGCAGGGGTGGCTTCAGGCTCCAGACCACCGCAGGTGCATCTCCAGCGCCGCAGGGGGCGGCTCCAGGGCGGCAGCAAGGCGTAGGGGCGGCAGCTGTGTTCCGCAGAGGGCACCAGCTTGACTGCGCGACTGCGGTTTCTTCAACAGTAGGCTTCTCCTCTCCCTTCCTCTTCGTTCCTTCCTTAGTTTTGTAGTTGTATCATGTTAGTAGCATGCCTAGGATGGATCTAGAGTAGCTTGAGATGCCACTTAGTGGTTGTGAACCTAGGAGCCCTTAAGGCTCGATGTAGTGATGGTGATGAGTACCTTGAGCATGATGGACCTTCTAGGTTAGCTTGTTCCTTCTTGGCTAAGGTTTAAGATCATATGAGGTTATAAGCTGTTGTGAATTGCTTTCATGTGCTGATAGTGTGGTGAGTACCTTGGACCCTAGGATGCATTCCTAGCTTGAGGGTTAGGTGATCTTGCTTAGATCACTAGAGTGAAGTCTAAGACTTCTTGAGCGTGAGCATGTATTGATATGCATATCTCTTGTGAGCAGGTTGTGGGCTTCTCCTTAAGGAAGCGAGAGTGTTGTGATTTGAGTGTGGTGACGAGGTAAGTCTCCGGACTTACTTAGCTCGTATTTTACGTATTAGCATCGATGTGTGTTGGTGGTGTGTGTGTATGTTATTGTTTATGTTATAAACAACTAAACCGGTAATAGGACCACCGACTTTATATTGTTTGGCCCAAGTGTATGATAACGGGCGGTGACATCATTTGCCTAGCTCTTGCGAGAGTCTAGGAGGTTCTCGGCGACTAGCCCGGGCGGGTAGACGGTCGGTTGCATCAGTACCATTCCTTGCTGGTAAGTAGGGACCGAGGCGAGACCACGGTGGTTCTCGTGTCACAAACCTAAGTTGAATTAGAACGGGATACGACTTAATAATAAAAAGATAATAAACCGGACTTGTGTGTTTTGTAGTATGTATGTGTTATGTGATGTATATGTGTATGTGCCTTCACCTCTTTTCTAATGCTTCGAATATGAGCTAACGGTTTTAAACCGTTTGTGTAAATGACTTGTAGGTTAGGGACGCCGCCGAGTGAGGTGGAGGAGTGGGCAGTCGGGTTCTCCGTACATTATAGGATGGGGGCGTTTTTGGGTTATGTTTTTGTATTATTGGATTCTGTTGTACGGTTTAGATTTCCGTATCGGAGTTATGTCGTTTGAGGACTCGGCTGAGTTTCCACTTTGTATTCTTACTTTTCAGTCTCTCGCATACATTATAAACGATTTTGAGTTTTGCCTTTATTTGTGCCTTGTTGGAAAGGTCCGGTGAAATTGTTGTCAAGCTAAGGGACGGTACCCATTGTGAAGTCTCGCGCGTAGCATCCCGAGTCCCGCGGATTTGGGGTGTTACAAAAGTGGTATCAAAGCCCTAGGTTGACAACAATGGCACTCGCAATCTTTTAAAAGGCCGAATGAGGAATAAACAGAACTCACACGGGTTCTGACTTTTCTTTTTCAAAATCATGTGCGTGAGTCGGGTTAGGGTTAGAATGTACGGGACCACCACTCCTTCCGCAAACCTCGGCGACATAGATCTCTGGAGTTGACGTATGTATATATATTATTACATTGTTATATATATATATATATATATATATATACGGCCTTAGGATGTTTTTGGATTTGTATGTACCTAGCTATGTATGTGGCCTTAGGATGTTTTGGACCTTGTTGTGTTGTGATGGAATTCCGGGTGTGTTCTATTAGTAGTAATGTGGACATAGGACATATATAGTCTTATATATGGATTCTTATATATATAGTAGCATATGGAGATACAGATATAATAGAAAGAGGATAATATGATATCATCATCTTTGAGACGACATCGTTGGCATGGGATAGCGTTCATACGGGGAGGATTACGCTCAAGTATCGAGTTGATCATTTCGTGCTAACGAACACCATGACGTTTCGCGGATTCCTTTAAAAGGATGTCGAAGAGGAGGAGTAGAGATGACGTAAGCGAAGGGCAACCAAGTAAAAGAACACTCGAGAAAACTTAAGAGCAATCAAGATGGAAACAATACAAGAGAAGGGAGCAACATTAAAGTGTAGAAGCGGTTCTAAAGAAGCCATGAGCGAACGACGACGAGAACAATGGAGATAACAAACTTAAGTTCTTCAAGAAGACGCGTGGACAACTAAAAATGCGAATCGAGGAGGAGATGGGTGCAATCTAACAAGGTTAAAGACGGTGTTCCATCACGAGAAGTGAAGCTTTCTTTAGACGCTCCTAAGCTTTTGAGTCAAGATGAGAAACGTGATCGAACCAAGTGTGAAAGATGTAAGATACCGTAAGTTAAGCTTACGAGGTACCATTAAGTGAAGAGTCAACATTACGAGAGTTATGAGAAGAATGGCAAGGTGGGGATTCACGCGGAGTTGACCGGTTTCCGTTATGACGATAAGGCGAAGAAACGCCAAAAAGGAGGAAGTTCGTATAAATGATGATCCTAAGAAGATGAGAGCTATACGTGGATGCTAACTAACGTTAGAGATTTTGAGAATACACACTTACAAGATATCATGAAGCGCGGTTAAGCCTATGAAGGTGAGTCATGACTCATGTGACACAACAACTCCGAGAAGCGTATATCTATCTCGCAGAAGGAAAAGGAAGCGTGGAATGAAGAACGAGCTAACGGAGTTAAGGTAGAGTACCCCGAGAGGGTAGCCTTCATGAGAATGGAACATGGAAGCATAGAAGAATGGTAAGTCATTGACATGGGAAAAGTTCAGTTATCAGCTAATTGGTGACAATCGAGAACGCGCATGTACGGGTGGTCTATGGATGAGTGTGTGGGAGAATAACGAGGTTGTGGGATCATAAAGGAACGGTAACAAGAACTTGGATTATATCTTAAACTCTTGATTTGAAGTTGTTATGGAGAACACCAGTTTGTGAAAAGAGAGACGGTTATCTCTATGTGTACATCGATTACAATGAGCCGAACAAAATGACAATGAAGAACAAGTACCCACTTACCACGTATAGATGATCTACTCGACCGGTTGCAAGGGTCGGTGGTCTCTCCTAAGATCGAGTTAAGGTTCGATTGTCACCAATTGAGAAGTCGAGACTGGGATATTGCAAACACGGTATTCCAGACAAACCATGGTCACAACGAGTTGTAGTGATTCCATATGGGCTTACTAAGGCCCCGAATAAGACATTTTGGTCTACTCTCAAAGAAGAGAGAAGTTGTATGACAAGTTGTCTCGGGATGACAACCCCCGAAGGATGTGAAAGAAGTTACAAGTTTTATTGGATGTGCTGACCATTACCGGATTTGGGGAGAGATTCTCCAAGTAACACCATCTATGACTAATCTACTCCGGATGAAGATGAATTATTGAGTGGGATGAAAATGGATAATGGAGTTGTTGAGAGTTAAGAGGAGATTCATTGGTGCAACTGTTTTGAAATTTCCTCGAGGTATGATCGGTTTGAAGTGTACAAGTGATTCTTCAAGACATGGTCTTGATTGAGTATTGAGAGACGATGTAAAAGTTAAAGCATACATGTCTTGTTAGTAGAAGTAGTGGGAAGCAAAGTATTTCCTTCATTACTTAGAACTTGCAACAAGAATTGAGGAAGCGTAAGATCAAAGTGTGGTTTGACAAGAACCAAAGCCAACGGTGTAAATTGGAAGTTCGATCTTCTTTGTTAGAGACAAGCAAAGGAGAAATATAATGCAAATGTTGTAGTGAGAAAGACCCGAGGAGGAAGTTGAGTTTCCGATACATCAAACCTTTTTGAGATCTTAGCGCAAGTTGGGAAAGTGTTTTACCGGCTGGCATGGCCACCGAGAGTAGAGGGTGTCATGGTTGACCCGGCGAAGATAGAGTCTGTTTCCTCATGGCCGCCTCCTAGGACGGTCAAGGAGGTGCGCAGTTTCTTGGGCTTAGCGGGATACTACCGCCGTTTTATTGAGGGTTTCTCCGTGACTGCACGACCGCTCACTTCCTTGCTGAGGAAGTCTACCAGGATCGTCTGGTCCGAGCCTTGTCAGCACAACTTCGAGGAGCTGAAGAGGAGTTGACCTCCGCTCCTGTTTTAACCCAGCCTGAGGGCGTAGAGGATTTTGTAGTGTATAGTGACGCCTCCAAGCTAGGCTTGGGGTACGTTTTGATGCAGAGAGGTAGGGTTATTGCGTATGCTTCTCGACAGCTGAAGCCGTACGAGGAGAATTATCCTACCCATGATCTTGAGCTAGCGGCAGTGATTCATGCCCTGAAGATCTGGCGACATTACTTGTACGGGGCTACGTGCCAGATCTTCACATACCATAAGAGTCTGAAGTATATGTTCACTCAGCGGGAACTGAATAACCGCCAGAGGAGATGGTTGAAGCTGATTAAGGACTTTGACTTAGAGATTTTGTACCATCCGGAGAAGGCGAACGTAGTCGCCGATGTTGTGAGTAAGAGGACACCTCGTGAGGAGGCTATAGCTCGGCTTACGGTTCAGTCACAGTCGCAGAGGGATTTGATAGGGTTGGAGTTGGATATCCGGTCCCCGGATACGGACTGTTGTTTGTCCGAGTTAGAGGTATTACTTGACCTGTCCGGAGAGATCCTGCAGAAGCAGGAGGCATGTCCCATTTTAATGAGGATCCGGGAAAGGATGTCCCGAGGAGAGGCACCGCAGTTTATCACAGGAGCAGACGGGCTTTTGAGACGTCAGGGATGTATTTGTGTACCGTCGGATCAGGAGTTGAGAGAACGGATTTTGCATGAGGCACATTCCACACCTTACTCGGTGCACCCAGGCATGAGTAAGATGTACTAGGATATTAGGAGATTTTATTGGTGGGGCGGGCTCAAGCCCGATGTAGCTAGATATGTGACCCGATGCGCGACCTGCCAGCAGGTAAAGATCGAGCACCGGATACACGGAGGAGAGCTTCACCCACTGCCCGTGCCGCAGTGGAAGTGGGAGGACATATCCATGGATTTCGTTACCGGTCTGAGACCGAGTAGGAGCTTCGACGCGATATGGGTAGTAGTAGATCGATTGACGAAGACCGCGCGTTTCATCCCTATACAGGAAACGTGGCCGGTGATTCGTTTAGCCGAGGAGTTTACCCATCAGATTGTGAGATTACATGGAGTACCGCGGACCATCATCTCGGACAGGGACGGGCGTTTTACCTCGAGGTTCTGGCAGCAGGTACACGCCGCCCTAGGTTTGAGTCTTCATTTCACCACCGCATACCATCCACAGACCGACGGCCAATCTGAGCGGACTATTCAGACATTACAGGATATGTTACGAGCATGTGTACTAGATTGGGGTCAGGTATGGCCAGACCATCTCCCGTTGGTCGAGTTTTCGTATAATAACAGCTGGTACGCGTCGATTGGGATGGCACCGTATGAGGCATTGTATGGACAGAGATGCCGTACTCCCTTATGTTGGGACGAGCCGGGGAGTTCTAAAGTTGTAGCTCCATATCAGGTACAAGACGACGTGGCTAGAGTTGCTTTGATCCGAGAGAGGATGTTGGCCGCGCAGAGCCGTCAAAGGTCGTATGCGGATAGGAGGCGTAGACCTCTCGAGTTAAGGGTAGGAGCTCAGGTGTGGTTGAGGGTATCACCGACGCGGGGCGTCAGGCGATTCAGCATTAAGGGGAGGTTAAGCCCCCGATATGTCGGTCCATTCGAGATCTTGGAGAGAGTCTGCGAGGTGGCATACCGGTTAGCACTGCCACCACAGTTGGAGGGTATACATCCGGTATTTCATGTCTCTCAGCTGAGAGAGTACATACACGACCCGAGGCACATCATTATCCACGAGGACCTAGTAGTCGAGCCGGACCATACTTTTGCAAAGCATCCGATAGCGGTTTAGAACGGAGTACGAGGCGCCTTCGATCGAAGGAGATACCGATGCTGAGAGTGCAGTGGTCGAGGCGAGGAGCCGATGAGGCTACATGGGAGACGGAGGATAGTATCCGGAGGAACTAACCCGAGTTTTACGCATATTTAGCGACATCGATAGGACCGTCTTGTTAGTCCCGAGATCTTCCCTTGTTTGTTCTATGTGTTTATGTCATGACGTGTTATGTGAGTTTGTATGAGTATATGTGCACCTTGCGAGATCTTGATGTGATTCTATACATAGACTTGGATTAGAGCCGATAGTTGATGTTTTATGAGTTCCACGTGGTTACGAGACGTGTTTGTTCGAGAGTGCTGCATTTAGCAAGTTTCGCGACGAAGCTTGTTTTTAGGGGGGTTAATTGTAACGTCCGGGATTTTTATTCCGGACTTAGATCGTTTTGTAGATCTTCCCGCAGGCACGAGGTGTCGAGTGCCGGGATTTATTCCTAAATTCCCGAGCCGACCCGTCGTTATTCCCTTTTCCGCTTTCCGACCCTTCGTTCCGAGCTGAGTTGACAAGAGATCATTTCCGACCCCTCGTTCCGAGCAAAGAGGACAAGATGTCAGTTGTCCCCTCTCCCTTTTAGCAGCCCCTTGTCCCTCCCTCTCTCACTCCTCTCTTTTCTCTTTCACGTTACACTCTTCCTCTCTTCTCTCTCTTTGCTCTTCTTTCTCCATGGAAGCTCTTGGTTATGGACTGCAGTAGAGGAGGATCAAATCTGGTTTGGTAAGCTTCTTCCTCTCCCTCCCTCTCTTCTTTGCTGATCATCCCTTTCTTCTTCCCTCCTTCATCCATGGCCATGGATGAAGCTCTTGAGAAGTTTTTACTCAAATCCTTGCATGCATGTGTTCTTAGCTCGATTAGGTCGTGGAGAGGAGTCTAAGATCAGTGGTTGGTGTTTGGAGAAGACCCAGCAAGGAGAGGAGGACATTGGAGCCAAGGATCCGCGATCGAAGACGAGTTTCTGCAGCGAAACCGCGGGGCGGCTCATCACGGCCACAGGGGCGGTCCAGACAACCGCAGGTGCGGCTCATCACGGCCGCAAGGGCGGCTTCAGGCTCCAGACCACCGCAAGTGCATCTCCAGCGCCGCAGGGGCGGCTCCAGAGCGGCAACAAGGCACAGGGGCGGCTCCTAGGTCCGTACGGGCGGCGGTTGTGTTCCGCATGGGGCACCAGCTTGACTCTGCGGCTGCGGTTTCTTTAACAGTAGGCTTCTCCTCTCCCTTCCTCTTCGTTCCTTCCTTGGTTTTGTAGTTGTATCATGTTAGTAGCATGCCTAGGATGGATCTAGAGTAGCTTGAGATGCCACTTAGTGGTTGTAAACCTAGGAGCCCTTAAGGCTCGATGTAGTGATGGTGATGAGTATGTTGAGCATGATGGACCTTCTAGGCTAGCTTGTTCCTTCTTGGCTAAGGTTTAAGATCATATGAGGTTATAAGTTGTTGTGAATTGCTTTCATGTGCTGAGAGTGTGGTGAGTACCTTGGACCCTAGGATGCATTCCTAGCTTGAGGGTTAGGTGATCTTGCTAAGATCACTAGAGTGAAGTCTAAGACTTCTTGAGCGTGAGCATGTATTGATATGCATATCTCTTGTGAGCAGGTTGTGGACTTCCTCCTTAAGGAAGCGAGAGTGTTGTGATTTGAGTGTGGTGATGAGGTAAGTCTCCGGACTTAGTTAGCTCGTATATTACGTATTAGCATCGATGTGTGTTGGTGGTGTGTGTGTATGTTATTGTTTATGTTATAAACAACTAAACCGGTAATAGGACCACCGAATTTATATTGTTTGCCCCAAGTGTATGATAACGGGCGGTGACATCATCTGCCTAGCTCTTGCGAGAGTCTAGGAGGTTCTCGGCGACTAGCCCGGGCAGGTAGACGGTCGGATGCATCAGTACCATTCCTTGCCGGTAAGTAGGGACCGAGGCGAGACCACGGTGGTTCTCGTGTCACAAACCTAAGTTGAATTAGAACGGGATGTGACTTAATAATAAAAAAATAATAAATCGGACTTGTGTGTTTTGTAGTATGTATGTGTTATGTGATGTATATGTTTATGTGCCTTCACCTCTTTTTTAATGCTTCGAATATGAGCTAACGGTTTTAAACCGTTTGTGTAGATGACTTGCAGGTTAGGGACGCCGCCGAGTGAGGTGGAGGAGTGGGCAGCCGGGGTCTCCATACATTATAGGACTGGGGCGTTTTTGGGTTATGTTTTCGTATTATTGGATTTTGTTGTACGGTTTAGATTTCCGTATCGGAGTTATGTCGTTTGAGGACTCGGCTGAGTTTCCACTTTGTATTCTTACTTTTCAGTCTCTCGCATACATTATAAATGATTTTGAGTTTTGCCTTTATTTGTTCCTTGATGGAAAGGTCCGGTGAAATTGTTGTCAGTCTAAGGGTCGGGACCCATTGTGAGCTCTCGCCCGTAGCATCCCGAGTCCCCCGGATTTGGGGTGTTACAGCTATCACATGCTTATTGATTTTGCATGTATTGGAGAGCTTGATTCATGTAGCTCCCTTCTTGTGGTGGGAAATAGGACCGGAGGCTTCATAAGATTGAGCTTGCTCTCCTTCACCACCACCACCGTCGTCATCGTCGTCGTCGCCACCACCACCACTACCACCATCATCGTCGTCGTCGTCGTCATCGTCATCGTCATCGTCGTCATCATCATCATCATCGTCATCATCATCATCATCATCATCATCATCATCACCATCACCATCATCTTCATCTCCATGGCCGAACCTCCCAAGCAAGCCTAAGCAAAACCTTGTCCCATTTTCATCATCAAAAACCATCTTAGTAGGGTCCCAAGAAGACAATGTGTCATTCAAACTCATCCTTATACTCCCCGATTTTCTATCTTTAAGAACCCATTGAACTTTAGCAAGCTCATATCAACCTCCTTGATCTTGTGGGGTTTGGCAAAGGTGAACTTTTGGAGGTTAAGGTAATGTAGCTTGCAACCATGCTCACAAACTGATGAAGGACCATCACCAACATCCCCCCCTACTAGTCCTACAATGCAAGGGCCAATCACTAGATCAAGGGTAAGGGCAATTCAAGAGGAGGTGTCCAACTTGTTGGTGTCTTTAGCTCCTAAGGAGACCATTGATGATCTATCACTGATTAAGGCTTCCTTAGTCACGTTAATGACGATTCCTGACGACTTGGACGTGGAAGGGAGACCATGCACACGTGATTTGGAGCCATGCAAGAGCAAGGAAGAGACACTTGTCCCGGAATTGCAAGAAATGGAAGATTGAGGCTTTTGGAGCTTCTATTGTATTTTATATCATCTTTTGGTATAAAATACAAGACTTTTTTATAACCTTTAGGCTCAAAACATTTTAAGGGTTATTTTTTATTTGTTTTAGTTTGTTTTGTTTGTTTTATTGTCTTTTTTTTTTACAAATGTTATTCCTTTTTTTAGATAGGAGGCTTTCTAGGCATATAAAAAACCTCCCTTAGCTTCTTTCCTGATTAGAAAATTTTTAGCCAATTGATAAACCGTCTCTTTGAGAGCTTTTGTTCCTATTCAGAAAATTCAATCAATAAAGTGAGCCATTGATTGAATCGTTGTGAATCCCTGCTGGATTGTTCTTGTGTGTGTTAATCTCTTTAGAGATTGGTGCTACTAGTCAATACTAGTCCCTCCTTGTGCTTGTCTTCATTGAAGGCTTGTGTAAGGTTATAGAAGAAAGGGTTGAAGGCATCATCTTGCTTGGGTTTTGATCAACCTGATCAAGGTTCTTGTAAGGGAGTCTTTTGGTTCTTTTGGATCTATTTCTACCATACATTCCACGTTCCATTTCATTCTCTTTTCTTCCATTTATTCCAACGCCATTTCTTGTTCTAACAATCTGATTTTCGTGCCATTTGTCAAGGAAAAACGTCCATCGTTGGTCTTCGAGGATTCTCAATCTAGATCTAGTCATTTGCGGCCCCAATCCCGCATCACAAACCTTCCCATGCAAATCACACTGGTGCTCTTCATAGACACCCTTCCTAGGAACTTCACCAACATAAGAGGAATGTTGGGCACCACATTCCTAAAGATGCAAGAGGCAATGTAAATCTCGTCCGAGGTGGGTGTGGAGACACTACTCCACTCAGCTAAATAAACATTCGACCAAGATCCATAAAATTACCGAAAAGGTAGGGTGGTATAGATGTTCTTACTCTTGCTCTTCCCCGCCACAAACCTAGAGCTATGAATGCTTGGCCAAAAGTTTGGGTTCAAACGATGTTGGATTGATAGGGTCGGCATAGGGGTAGGTGATCTCTAAGGTGGAGAGGAATTCTAAGGTAAGATCCTCATAGGTGTTCACCTTCTTCACTACAAACTCCTCAAGGCCTACTCTTGAGAACATGTCAATGATGTCCTCTCCAATGCCTAAGGTCTCAATGTCCTCAATGTTGACATATCTAGTTGCCCTCACTTCCAACTCCTTGAGCCTTAAGTAGTTGCCTTTGAACTTCTTGGGAATGTTTATCTTTATGAGGGCGGGAACATTCTCCATATCTTCATCTTCACTTTCCTCCCTTCGAGGAGGATGTTTCCCATGTCTAGGGCCCTCTTGCCCTTTTGCTTCTTGGTTGGGGTTTTTTCCATGGTCTTTCTCCTAGGCATTTTAAATGGTACCTATAATGATAAATGATTTTAGATTCATATAATACAAGAGAAGTGCAAACAAGTATTTTCAATTCCACAAAAGAGAAGTTAGGTTGATATGAAGCATGCTCAAGTTCATGATAGGTCATAAAAGTTTCAACAATTCAATCAAAAACTCAAACATTCACAAGATTTTATATTAACATACTTTCATGCTCAAGAACTTCAAATATCATAAAGAAAACTGTAAGGCATGATAACATGAAGCTCAAACAAGTAGATGAAAAACACTAATTCTCAAACAATCATGCTAAACAATCCTTAATCAACCATAAAACTTAAATCATCCAAGACAATGAAGAATACAAGAATAATCAACATGTTCATGACAATCATGAACTAGCGAAGATAATAACTAATTCAACAATTCTAAGATTCTCAAGTCACAAATCCTAAACTAATTCCAATTCTCACACAAACCATCATAAAAGCATCAATCTCGACAATCCTCACAAAAGATGAACAAGGATGAGAGAAGAGAGAACTTTTCAAATAAATCAAGATTTGGATAAAAAAGTGTTTTTGATCTTTGAAATCTTGAATTTGGCGAGAAGAAGTGTGTAGAAGAATGCTTAGAATGAGTTAGGGAAAGTTCGGATCGAGTGGAAAAAGGGAAATTCATACTCACCTTGGTTGAAAACTAGCCTTTGGAGGCTAAAATCCGACCGTTGTACTTCACTTGATCGAGTAAGGGTGATGCAGGAGCATCTGAGAGCTTAACCTCACCACTACGGATGATGAAACCAACAAAGAGGAGACGATTATCTCGAGAGGAAGGAGAAGCTTATGAAGATATTACTATACGAAGAGGAGCTAGAGGTCCGTACCTAATTAAGGAAGGAGAAGGCCAAGATCATACATTATCCAGCCGAGGCCTTCACGAGTCTGCCCGAGATCACGTCCAAAGCATGGAAGTCATGAATCGAGATTCATCCAGCCCATATCCACGTGATTATGAACGGAAATGGAAAGATGAGCATGAAGATAGAGTACGTGAAGAAGCATGGAAAGAAGGAAAGTTTTGGACTTATTTTAATATTGGGCTTGCTTTTATTTTGTTTTAATTATTTTTGGCAGTTTAGAATAATTAGTTAAGATCTAGATATGATCATATCTTTTAAGATTTGATCCTATCTTATCTTGTAGTTAGAAGATCATATCTCTTAAAGATTTGATCTTATCTTTTTGTAAACCTAGTTGGACGTCCTATAGCCTATATAAGGCAAGGGAGCCAAAACTTTCTAGTCATTCAATTCAATAAACACGTTTTGTTTCATTCTTGCTCGTGAATTCGAGTGGCTCGTGGAATCGAGTGGCTCGTGGAATCAAGTGTCTTCCTGTGAGAAGGAATAGGTGGAATCCTATTCAAGCTATTATTCATTGGCTCGTGAAATCGAGTGGCTTGTGGAATCAAGCGTCTTCCGGAGAAGGAGAGAATCGAATAGGTTGATTCCTATTCAAAACCTGAACGGGTGGAATCGCGTTCAAACCTTAGTTTGGATTGTTGAGGAGTTATCCTTTCTTGGTGGATTTCCAAGATTGATATCACTTCGCTATTCAATCGACTCCTTTTTTCCCTGGGAACAATCGTCTTTCTCTTAGTGAAGGGTTATAGCGGAAGAGTTCCTTCAAGGATTCAACCAGACTATCCAGCTACGATCCAGCCATCCTCATCGGATCATTCAACCATCATCTCCACGTTTTTTTCTATCTCCATCTCACGTCTCATCATCTCTCTTCTATCCTAAGTTCTTGGTGTTGAAAGATCGGGTAACCTCACGGCTAACCCCGTATCAAAGGGTGTGAGTCGATCAGGTGATTTTGCTCAGGGGCGGAGCCATAAATTTTTTATGGATGGGCGAAATAATAATAATTTATTATTATAATAAATAGTAATTATAAAAAGTGTTCATATATTTAAGTTATCTCATAGTAAAATAAAATATATAATAAATTATAACGAAGATTGTTTTATCTTAAAAAAATTATCGATTAAAAAGATTTATGATTATGGTTTTATTTTACATGAATAAAGTTTTTAATAAATGTTGAGTGTCAAAACGACTTTTAAATTCATTTTCCATAATTTAATAATTATTTTTGTATATATATTATACTCCTTATAGCTAGTCATATATATCATTTTACAATTTAGTGTATATATTTTAATGAATTCATGGAATAGAGATACTCTTAATTGAGTATTTGATTGATCACTTTGATAATTTAATTAAAAAAGTGTTTTAATTAATTTTTTAAAATATAAATTAATATGTAGTATTTAATAGAAGGTATAAAATTTTAAAAAAATACCTATTTGAAATATATAAATAAATATTTGAAATTATATTTTGACTCAAGGTAAACACCTATTTCACCTACAAGATGCATGATATAAATATATTTAAATAACTAACTAAAACAAATTAAATTTCACTTACGTGTTACCATTATCAGTAGGATTGAAACAAAAAGGGACTAAAGCCACGTGGCCCACTTTAAAATTAAAAGCTGGAGAGTACACTGACTGTAGACCAATACAGGTCATACGGTTCATACGACATATAAAAAAATATAAAACTCTTGCCTGCTTTATTTTTTTTATAGAATACTGGGCCTAGTTGAAAAGAATGGAGTTGGGGTGGGTTGCGGCCCAGTCAGCCCATTCCTTAGATCCGTCTTTGATTTTTCTCCATCGATCAAGGGAGAACACCAAGAGGTTACTCGATCGGTTCAATCGATCCACTTGTCCCGCCACTCGATCCACTTGTAAAAATTGTACTCGATCGATCTTAATTTTTCTGCTCAGCTTGGCTTCCTCTTGGCTCGATCTTTTGATCATTTTTTCTTTCATTATTCCCTTTATTTTTCACTTGTTGGCTATCTTGATCATCACATACACACCAACTTAATTTATTCAAAAACAAAATTTAAAAAGAGAGAAGCAATCATACCAATGGGTTGCCTCCAATTAAGCGCCATTGTTTAAGGTCCTAGACTAAACCAAATTTCTTTTGGAAGATTAATCATGTCATTGGAAAACCATTTTGTTAGGAAAAATCATATCCACCGTGCTATATTTCCCTTGGGAGCCATGGTAAGTGCCTAAAAAGGGATTTGATTTTGATTTCGGGGCTTTGTTGCTTCTTTACCAAGCCTTCTTATGCTTCTTTCTTATGATGAAATGATGATTTTCCTTGCTTATTCAAGGCTTTACTCCATACTTGTATTTTACTTCCTTAGCGAGCAATGCTCCTATGAGGTTGTGTGAAATAAGAGTCTCAACTACTTGTGTTGCCCCTTCATTGATCATACCATCATCTTCAGATTTTGTAGAGTTGTCATGGAGCTTTCCAGTGAGGTCGTTCATATCCTTGGTTTCTTTCCCTATTTCCAAATCCTTCTTACTATGCTTAGGGACAACTTCTTCTTTGCCGATCACTTCTACACTTGGCTCTTCAAAGTTGGGCTCTTTAATGCCTCGTTCTTCAATACTTGATTTCTCCTCAACTATCTTTTTTTCAACATGAGTCTCAATAGCTTGAGGATCTTCAAATAACTCTAATGAACTTTCTTCTTGCTTTTTGATGAATTAGCTTCTTTCTCTCTAGCAAGAAGATTTTCATGCTCTATTCTCCTAGATTCCTCTTGTTGAGCTAGTTGTTGTTCAATCATCACTTGGTTGTGTGCAAGCGAATCAATCTTGGGATTGACTTTCTCTAGAATTTGTAGCATATCCACAAGGAATGCATCATTCTCTTCTTCATAGACTTCATTCTCTTCATAGGTCATTTCTTCTTCCTAGGCTTTATCTTCACTTGCTTCCTCATCACATGGTCACTGTACTCAATATGTTGGTCATACCATTCATGATATTCAATTGGCCAATGATATACTTCTCTTATTGAATCCCACATAAGCTAAGTTACTAGCCATATGAACAACCTACAAATCACAAACATATACAAAAGTGCATCAAAAGTAAAAAAAATGCTTGCACTTTTAAAGGCCACTTGACACAAACAAGGTAAAGCTTCAATGGTCCCCGGCAACGGCGCCAAAAACTTGATGTGCCCTAGTACGGAGTGTGCAATGCAAGATATAAGATGTGCTAAGACTATTGATGTAGGAAGTTTTACCTTAATAAAACTATATCCTTTCAAGAATACAAGATCCATTATAGTATACGGGTTATTGAATAACAAGAACTGTGTTTGATTTAGCAAATGATAATGATTAGTTATTTTAGTTAAAAACAAGTAGAAAAAAGAAAGCAAGGAAGACAGTAAAGGTAATTCTTGATTTGAGACAATTATAGGGATGAATGATCTAAGGAATTAGAGAATCCTCACTATAATGTGTTAAGACTATTGATGAATATATAAGGTTGTGAACATTGATAAATTATAAAATAGGTAAGCATCTAAAGAAGCCTTGGGCATAAACAAACAAATATCGTGCTTTCCAACTCACCTAGCTCTAAATCCAGCGGTTCGACAACTATAGAAAAGCCCATTCACATTTAGAAACCCATAAAGACCTAGGTAAAGTTGCTCATGAGGTTCATCAATTTAGAGAGGTACAAAGACGGTGAAATCTACGATGATTAGGATTCTCCGAGGCTTTGATAGACTAGTATTCTCTCAGCCAAACTCTTTTCAAAATTTTCCAATAAAACAAAACTCTTTGGTTCTTCACTTTGTTTTATCTAAACCAATTAAAAATGTACTCTAGATTAACGAAGCAAATTAAAGGGTAGAATTAAGCCCTTTGAGTTGAAGGATTATCAAAGATCTGAATTCACAATCAACAAAACTACAGAATTATAGGGTTCATCCCAATCCTTTGATCAAGGAAGGTGACTAGCCATAATGTTACGATATAAAGCAACGAAAACAATATATTTAAACATGAAAGAGTAGAACTCGCAAAGTTTGGTTCTAGGAAGAACCTTACAAGCAACTCTAACAATGACAGCCTAGTAGAATAAGGAAGAGAGGAAGAATGAATTAGAGAGAACTCGAGATCCAAGGATGAAATTCGACATCGGACCCTAACCCCAACACTTGCTTATATAGGGAACATAAGGCATCTAGGGTTTACAAAGATTTACGCAAACTTTCTAAAATACAACTCGGGAGATCAAACTATCTCCGCGGCCAGAAGAAAAGGTGATATGTTGAGTGTTACGCCCCCTTATGGCCGTAACGGGCATAACGAGGCATCACAGAGGACATAAGCTTCACAGCTGGGTTGGTGATGAGTGTCAAAAACATATTTTTCCTTATGTTTTCATGCATTTCACATCTGCATTTACATCTCACATATACCTTTTTATATGGAAAACTCCCACTTTTTATATTTCGGTATCTACCTTGGCTTTTCTATGTTTCAAGCTTTAAGGTACCAAACATATCGGAATCGCATCCTTCCTGAAGTCAGAGCATCAAGATCATCGAAATAATTGAGAAGATCGAACATAAAGTCCATACACATCTTCCTACTATTGAAGATTCAAGAGCAACAACGAAACTCGACCTTTACGCATACGTTATGGCCGTAAGAGGGCGTAATGAACGGGGCATTCAACCAAAAGTCAAGAAATGCCAGCCCGGCCCAACTATGAAGGTTACACTCAGTGTGACGCTCCGTTACACCGGGTTACACCCGTAAGAGGGCGTAAAGGAGTGCAAGGCTTAACGTAACACCTTATCTTCTGGCCGCGGCAAAAATTGATTCTCCCGAGTTGTATTTTAGGAATATTTTGTAAATATTTGTAAACCCTACACGCCTTTCCTCCCCTATATAAGCATGTGTTGGGGTTAGGGTTAGATATATCATCACCTCGATCTCATTGATCATCCATCACTTCTGAGTTTTCTTATCTTCTCTCCCTTATTATAATGGGTTGTCATTGTTAGAATTGCTATGTGATAACATGGTTTATCGACTTAGTTTAGTAGAGCATTTAGGTAGTTTTTCCCTTTCCGCATGCATGTTTTAGCCTTATTTTGTGTCTTTTATACTTGTTTAGTGTTACTTTGCACGTATAGATGTCTACACACACTTTTGATATCATTTTAGGTGTTTTGGAGCTAAAACAATACAGTTACGGATAAATCCTCGAGTGGACGCTTAGGAGTTGTCGTACGAGCATAGGAAAGGAGAAGACGACGAATTAGGAGCAACCGAGACGAATTGCCCGAGGTGGAGAAGCATCTCGGCCGAGATCCACATATCTTGGTCGAGTTTGGAGCTACTGTTGTAAAATCTCGGTCACCTTATCTCGGCCATGATCTTGGGTGACCAGACTGAGATGCCATTGACGCTAAAGTGTGAAGTCGAAATCTCGGCCCCGACCGTGGACCATTCTCGGCCGAGATCCAAACCGAGCATTCTTCCATGGGCGTCGGATTTTATTTTATTTCGGACGCTTCAGCCCAGCTCACGTCTTTCGACGGGTCTTAGGTTATAAAAGTAGGGTTCCGAAACTGAAATGGGGGTGCAAAGGTGCTCAATTATTCTGAGGTTCGTTTTGGTTAGATTGTTAGAAAGGAGAATTCTTCTCCTACCTTTCTTCTCCATTAGTTTTCACCATTGTTAGGTTTTGAATTAGTTGAGGAAGATCCAGTCTTTTCAGTTTGTTTGGAGTTTGTTAGAGATTATTCTAGTGTGCAGGTCCATCATCTAAGCCAACTGAGCAATCTCTACTGAAGGATTGAGTTGAGGATGACGTTTGAGCAATCTAGAGAGTTCTGTCACTAGTGTTATCAAAGCTCAAAAGGTTTCGGAAGCTCAAGTTTTCAAGCAGGTTGAAGAAGCTCCTAGAGATCGGCGAAGATTTTTGGAAGACTGAGGAGAACCCGAAAGGATAGATTATGATCCTCACTGCTGAAGAAAAAGCTGAAGAAAAGACGAACCCCACATCAAAGAAGAAATCTCGGCCACTTGTGGGAAAAATCTTAGCCCGAGATCCTTTCCATGCTGACCGAGATTTTCACTACAAAATGTAAAACCTCGGCGCGAAATCAAAAATCTCGGCCGAGATCCCCTACCTTGAACGAAGATCTTTGAAACGTGGAGAAAAAGCTTATTGAGAAGGAAGAAGTGTACATTTCACCGCCCCCTACTAGCCTCCACTTTCATTTCCACATGCCCGTGTTAGAGCTTTGCTAGGTGAGACTTTTTGTAAGTTTATTGAGCTTATTAAAAATTAATTTCGATATTGATATCCCTTCTCTTGATACTGTTTCAGGATGCGCTGAGTACGGAAAGCTCTTGAGGAGACATCTCCAACAAGAAAACGATTGAAGTGGAAGAAGAAGTGATAATGACTAAAAAAATCAAGTGAGCTCATCAAATCATCAATGGAGAAGATACCACCAAAGATTTAAAACTCCAGGATCTTTTTTGTGTCCGAGTAGGAGTTGGAGAAGGATCATATACAACTTTGTGTGATCTTGGCGCAAGTTGTGAGCATGATTCCTCTTGCACTTTGCAAGAAAATTGGCCTTGGGGAACAAAGCCAATGAAGATGACACTGCGATAGCGGATGGATCAGTACTTGAACCTGCCGGAATTTTGGAAGATGTTCTATTGCTACTGGAGAAGTACTATGTCCCTATTGATTTGTTGTTCTTCACATTCCTGTTGATTCTCCTATACCTTTAATACTAGGAAGACCGTTCCTCGCTACTTCGGGATGTCATGTTGATTGCAGGAACACTTCCCTTACATTCAACAGAGAGAGGGAAAGGTGATGAGGACCAAGAAATACTAGCTCCAAAGTCGCGGAAGAAGCCAATTTTACAGACGGTTCACTGCACCGCGAAAAGAGACCGTCAGAGAAAATATCGGCAGAGATCCCCTACCACCCTGACTAATGTTTTACGACAGGAATGACCCATCCTGATCGAGATCTAGTCACTCAGTTCGAGAATCCACCCATCTCGCCGAGATTCAAGTATGGGGTCGAGAAGGGCTCGCGAAAATCTTTCGAAGTTCCTAAACCTCCCGATACGTCTCTCCCTCCATCAAAGGGGAAGGCCAAGATAGAAGAGTTGGTGAAACCAAAGCCTGTAACGAAGGAGAGCATTCCTACAAGGGAAGTCGGTTTCTACCGAAAACTCATCAATGGAACTTCAAGGCCTCCTCCATCACTCAACTCCATACTACCTAAGGAAGGAAAGCTGGATGCATATGAGAGCTGGAAGATCTATAGAAAAAGCTCAAAAGTCCATAGTAAATTTAAGAAAGGTGATCTAGTTATGTTATCTAACTCTATATATCATCTTATGCAGGGAGAATTTGAGAAGAAATGGACAAGACCGTACATTGTGAAGAAGATTAACCCCTATGGTTCAATTGAAGTATGGGTAAAGATGTCGGATCAATCAAGGTAAATGAGAGTAGGTTGAAGAAGTGTAAGACGGAACCTCCGGTGAAGCAGCCTTCACCTGTATCTCCAATTAAGCATTGACGGAGTCAGGTCTAGCAAGAGACCTTAAACCAATGCGTTTCTCGGGAGGCAACCCGAGGTAAGAGTCTTCATGTCTTAGTCTTTTTGTCTTTGCTTTTTGTTGTTTTGCGTTTTTGCGCGTTTTGTGTCTTTGTTTTTTGTAGGTTCTAGGTGTCAATGGAGAGAGAAAAGGAGATTATGCTCGGAAAAATTTTAGAGACAAGTCAAACACTTTGAAGGAAGGAAGAAGACGTGCTGAATAAAAAGGGAAAATCTCGGCCGACCCGACCGAGATCCCGGCCAAGATCGGCCGCTGTCGGCTTTTTTGAAAACCCTTTCTCTTCTTCCCTTCCCTCATTCTTCAAAAACCTCCAAAACCGCCATAGCCTCCAAAACCTCAACTTTCACCCAAAAATCCGCAAATCCCTCAATCCTTCACCAAATTCACTCTTTCCACCCACAATCAATCTCCAGTCCAATTCTACACTCATTCCCAATACCAATTTTATCAAAAACCCTTCACTTTCATCTCCCCAAACTCAAACCTAACCAAAATTCCCAATTCACAAAAACCCTAAAAATCCTTCATTCCTTTGAGGGATTTTGAGCAAAAAGGCCATACAAGCAAAGAACGAGCAAGAAATCGACCGAAACCATCGATCCCGGCCGATACCCTAGACCGACGATTTCACCCAGATTATCTCGGTCGATCAAACGAGATCGTGACCGAGATACCGAACGAGATTTTGCCTCTGTCGAGATTTTTCAATCAAGGATGGCTCATATGATGAAACCCGCATCCTAAAACGGTTCCTCAAGGAAGGGCAAGAAGCAAGCTGAATTTTCCGGGCCTCAACGGAATGTTCCGATCATTCCCGATGCTTGTAAGTCCAATTATTCCCGCCTTGCTAAGCTTAAATTTGATGCTCCTAAGTACTTAACTATTTTGGATATTGGTGAATTGGGATGTGGTGAGGACTTGCATATGATTATGGATAATTGTGATTGGTTACATTTGGTTGCAATTAGGGAGCCTAGTTATGCGGAATTGACATTGGAATTCCTGAGTTCTTTTATGTATAAAGGTCGGAATGGAGATAGATGTATGAAGTTTAGACTTGTGAACAATGATTATGAGATTTCAAAGGATAATTTCGGAGATTTGTTCCACTTTTCAGATAGTAACTTGTCCACCTTTGATAGTGATGTGGAATAGAGTGCATTCTGGCACGAGATCGCCAAACTTATGGATTTAGCTAGTGAGTGGAAGGCAGGAGAGGCCAAGTGCAAGTTTATTGTGAACTTGTCTTTTAGGCTAGCTCATAGGATTATGAGTGAGATTCTTTTACCTAGGCGATAGACACAATATCAGGTGCTCTTAGGTGAGTTATTTATGTTGTGGTGTATTACTCATGGACGTACCCGGACTCTGTTACATTGATGCTTGAACACCTGAAAAAGGTGTTCAAGTAGAGTTACGGATATATTTGTGTTGGTGGGTTGATTAGCCACATTGCTTTGAGGCTTAACTTAGATCTTTTTGGCTTGATGGATACGAATTTACCTGTCATTGTGGGTAGGCGACATTTAGTGCATAGGAAGATCTTGATCCAAAAGGGTAATCAACCCTTTAGAGTAGATATGCCTTGGGATGAGAGCGTTGGGATTGAGTGGAAGAGTGAGTATACCATTAGAGAGAGGAGATTTTGGAGGGAGGCTTTAGAGCCGGATAGTTCTGAGGAGGTATGTGCAGGGCAGCCGGATGATGATGCTGCTGCCCATTGTGATGAGGATATGGAGCCTGCCATTGAGGCAGAGGATGTTGTGTTTGACAGGGGGAGTGCAGGTACACGTCCCACATATATGCCAGCAGGAGGAGCATCGTCTTCACAAGCTCCCGGACGCGACTTTAGATCAGTTGGCTGATGATATCCATCAGATACAAGTACGCTAGTAGAGGATCGAGAGTGGGCAGTAGAGGATTCTGGATATGTTGGCTGAGCAGGATAGACGACGTTCTGCCTTCGAGGGGATGTACGGCGACATGTATCGCCAGATGTTTGGGCATTTCTATTACCCGAACAACCTGCATTTTACGCGAGATCCGCCTCCTCCCTTCGAGTAGACACGACAGGAGACCACGTGTACATCATTTTTACATTGTAAGTATTGTTTTTATCCCTTCTTATTTTTCAGATTGGGGACAATGTGAGATTTAAGTATAGGGTAGGATGCTTACAATCATTTTCTGCATGTTTGATTTTTTGTATTGCATTGGAACATTTCCGGATTATTTGTCACACGTTTCATTATGTTTTTGCATCGAAAAAAAATTAAAAGAAAAACGTGTGATGTGCTTCTCTAAGACTTGATGGGATCTCTATGATGAAACTTGGTGTATGTTAATTGCTTTGGAATATTATTTTGAGTTTGAATGACTTATGGAATTTGTAGGAATTGATTTCTTTGTTTGAAATTTATATGATTTATTGAAATTTCTAAATTTAATTGAATTGAATTTGATAGTTGAAGCTATGTGATGAGTTCTCTTACATTGCATGAGAATGATTTAGGCAATTCAAGTTCTTCTTTTTCTCTATATTATTCATGTTTAGCACCTCAAACATTGATCATATTTGCCTCCTTTGACCTATCCGTAAATTAGAAAAAGTGAAGTTTGAAGGTGTATGCTTAAAAAGAAAAAGTTCATATGTTTTGGTACGTAAAGGAAACTGAACACCAAAGTTTTGGCTATTGTGCACCAATGTCTTTCACCCAAAAGAAAGAAAAAAATGCAAGAAAGGAAGGATGTTGAGAAAGGAGTTTATTGTGTTGTTCATCTTCCCGGATTACTACCACATTACCTATATCATCCTACCTTGATCACATTTCTAGGCCTTTTCATTAAGTCCTATTGATCTATGTATATATGTATTTGACTTTATGGCTTAAAATTCATTTTCATGGATATTAGACATTTGAAATTTTTATGATGATTATGAATTCCTTATAAAGTTTGATTTTCCTTCACTTGCCTATTTCATTTGAATTCAATTGAAATATCTCTTTAGCATTATAACTACACCTTTGAGAGTGATCATGTATGTAAAAAGCACATCACGACCAAAAAGAGTTTTTCATATTTGTTTTGCATAGATAACTCATGTTAACCTATCTTGGATTTACTACTTGCTTGAGGACAAGCAAGGATAAGTATGGGGTATTTTGATAACATGATTTATCGACCTAGTTTAGTAGAGCATTTAGGTAGTTTTTCCCTTTCCGCATGCATGTTTTAGCATTAGTTTGTGTCTTTTATACTTGTTTAGTGTGAGTTTGCAAGTATAGATGTTTACACACGCTTTTGGTGTATTTGTAGGTGTTTTGGCGTGTTTTGGAACTAAAACGATGCTTTTGAGGATAAATCCTCGGAGTAGACACTTAGAAGCTGTCGTACGAGCATAGGAAAGGAGAAAACGACGAATTAGGAGCAACCGAGACGAAGTGCCCGAGGTGAGAAGCATCTCGGCCGAGATCCACATATCTTGGTCGAGTTTGGAGCTACTGTTGTAAAATCTCGGTCACCTATCTCGGCCATGATCTCGGGTGACCAGACCGAGATGCCATTGACGCTAAAGTGCGAATCCGAAATCTCGGCCCCGACCGTGACCATCTCGGCGAAGATCCAGACCGAGATTCTTCCCTGAGCGTCGAATTTTATTTTATTTCGGACCTTCAACCCAACCCACGTCTTTCGACGGGTTCCTAGGTTATAAAAGTAGGGTTCCGAAACTGAAATGGGGTGCAAAGGTGCTCAATTATTCTGAAGTTCGTTTTGGTTAGATTGTTAGAAAGGAGAATTCTTCTCCTACCTTTCTTCTCCATTAGTTTTCGCCATTGTTAGGTTTTGAATTAGTTGAGGAAGATCCAGTCTTTTCAGTTTGTTTGGAGTTTGTTAGAGATTCTTCTAGTGGTGCAGGTCCATCATCTAAGCCAACTGAGCAATCTCAACCGAAGGATTGAGTTGAGATGATGTTTGAGCAACTAATGGTAAGGATGAGCAATCTAGAGAGTTCTGTCACTAGTGTTATCAAAGCTCAAAAGGTTTCGGAAGCTCAAGTTTTCAAGCAGGTTGAAGAAGCTCCTAGAGATCCGGGAAGACTTCTTGGAAAGACTGAGGAGAACCCGAAAGGATAGATTATGATCCTCACTGCTGAAGAAAAGCTGAAGAAAGACGAACCCCACATCAAAGAAGAAATCTCGGCCACTTGTGGGAAAAATCTTAGCCCGAGATCCTTTCCATGCTGACCGAGATTTCACTACAAAACAATACAGTTAAAACAATACAGTTAAGGATAAATCCTCGGAGTGGACGCTTAGGAGTTGTCGTACGAGCATAGGAAAGGAGAAAACGACGAATTAGGAGCAACCGAGACGAAGTGCCCGAGGTGGAGAAGCATCTCGGCCGAGTTTGGAGCTACTGCTGTAAAATCTCGGTCACCTATCTCGGCCATGATCTCGGGTGACCAGACCGAGATGCCATTGACGCTAAAGTGCGAATCCGAAATCTCGGCCCCAACCGTGACCATCTCGGCCAAGATCCAGACCGAGATTCTTCCTTGAGCGTCGAATTTTATTTTATTTCGGACCTTCAACCCAACCCACGTCTTTCGACGGGTTCCTAGGTTATAAAAGTAGGGTTCCGAAACTGAAATGGGGGTGCCAAGGTGCTCGATTATTTTGAAGTTCGTTTAGGTTATATTGTTAGAAATGAGAATTCTTCTCCTACCTTTCTTATCCATTAGTTTTCACTATTTTTAGGTTTTAGATTAGTTTAGAGGAAGATCCAGTATTTTCAGTTTGTTTGGAGTTTGTTAGAGATTTGCAAGTGGAAGACAAGTTTGTTTTGAGATTTCAATAAAGTTGGGTACTTTCTTCATTCCCTTTTCTAGTTTAATTCGATTACTTTCGTAGTTAGAGATTTGTTTATACCTTGGACTATGATGAATTGAATTGTTCTTATTTATAGGTTGTATAAATCGCCTTAAATCCTATGGAAAGGTTAATTTTTCTGCAGGTTTAGACTCAATCTAAACCACTTAACCTAAGTAGGAATTGAGTCGTAACTGAGTTATTCTTATTTAGACACATAAGAGAACTTGTTCCTAAGTAGTAAAGGACTAACTTAGTTTTATTGGATTGAATGTGCCATCGTTCCTTCCTTTGAGACAATAATTCCTGAGACGTAACTGTAAAGGGTTATTGTGTTTCCTTGATTGAAAGAATGAGGTTTATTTATTTATTTCTCCCTCTTTACCTTGAAATCTATAGGTATTAGGCTGGGGATCTTTATGTTCTTGAGACGTCACTGTAAAAGAACATAGATTTAAGAAACATTCATCCTAAGCTCTTCAAACTTACATATATTTCACGTGAGAAGTATAATCCTGAGTCCTATGGGTATAAATAATGATCTTAAATCCTTGGAACTGCATTTCTTTCCATATATATTCCTTAGTTAGTTAGTTGTTAGGATTTGATTTTCAGTCAATTTATAATTGATTGCGAATCTATAAAACTTTCCAAATCTTTAGGATTTCTTTCCTTTCTTTTCCAACCTCTTTCTTGTTCTTGGATGTATACTATAATTGATCAATTTCATCATTAATCTAACTTAGTCCCTAAGATTGATCTCGGAATACTTGTTATTTATTGCGATAGATCCATACACTGTGGGTTCGCTGCAAATTTAGAGTAGATATTGTGAGTTATAAATTTAAAACAGAGATTGCTCAGTTTTGTGCATTCATGCGAATTTCTATCTATTATTGTTAGGGGTTTATAGGGTGTGTAAAACAGCGAACACTATGTAAAGGTTCTTCCTAGAACCAAACTTTTTGAGTTCTACTATTTCATGTTTCAATATATCGTTTTCTTTTCTTTATATCGTAGCATGAGTGACTAGTCTCCTTCCTTGATCTATGAATTGAGATGAACCCTATAATGCTTTAATCTATTGATTGCATATATAATTGTGAATTGAAATCTTTGATAATTCTTCGATTTAAAGAGCTTAATTCTACCTTTTAATTATCTTCGTCAATTTGGAGTGACATTTTTAATTGGTTTAGATAAAACAAAGTGAAGAACCACACAGTTTTGTTTTATTGAAAATATTTGAAAGAGCTTGGCTAATAGAATACTAGTCTATCAAAGCCTCGGAGAATCCTAATCATCGTAGATTTTACCGGTCTTTGTACTTTTTTAAACTGATGAACCTAAGGAGAAGGTTTACCTAGGTATTTTCCGGGTTTCTAAATGGGAATGGGTTTTCCAATATACTCGCCGAACCGTGGATTGAGAGTTGCGTGAGTTGGAAAGCACGGCCTTGGGTTGTTTATGCCCAAGGCTATTTTAGATGATTACATGTTTTATCATTTATCAATCTTCACAACCTCACATATGCATCAATAGTCTTATTAGATTATAGTGAGAATTCTCTAATTCCTTAGATCATTACTCCCTATAACTATCTGAAATCAACAATTCCAGCATATCTTCTTCTTTACTTTCTCATTGTGGCTTGCTTTCAACAAAATATCTAATCATTAAGGTTTGCCAAATTAGACATGATCCCTGAGGTCGATAACCCGTACACTCTAAGTGATCCCGCATCCTTGCGGGGGATATAATTTAATTACGGTAAAACTTACATGATCAGTTGGGTTGGTATTTCTAGACTTCTGGTCGAATGCTCCGATCATTACAGCCCCTCACGGGCGTAACAGTCCAGTTCTTCACTGTTCTTGAATCTCTTCATGTAGGAAGTTGTGTGTGTGGACTTTATGTTCGAGCTTTTGAGTTATTTTGATGATCTTTATGCTTTCACTTCAGGGAGGATGCAATTCCGATGTGTTTAGCACCTAAAATGCCTGAAATATAGAAAAGTCAAGGTAGATACCGAAAAGTTCAAAGTGGGAGTTTACCATATAAATAGGTATATGTGAGATGTAAAAGATGATGTGAAATACATGAAAACAAGAAGGGAAATATGATACGTTTGGCACTCATCAAAATACCCCGTACTTAAACTTTGCTCGTCCTCGAGCGAGATCATGTAGCATGTTTGCTATGTGTAAGATCCAATGAGTGTCTCAACTAAGAGAAAAAAAACAACTCAAACCATGTCATCATAACATCAATCATAGTTAAAGGGCAGAGTAAAGATCATAGCCTTTCAAACCACTCAAGGGATAATGTGTATGCTTTCTATCTCACCATGTGTTTTCGGATTTAATAGTAAAATCTCAAACTAAACAAGCATGGATAGATTATACCATAAGCTTGTCAAGGCATTCTCAAACTCCACCGCTTGCCAAATGAGACTAAAATGAAAGATAAATATCAAAAAGTCTTTTATAAAGGTGTAACGGGGATATTGGGCATGTATGTTTATCACATGTCAATTGTAAGATATGAAACCCTCGAATGTCCAACATCATATTCATTGAGTTCGCCACATACTTAGCTAAACCTAATATGTTATCTCTATCTGAAAAACATGCATGGACCTCAAACTTGGTCGAAAAACTAATTTAACAATTTCGGATCTCTATTCTAACATGTTTTTTAAAAATTAATTTAACATTTCAATTCTCTATTCTAACACATTTGAAACTAGTTCAACAATTTCGGTTCTCTATTCTAACATGTCAAAAACTAATTCTACAATTTCACTTCTCTATTCTAACATGTCTAAAACTAGCTAATTCAAAATTTTTGGTTCTCTATTCTAACATGTCTAAAAGTAATTAAATTTAAAATAAAGTATAAATTGTACACTTACTTCGATATGTGTGATAAGTTCTTCCGGATCACTATATTTATTTGCATCGAATGGCATATTTATGCTTTCACCATCGGATTCTACATCGGCTTCAACACCGGCTTCTTCGGAAAATTTTAACATTTATATGATCTTTTACAGATTGGCGTATAATATTTTAGCCTTAGACAAAAACCTTTTTACAGTGAGAAAGAATGCGCCTCACACGCGTCCTTCTTCTCCCTTCTCCTTGTCGTTACCCTGCTCATCGGCGCTGGCCATGGATACCAAGAAGAAGTTGTTGAAGCACTCCGGCTCCCTTCCCCTCCCCCCCAATCCTCCCCGTCTAGCCACAAAAAACCCTCCCCTTTTTCACTTTCTTCCTCCTTTGTTCCTGACGAACCTATTCAATCGAATAATTGTCGACTTTTGAACCACTCTCTTACTCCCATTAACTCATGTCCCCTTCCTCCCTCACCACTTATTCTCATCCCTTCGGCCCCACCCACAGATACTATCCCAGATCCCAACATTAAAATCATATCCCCGACCTCAATTGAGGTTGTTAACTTTAACCCTAATTCTCATATTCCTTCTTCAAAACCATTTGTTCCCCCTGCTAACCCTCCCTCAAAGCCTCTCCCTTCTCGCTCCTTCTCTGATGTCCTCCAAGGCCCCAAACCCTTAAATCGTGTAATCCCCCCAGACTCCTTTAACAGTGAAAGTCGTGGCGCTATCTCCTTCAGTTCTCTGGACGTTGAAGTTCTAGTTCAAAAATGGAACCTTTCTCTAGTTGGTTCTCCCTTGGGGTGCAAAATTTCCCTTAAAGACATGGAACGATTTGTGGTGCATAACTGGTCTAGACCTTTATCTCCCTGTCCTAGTGTTAGTTTCCACAATAAAACTCGGAATATTCGATGCCGCTTTCATATAATCCTCAAAAGATGGTCGCTAGGCCTTTTCATGGATATTTCTTGTCTAGATGATATCCCTGTTTGGATATCCCTTCCCAACCTTGATGTTCGTTTTTGGTCAGAGCACATGTTATGAAAGATAGCCTCAGCAATTGGCCGACCAATTGCCACGGATTACAACTCTGTTAACCAAGGCACTTTCTCCTTAACTAGAATCTTGGTTGGAATTTCAGCTAAGCAAACATTTTATGGGAAATATCTATCCATGGCCCTCTAGATGAAATTATAGCTCAAAATGTTGTGTATGAATTGTAACACCCCGAATTCGTAGGACTCGAGGTACTACTGGGCTAGGATCTCACAATAGATCCTGACCCTAGCCTGACAACAAGTTCACTGGATCTTACAACAAGGCACAAATAGATTAAATCAAAACATCAAAATGTATATATACATATCAAAAGGTAATACAGAAGAAACGTTGAGTACAAATCAAAACATATATCCGGACATCATAAATATCCCATATCCAACGTATAAACCCAGTGTACGGAGCCCTCAGCGGATCACCCACTCTGGATCACTCTGCAGCTCTCCTAACCTACAAAGGATCTACAACACTGTATAAAACCGTTAGGTAACCAAACACATATATATAGAGGATGCACAAGGACAAACACACCTCAGGGAATAATAAACACATCATCATGCTATCACACATTTATCCGGTTAATTATCTTTATAACGTCCAACACTCAAATCATATATATCATTATGAACATATGTGACACGAGGAATATATAATCCCCGCCTCTGGGTCCAATAACCAGCTGGAATGGTGCCTGGAACACCTCCCCGTGTACCCTACGGAAATGGAGAGTGCCCGAACCGTTTACCAGGTCTGGCCTGCCTACAGAGAGCTTCCCAGACTCCCAGCGGGATGAAAGGGCAAGTTAGCAAGGCCCTACAATGGGCAATCACTATACCATAGGTCGGTAATCATCATAATGCATGCTATCAAGCATAAATCACACACCACTCATTCATACATCCAATATAAGGATGGTAGCTAAGTAAGTCCTATGGACTTACCTCAACCTCAAAAGTAGTCTCAAACCCGGTCAGCTCCAACTCTGGATAACAACACTGCCTAATAACAAGGCATAACAAGATATGAAACTCCTATCAATCAAAGGGGTCACACCTAGACCCAAGGGATCCCTAAGGATCGTATCCAACTTATAAACCTCAAAGCCCTAGCCGACATGTAACGATATCATACTCATCATCATTCTATCCTCATACACATACCTAGCATGATACGGTAGCTCATACTAGGAATGGAAAGGATCTACACAACTCTAGTAGATCCGGGACGAGACGCACCTGCGTGACAGGTTAGACGAAGGGGCGGAAAGGCAGCAGGCGCAGGCGCGAAGGCACGCTAGCGCGGGCGCTGTGAACATGGCCGTGGGGGCGGCGGCTTCCAAACGCGGGTGCGGTGATAATCTTCCGCAGGGGCGGCGGCACTGGAACGCGGGGGCGGCGACTCTGTAGAACGTAGAGTCCCGACTTTTCTTTTACTCTTCAGTGATCAAATCACGTCTTCTCCATTCCATATCCAAACACATACATATACATAAACATTCTAACATCAATACACATTCAAACACATCTAACCCTAAGCTAGGGAAGAGGAAACAAGGAAGAAAGAAAGGAAGGAGAAGCAAGGAGCTTACCTACTGCAATGGTCTAGGCTAGGAAATGATCACACAAAATCAACAGTTAGCTCCCAAGCTCAGCACAACATCCATCATCATCAACATCATCATCCACACAACAAATCTCTATCAAACTCAAAGGAATCCAAGATCAAGATCAAGGAGGAGAAAGGGAGAAGCAAGAAGGACGTGAAGAAGCTGGAAATGAAGTGGAAACCCTTGATCAGAAGCCAAGGAAGAAACTTAAGAAGGAAGAGAAGAGAGTAAAGCACGGTCAAAGAGTCAACAAAAGCCGGCTGCAGCCGTAGGAAACCGCAGGGACGGAAATTCCTGGCCGCAGGGGCGGAATACTACACAAGCCGTAGGGGCGGCTCCACGAAACCGCAGGGGAGGCTAAGACCAAAACAAGCTCCAAAGACTAAGGCTCTTACACCTCATCCCCCTAAAAACAAGTTTCGTCCCGAAACTTGTGAAGTCCTGAAACCACTCGGACCTAAAAGCCGAGGTATACCTCTCCCTATATCCTCAAACACGAGCATGGAGGAAAAACATCTCCAGCAACAAAATCACTATACTATCCAAGTCATAGAGGAAACCCATCTCTTTCCAAACCATCATCACATCACAAGGCATAGAGGAAAAACCATCTCTAGCCGTATCATACTCGTAAGAACAAGGCATGAAGGAAAAACATCTCCAACAACACTATGTCCATCAAAATAGCATGGAGGAATAACCATCTCCAGCTAAACCCTAATCGTATCACTATAGTGTGGAGGAAAGAACCATCTCCAGCTATAATCAATCGCACTAGCACAGCAAGATCTAATAAGATCACACATCACATCATAGCTAGTACGAAAATAAACACATCATAGCATATAAGCACATAAGCATAACACTCACCCAAATAGTACTAAGATATACTCGTCGATCCTACAGATACATCTATCTCGGCATAAAATTCTTGATAGTTCCTCTAAATACTATCCTCAGTCTCCCATGTAGCCTCATCAGGTCCTCGTCTCGACCACTATATCCTCAGCATAGGAATATCCTTTGAACGCAGACGTCTCATACCCCGTTCTAGGACTGCAATCGGATGCTCAACAAAAGTGTGATCCGGCTCAACCACAAAATTATCATAACTCACAATGTGTATCGGATCAGGTATGTACTCCCTTAGTTGAGACACGTGAAACACAGGGTGAACACCCTCTAATCTCGGAGGTAAGGCTAATCGGTATGCTGCGCTCCCAACCCGATCCAAAATTTCGAACGGTCCGACATATCGGGGACTCAACTTCCCCATAATGCCAAAGCGTCTAACACCTCATGTCGGAGACACCCTCAGCCACACATGGGCTCCCACTCTGAACTCTAGGGGTCTACGCCTCCTATCTGCATAAGACTTCTGACGGCTTTGTGCAGTCAGCATCCGCTCAACTAGTGGGAGATGATTTGTCCACACTTGTCCCCAGTCCAACACACAAGCTCGCAGCATATCCTCGAGTGTTTGAATGGTCCTCTCTGACTGACCATCTATCTGAGGATGGAACGCAGTAGTGAAATGCAAACTCGTCCCCAAGGCAGTCTGAATCTGCTGCCAAAACCTCGAGGTAAATCGTACATCTCTGTTTGAGACGATCGTCCTCGGTACACCATGGAGTCTCACTATCTGCCTAGTGTACTCCTCTGCTAATCTGCTCACGGGCCACGTTTCTCGGGTAGGGATAAAACGTGCCGTCTTCGTCAGTTTGTCCACTATAACCCAGATGGCATCAAAGCTCCTGCTCGGTCTCAGCCCAGTCACAAAATCCATGGTGATGTCCCTCCCACTTCTTCTGTGGAACAAGTAGTGGATGGAGCTCACCTCTAGGTCTGCATGCTCGATCTTTACCTGCTGGCAGGTCGCACACTGTGTCACAAATCTGGCCACATCGGGCTTCAGCCCTCCCCACCAATATGAACGTCTCAAATCCTGGTACATCTTACTCGTACCTGGGTGCACTGAATAAGGCGTACAGTGAGCCTCCTGTAATATCCTCTGTCTCAACTCCGCATCAGCGGGTACACAGACGCGACCGCGGCGTCTCAACACTCCATCTGCTCCTAGAAAGAATTGTGGTGCCTCATCCCGAGACATCCTCTCTCGGATCCTCATCAGTGTCGGGCAGGTCCCCTGCTTCCGCTGGATCTCACCCAACAGATCAGGAAGAGCCTCTAAAGTACTCAGCTGGGCATCCTCATCAAGAAACTGGACGTCCAACTCTAGCCAAATCAGGTTTCTCTACAACTGATGGTGAACTTTCAACCTCGCAATCGCCTGCTCTCGAGGCGTCTTCCTGCTCAGGGCGTCATCGACAACATTCGCCTTCCCCGGATGGTACAGAATCTCCAGATCAAAGTCCTTGATCAGCTCAAGCCATCTACGCTGGCGGTTATTCAATTCCCGCTACATGAAGATATACTTCAGACTCTTATGGTATGTGAAGATCTAACATGTAGCACCATACAGGTAATGTCTCCAGATCTTCAGTGCATGAACTACCGCTGCCAACTCCAGATCATGAGTCGGGTAGTTCTCCTCATACGTCTTCAGTTGTCTAGACGCATATGCAATCACTATGTCCCGCTGCATCAATACACATCCCAAGCCTAGCTTGGATGCATCACTGTAAACCACAAAATCCTCTGTACCCTCTAGTTGTGCCAAAATAGGAGCGGAAGTCAGACGTCTCTTCAGCTCCTCAAAACTCTGCATACACTGCTCAGACCATACAAATCTAGTAGTCTTCCTCAGTAAACTCGTCAGTGGACGGGTAATAACCGGCTAGGCCAAGGAAGCTACGTACTTCCTTGACGTCCGTCGGTGTCGTCCAAGCTGCTACTGCCTCGATCTTTGCCAGATCAACCTTGATCCCCTCAGCTGAAACAACATGACCCAGGAATGCCACCTCTGGCATCAAGAACTCGCACTTAGAGAACTTACCATAAAGTTCTCTATCTCGTAACACCTGCAACACAGTCCTCAGCTGTCCTGCATGCTCCTCTCTGCTGCGAGAGTACACCAAAATATCATCAATAAAGACCACCACAAACTGATCCAGGAAGTCGATGAATATGTTGTTCATCAACTCCATAAAGACTGTTGGGGCATTTGTAAGCCTAAACGGCATCACTACAAACTCATAGTGTCCATATTTGGTCCGGAAGGTTGTCCTGTGCACATCCTGCTCCCTCACCCTCAGCTGATGATACCCTGAACGCAGGTCAATCCTGGAGATAGAGTCGCTCCCTGAAGCTGATCTAACAAGTCATCAATACGAGGCAATGGATATTTGTTCTTGATGGTCACCTTGTTCAGCTCCGTGTAATCAATACACAATCTCAACGATCCGTCCTTCTTCCGTACGAAGAGGACAGGTGCTCCCCACGGGGATACGCTAGGGCGAATAAAACCCTTCTCAGCCAACTCCTCGAGTTGCTTCTTCAGCTCCAACATCTCGACAGGCGCCATCCGGAATGGGGCCTTCGAGATCGGTCTCATATCAGGCTCTAATTCTATACCAAAGTCAACACTCTTCTGAGGCGGCAAACTGGACGGCTCAGCAAATACATCTGTAAACTCATAGACTACTAGGATATCCTCTAATGTTGGACTCTCCCCCTCCTTAATGGCATTACACCAGAAGCCTCACAACCTTGTGCAATCAGTCTCGCTGCCCGTATCGCAGTGATAACCATGCCTGACTTTCCAAGGTCCCAACCTCGGAAAACCTCTATCTGACCTAACTCGGTAGAGAGGGTAACAGTCCTCCTACCTACATCTAATACCGCCTGATGTCTATCCATCCAATCCATACCTAAAATAACTTCTGCATGCTCTAGTGGCATGACAAAGAAGTCAACAAGCAATACACGAGTCCCTACATAAATGGGACAGTCACGAATCTCACGGGTACCTCTGACCCTACTACCATCGGGTAACCCTATACGAAAGGGTATCTTCTCAGTCGTATCTAGACTCAGACGCTCAATACATGCATCAGATATAAAAGAATGTGTAGCACCCGTATCAAACAAAACTCTGACAGGTTAACCATGAATCAAAATGGTACCTGTAGCAGTCGGTGCAGCTGACTCCTCTGCACTCCTCAGCTCAAAAACTCTACCCTGCGCTCCTTTGGTGTCCGTGGTACTCCCACCATGACCTCTGCCTCTACTCAGCCCAGGAGCAGATCCCTGAGTCGTAGGACGGTCTGGGACTCTTTGCTTTCCCTGAATCTACTGCTGCTGAGGTGGTCTCTACTCACCTTCCGCTAAACTAGCAAAAGAAGAACCCTGCTGGGATGAAGCTCTACCTCGTCTACAGAAGGTAGCTCTGTGACCGGGTCTGCCACGAGTGAAGCAAGTCACTTGCGGCCTTGTACACTCTGATCTCATATGTCCATACTCACTGTAGTTGAAGCACTGTTTCCCTTATCCGCAACCGGTGCAGATGATGGGTAACTCTGGCGTCTCTGGCCTCGCCCAACACTAGCAGCTCCACCAGTACCACTGGTCTGCCCAGTACGCTGTCTCTTCTCAGACCCTCCGGTCTGAGAAGCTCTCCTCTGCCCATCTCGCTCCCTCTCATAATCGGAAGCTCTGTCCTGATAATTCATCAAGGTCTCACAGTGAAACCCCGCCATGTAAGTCCGGGTAGTATCCCTCAGTCGTTGGGAGAAAAGATACACATGCTAATCTGCAAGAGGTGCAGCTGGACCCAGCAAAGCCAACTCCTCCTGGAACCTCCTAATAGCCTTTGAGACTGGTACATCCTCGAATCCAGCCTCCACAAAATCCCACAGTTTCTCCCTCCTCAATGAGGTAGGGCAGAAACGCTCTCTAATCATGGTCCTCATTTGGTCATAGCTGATAACCTGACCCCGTATTGATCTCCACCAGTGCTGTGCCAAATCTCTGAATAGAGTCTGCACCAACTCTATCTGTCTATCTGCTTGACATCGAATAGACTCCAGAGTTGAGTCTACATGCCCGATCCACAACTTTACCTCTAGCCCCACCTTCACAGAGAAAGGGGGTACTCCCATCTGATGGAATGCCTTCAACCAAGTATCTGGTCGAGGCCCTCGATACTCCTCCTGAACCCGAGCAATCTCAGCAGCATGTGCTTGTAACTCCATGGGATCTCCCAGATGATCCCTCTTGTGCTGGCAAATCAAGGGCACGTCTACCTGCTCTGGCAGCCTCCTCAACTCGTCTGATATACTCGCGGAATGTTGGTCCCTCAATGGAGACACGATCCGAGTCATCTGACTGGACTCTCTGTGATCTCTGTCTCTCGGCTGCCCCGTTCCCAGTCTCAGGAACGGCACTCTCAGCAACATCCTCATGAGTCTCCTCCGCTACACGTGTATCACCAGCGGGAATCCGACCCCGTCCTCTACCTAGAGGGGGTCTACCCCTACCTCATCCAATTGCAGGTAAGATGTAGAGGATATATACCTAACTTAGAAGGCTATATATATGCGCCATATGTATAGATTTATATCAAGTCAATCACAACATAATATCTATATATATCTATACTGTCGAGATCTTCAGAGGGGTGATGGTTTCTCGTACACGCTATCCCAAAATATTTGTACTCATTTTAAACCAAAACCTTTTGAAAAGTCAGACCCCTTTCGGGTTCTGTTTATTTATCTATTTGACCTTTATTGCAGATTACAAGTGCCATTGTTGTCAACCAAAGGCTTTGATACCAACTTTGTAACACCCCGAATCCGTAGGACTTGAGGTACTACTGGGCTAGAAACTCATAATGGATCCTGACCCTAGCCTGACAACAAGTTCACTAGATCTTACAACAAGGCACAAATAGATTAAAACAAAACATCAAACTGTATATATACATATCAAAAAGTAATACAGAAGAACCGTTGAGTACAAATCAAAACATATATCCGGACATCATAAATATCCCATATCCCACGTATAAACCCAGTGTACGAAGCCCTCAACGGATCACCCACTCTGGATCACTCTGCAACTCTCCTAACCTGGAAAGGATCTACAACACGGTATAAAACCGTTAGCTAACCAAACATATATATAGAGAGGATGCACAAGCACAAACACACCTCAGGGAATAATAAACACATCATCATGCTATTACACATTTACCCGGTTAATTATCTTTATAACGTCCAACACTCAAATCATATATATATCCATATGAACATATGTGACACGAAGAATATATAATCCCCGCCTCTGGGTCCAATAGCCAGCTGGAATGGTGCCTGGAACACCTCCCCGTGTACCCTATGGGAATGGAGAGTGCCCGAACCGTTTACCAGATCTGGCCTGCCTACATAGAACTTCCCAAACTCCCAGCGGGGTGAAAGGGCAAGTTATCATGGCCCTACAATGGGCAATCACTATACCATAGGTGATGTAGGAGCATCTCAGGACCTAGCCGGAATGGAGATCATGAGGATGGAAGCTAGGAAGCATGGAGTGTTGATCACTCTAAGGAGAAGGAGAGGAAGAATTAAGGACATTCCTCAACATGTTAAGGAGATTATTCATGAAAGTGATGAGAAGACCATTTCTGGAGATACATTGAAGACCTTTGATTGGAGATGGGAGATGACATGCATGATCACGTATGCATGGGCAAGGAGGATGATTCGATGTCAAGAAGCATGGAGTTGCATGTCTAAGGAGTTGGACGTTTTATTTAGAGCTAATTGGGCTTATTTTATTATTAAATAAGGCCTTAATTAGATCTATTATTTTAAAGCCCATTCTTAGACATCTTTTAAATAAAAGATGGGCTTGCTTTTAATTATTGATTTTGGGCTTTTAAGACTTGTTAGTTTAGCCCGCTAGTTATTTTATTTCTCTTTTATTGTTTGATCTTATCTCTTAAAGATTTGATCATATTTTATTTGTAGAAGATCATATCCCCTAAAGATTTGATCTTATCTTTTAGTTAGAAGATCCTATCTCTTAGAGATTTGATCTTATCTTTTAAGCTAGAATGGGCTCGATCTTGGATCAAGCCCATAGCCCATAGGAAAACCCTAGATGACGCACCTCTAGCCTATATAAGGCCTAGGGTGGACGTCTTTTTCAGCACCTTTGATGAAATTAAACACAAGTACTTTTGAAGTATTGTTTCTCTTCTATCCCATATTCTTCTCGTGGAATCGAGACACCTTACTGTGTGAGCGAAATCCGTTTGCCCAGCAACTTTGGTGCTGTTTTGAGTTGTGTCACTTGGATTGGCAAGTTGGTGCTCTCAATCATCTCCGGGTGACTTCTCGTGCTTTGGGGACAATCGCTTTCCCCTCTGTGTGAGATTATAGCGGAAGGGCTTCTTCAAGTCATTCCAAGTTGTGTGTTAGGGCCTTAGTTTCCCTATCGTGCTCTTGGTTGCCTTAAGGGTTCAACCAGATCTATCCATCTATCAATCCTTCACCATCATTGGATCATTCCTCCATCTTTTTTCAAGTTTCCACCTTTTATTCATTTTCTTCATTGTGAGTCTTGGTGTTGAAAGATCGGGCCAACTGACGGCTAACCCCGTATCAATAGGTCGGTAATCATCATAACACATGCTATCAAGCATAAATCACACACCACTCATCCATACATCCAATATAAGGATGGTAGCTAAGTAAGTCTTATGGACTTACCTCAACCTCAGAAGTAGTCTCAAACCCGATCAGCTCCAACTCTGGATAACAACACTGCCTAATAACAAGGCATAACAAGATATCAAACTCCTATCAATCAAAGGGGTCACACCTAGACCCAAAGGATCCCTAAGGATCGTATCCAACTTATAAACCTCAAAGCCCTAGCCGGCATATAACGATATCATACTCATCATCATTCTATCCTCATACACATACCTAACATGCTACTACCGCTCATACTAGGAAAGGAAAGGATCTACACTACTCTAGGTAGATCCGGGACAAGACGCACCTGCGTGAAAGGAAAGACGCAGGGGCGGAAAGGCAGCAGGCGCAGGCGCAGGCGCGAAGGCACGCTAGCGCGGGCGCTGTGACCGTGGCCGCGGGGGCGGCGGCTTCCGGACTCGGGTGCGGTGATAATCTTCCGCAGGGCACTGGAATGCGGGGGTGGCGACTCTGCAGAACGTAGAGTCCCGACTTTTCTTTTACTCTTCACGTGATCAAATCACGTCTTCTCCATTCCATATCCAAACACATACATATACATACACATTCTAACATCAATACACATTCAAACACATCTAATCCTAAGCTAGGGAAGAGGAAACAAGGAAGAAAGAAAGGAAGGAGAAGCAAGGAGCTTACCTACTGCAATGGTCTAGGCTAGGAAATGATCACACAAACTCAACAGTTAGCTCCCAAGCTCAGCACAACATCCATCACCATCAACATCATCATCCACACAACAAATCTCTATCAAACTCAAAGGAATCCAAGATCAAGATCAAGGAGGAGAAAGGGAGAAGAAAGAAGGACGTGAAGAAGCTGGAAATGAAGTGGAAACCCTTGATCAGAAGTCAAGGAAGAAACTTAAGAAGGAAGAGAAGAGAGTAAAGCACGGTCAAAGAGTCAACAAAGCCGGCTGCAGCCGCAGGAAACCGCAGGGGCGGAAATTCCTGGCCGCAGGGGCGGAATACTACACAAGCCGCAGGGGCGGCTCCACGAACCCGCAGGGGCGGCTAAGACCAAAACAAGCTCCAAAGACTAAGGCTCTTACATGAATGGATTCCAACGCACTGTTCTCGCTACAAGAGATTTGGTCACTGCTGCCCTCCATACCCTCTTAAAGCCCCCGGGAAAAAATCTCAGCTCGTACTCCACTACTGACCCCCACCCTCCTATCTTACCTATTCTTGTACAACCATCCCCTGATCAATCCACCTCCCTGGGTGCTTCTGTTCCAATGATCCCCTCCTTACCCTCTATTAATCCAACATCTCTAGACTCTATTACTTCTCCTACAAACCCCTACCCCCTCTACCCTTGAAATCGTTACTCAACATTCACACAACTACTCCTTCTACCTCTGCCCTCCCACACATTCCCTAGCTTAGAGAGCCTCTAAACCCAACTCCTTTAAATGTCTAATCCATCCATCTATTGTTGGAATATAAGGGGCTCAATCACCCCCGAAACAAATTCTTATATCTTCCCTCCCTCACACACAAAAAATCAATATCCTTGCTCTCGTTGAAACCCGAGTTCTAGCCATCAATGAACCTAAAAATCTCTAAATGCCTCCCCAACGGTTGGCCACTCCTCTCCAATACCTCCATCTCTTCAAATGATAGAAATTGGTTAACTTGAGGCACCCTTCTCCATGAAATCACTTGTATCTACATGTCTCCTTAAGTCTTACACTGCAGCATTTTCAACCAAACTACCTCATCCATTTTCCTGGCCCATTCATTTATGCCTCTAATGATATCTCTGATTGCTCCTCTTTATAGTCCTACCTTTCACAAATCTCCCACTCTATTTCCATTCCTTGGATTATACCAAGGGATTCAACGCTACTCTTACGGGTAGTGATAAACTCTCCTTCCGCTTTTCCGATAGTCAATCTCCTGCCAACAAACTTGCCCCCCTCCTCAACCTCCCCGGCCTTTCAAATCATCTCTACAACGGAACCTTCAATACTTGGTGAAATAAAAGAAGGGGCAATGACACGATCTAGTCCAAGCTAGTCAAATTTTTGGTGAATCATTTTTCGCTTAACACCTTCAACAACTCCTCGGTTTTTTTTGGCAACGCTCTACTTTTCCACCACTCACGCTCCACTACCTAGTTGGGAACTCCTTCTCGAAGGTCAAAACCACCATTCAAATTTTGCAACGCCTCGTCCAAGAGTGATTTTTTTCACCCGACTGTATCTTCCCACCGGCAGCAAACCATTATGGACTTCATCATGTATCAAGTATTCAACAAACTTAAGAGGCTCAAGGCTCCCTTACGCAATATCTCCTCTTGCTACATTGGTTCCGTCAAAGCTAATCTCTATGACTTGCAATCTAGATTGTCTCTTATCCAGAATGAAATTGCAATAACGCCCTTTGATGACACTCTTTGTGCTATTAAAACCTCCATTATCACTGAAATGTACAACTGCTCCCACAAACTGTGTCTTATGCTACAATACAATGCCAAACTCCATTGGGTTAAGTGTGGTGACTCTTTCTCCTCTCTTTTCCATAACCACATTAAAAAACGCTCCACCTACAATCAAATTTGCCTTTTGTTGGACAACAATAATTCTCTATTCACAAGTCCTAACGACATTGCACATTGTCTTACCTCTCACTTCCATGACCTCCTGGGTATCACCTTACCCTGCACCCCTCTTAAGCCATCTATTATGTCCCTAGGCCTTATTGTTAGCACCTCTGACCATGCCTCCCTTAACTCTCCCTTCAATGTTACATATATTAAGGATTGCATCTTCTCAATTGATGACTGCAAAGCCCTTGGGCCTGATGGTTTTAACACGCACTTCTATAAGAAAGCATGTTCCGTTGTGGGTCCTGATGTTATTCCTACGATCAATGATTTTTTAAGCAATGGAAAACTTCTCAAATGTATCAACCATACTTCCATTTCTCTTATCCTCAAGGTTCATAAGCCCACCTCACCCTTTGATTGCCGGCACATCTCATGTTGTAATACCATGTATAAAGCCATTGCTAAGTTTCTTGCGGATTGCATCAGACCTATTCTCCCCAATATCATTGACAAAGCACAAAATGCTTTCATCCTTGGTCGTAAACTAAGCCACAACATCCTCGTGTGATAGGAAATTCTACTACACTATGGGAGATGTAACTCTCCTCCTGGATGTACGATGAAGATTGACTTCCGAAAAGCCTTTGATTCCATTAGTTGGTCCTTCATACATGATCGTCTCTCGCACCTAAACCTCACTTCCAAGCTCATCTCCCTATTTATTGCTTGCATCACCGCTCCCTCTTACTCCATTTCCGTTAACGGAGAGCTTCATCGCTTCTTTGACGGTAACCGTGGTATTCGCCAAGGTTACCCTCTCTCCCTTTAGTTATTTGTAATTGATTTTGATTACTTATCACGTATGCTCCCAAACTTGCCTAACTTGAATGGTTTCAGCATTCATCACAAATGTCAAGGTAATAAAATTTCTCATTTTGTGTTTGCGGATGACCTTGTGATTTTCTGCAAGGCCAATGTTTCATCAGTTACTATTGTTAAGAATATTCTAAATGAGTATACTTTCATGTTTGGCCTCTCTGCAGTTAACTGCTCCAAGTCTGCGATTTACTTCGTGGGAACTTGCCCTCAGGATAAAGCTCTAATATGTAGTGTATCAGTCTTTTCTTGTGAATCATTACCTATGATCTACCTAGGGATTCCAATTGGCTTCCAAAGACTCAAGTGCTCTGATTTCGCTTCCTTGATTGACAAAATCTCGGCCAAAATCAATTCGTAGTCTAACAGGAATTTGTCCTATGTTGGGCGGGTCGAGCTCATTCACTGTTTTGTACGGGATACACTCCTTCTGGTGTAGAATCATCTTTCTCCCCTCTGAAGCCATCAACAAGATTAAATCTATCATGCACTCCTTCCTTTGGACTGGTAACATCTCCTCTAATAGAAGTCTTTCTGGGACAAAGTCTACAAACCGCACTATGACGGTGTGCTTAACTTCAAAGAATTACTCTCTTGGAACCGATCTTGTATGGTTAGATATATCTTCGACTCACACTTCAACAATCACTCTATTTGGACTTGTTGGGCCTCCTCTAATCTCCTTCGCTGCCAAACTATATGGACCATCAAAGCTCGCCCTAGTGACAACTACTCATGGAAATTGCTTTTGGCTCTTCGAGACAATATCATATGTACCGGAACCGTCTTCAACACCATCGACCTGTTCACCTCGTCTTCGGGCAAACTGTTTGTCTCTAAACTCTATGATGATCTCCGTCTCAAAAACAACTTCGTGCTTTGCGGTGGCCTGTTTTGGAAATCCCCTTGCACCCCTAAATGTTCCTTCACCACTTGGCTTGCGATTTGCAACCGACTCCCTACTAAGGATAAACTTTTCAGATGGGGAATAGTGGACAACGACCGTTGTATCCTTTGTACCTCCCCCTCTACTGAGTCTCATGACCACCTTTGGCGCTCTTGTCCATTCTCTAGAGATGTCTTCACATGTGTCCTCAACTGGGTTAATCCCCATCCAAATGTCTCCCTCATGTCTGATGTTATCTTGCGTACTGGACTTTCTTCATCCTAGCTACTCGCCGCCTATCTCCCTGGTCAAGCTCACTACAATTGTCTACTTCATTTGGTATGCAAGAAAAGAGGCCATTTTTGGTGATTCCTCCCCCTCACCCGTTAACTGTATACGTAAAATCATTACTCATCTTAAACTTATAGCACAGTCTCACAACACTCTTCCTCACTAGAGCTTGTTGTTATATTGTTTTGGTTCCTCTTGTAAATTTTCCCTTTACTCAATTAATTTTACTCTTTATTTAAAAAAAAGTACTCTAAAGGCTAATTTTTTGAAAATTTAAAATGCTCCCCTTAGGATGTATGCGCTCATCTATGCGCCTCAAGAGGCTTACACAAAGGAAGTAGGCTGTGCGCCCGAATGGACACACGTATAGCCTTCTCCACCCGCCCGAATAACAATACTGTTTTTATTTCATACAATTATAATATTTCAATCAACAAAAATCTCAATTTTACTGTTGCATATATCTAGATTAACTATTAGTGAAGATCCGCATCAAGGAGCCCAATAGTAATAAAGTTACATTATTATTTTATATCATAAATAAACAACAATAAATAAGCTACATTCTTATAATATTTCAATCAACTAAAATCTCAATAAAAAAGTTACTAAAATCTCAAATTTTAAAATTGTATATCCACCAACTAAAATTAAGATCCACATCGAGATTAAGTATTAATCGATTGATCTTATTAATCCATGCAAGATCGCTCTGATACCAATTGAAGAATTATTAGATGCGTTATCTGAAATTTCAGTTTATATCTAAACATCTAATTTAAGGGCATGTTTATCCGAGCATCTCAAATATAAAATCTTGTGCTACTTTTATAATTACTTTTTCACCACATCACCAAGATCATATACTAAATTTTACTCTTTTATCAATGAAATTTATTTTTGAAGCATCTTTCTCATATATTAATTTCATAAAATGAATTTAAAAATATAAATTTAAAATGTTTAACTAAATTTATTCAATTTGAATATATATCAATAGATAAAAATAAATCAAGAATTTTATTGTAATTATTTAATACTTATTTAACAAACAAATCTATAAATAATGACTATAAGTAACATAATATGAGAAACCCTCGAGATCCCCACTTTTGAGGTTCTTGGTGGAGCATCTCCAAATAGAGATCTTGAATTAAAAATTTAGCAAAATTATAAAAGTGGTCCAAAGATGCTCTAGATCCCTATTTTTTCATTGATAAACACGATCTACAGGTCTACAAACATCATAGATAAAAAAAAAAGAAAAAGATTGTTCATAGGAAAAACTTGTTGATGTGTAAACCGGATTTATTTAGGAAGGAACAAAAGAGAACGAAAGCCCCAAATATGACTTCTCTACTTGGTCCACACAAGCCTATTATCACGATCTCTTTGTTCTTGACTAGGACAAAGATCGAAAGGGGAGCAATTAAATTAATTCAGATAATTATTGTAATTGATTCTCACAATACTAACATTTGATTTTTCACTTTTGAGAAAAAATGAGAGCCTTTTTTTAGAAATAAGAGAAAACTTGTCAGACATAATCATCCATAATAATGACAAGTTCAACGATTTAATCCTATTAATTATAGTTTACTTCTAATAAAGCACTACAACTATGTAGACATTGCACAATATATTATAAGACACAATTCCTTATACTGTACGATTAAGGAAGTTTTCTCCATATAAATTCATGTAAAATATGGTACATTAATTGAATAGTTTCTAAATTATGAGGTTGAAGTTTTCGTGCTTTTTCATGTCTTCGACTGTAAAGTGGTTGTCACAGTGATCTGATGTGAACCCGTTGTATGACGCAGATTAGGGTTATGATTTTCAAGTGTATGTTGCTGCTCATGCACAAGATTAGGATTATGATTCCAGTAGGATCATCATATGTTGAAATGAACTAGTTGAGTAATGCATGGAACATGGACCAGGTGAAATCATGCTGCCTCGATCGCATATAGTAATAGTAACGTGTTACAAGAAAAGCAAAGGAAATAGTAGGCATAATTGATTGAGCAATAAGCACGCTAGTCATCTTGGCCTGACTTGTATGGAAAAGGGACATTCCCGGATTCAATGTGCTTCACATCGGCTATGAGTTTGTGGTAGTGCCTTTGAACTTCCTCTACCGATTTTCGGACGATCTTGGCAATCTTGTTCCAGCGATCAGGGGTATTCTCCTCATAAAATGCAAGTGCATCTTCGAAAAGCTTGTTTTCCTCTGCTGTCCATGTCGAGGCCGAGCTTCGTGAAGAAGATGCCATATGGAAATGATAAGCAACTCTAAAATGGATGTGTATATTGAAGAGAAACAGTGTATATGTATGCAGGCTAGGGAGTGACCACCTTATATACAAACTAGAGCATCACAATGTACGTAGGGAGAATATATATCATTTTTATATGGATCGATGCTTTAGTTGCTCCACACAAATAATTGCATTCACACGTGTCCACCTAACATTCACACCACCATTGTCTAAGTTCAATACAAACGAACCATATAACGAAAGAGTGTGTATACGAACGAATATGTATATTAGACTGAACCTCAACCCATAAAACCAATTATATTTCATCTTAAAATCTATCGATAATAAAAGCAGCTATATCATCCACCATATATATTCAATTGAAAATGTCATAATAAGAGAATTAAATTATATCACCAACAAGTCTATTGCAGGTTTGGATTAATCAAATCCATCGATCTGGACGGTTGTGAGCTATTGCTAAAAGTTTGTCGTTTTATGATGGAGGTACTGCCTAGCCTAGAGTGGCTATTTCTTATTCTTTAGGCATAAATTCCCTGATGTCATGCCAGGAGATAGCTACATATATACATATTGGAATATCTTATTGAAATTTTACAGGTGTGTATATATGTTTTGGTTCAGGAGATATTTTATAGGGCTGAGTGAGGTAAAATTTTGTTTATTTATTTTTTACACTAATTTTTTTTTAAAATTATGAATTTATTTTATTTAGTATCGTTGTTCATTTTTTTCAAAATATAAACAAAGATAATGCGTTTAGAATAAAAGTTTATTTTTAAAAAATTATAAAAAATGAATTCGAAAGTAAAAAAAACTTAACTCGGTATACAAAAACAAAATTTCCTTCTTACTTCATTTCCATTCCATAAGGAGCCTCTAACCCAAACGTGTGTGTGGAGAGATAGAGAGGATTTGGATCATATAGGAAGGGATCTTAGTGTCAAAAGTGAGAATGACTCACAAATGGTCGATTGAAAAAATCAATGACCTTGATTGTTTCTCTATTCTTGAACACAATGCGTTACGTTAACGCCATATTTTTTCTTCGTTCATCCCACGCTCTTTCTTCTTCCTCCTTCGTCATTTCTTCTCCGATTTGTTCGATTCCAAGTTTAATCGATTTGATTTCCGTTTCCAAGTCAATCGATTCGAATTCTTCCTATCTAGTTAATCGAGTCAATTTCATTCATTCAGTCAAATTTCTTCTCTCCTTCTCCTCTACCATCTCAAGGAAATGTGTTATTTGAACATAATAGTTCATAATGTTAATGTGATTCATTCAAACATTTTGACATTTAGTTAAAATATTCATGTTAACTAGTTCATTTAAAACAACCAGTTTTAACATTTAATACTTTAACAAATTGGATATACATGTTAAACAAGTTACATAAATATTTTAACAAATTGCATATACAATTGAACAAATTAAATAAATATTTTTACAAATTGCATATACAATCCAAAAAAAAATATAAATAATTTAACAATTTGAATATACAAGATTTAAATACTTTTACAAATTGTATAAGAACTGTTAGTACAAACAGTTTGAACTAATTCCATAAAAATATGAACTATTAGAACAAACAATATGAACTAAATTCCATAAAAATATGAACTATTATAGAACAAACAATATGAACTAAGAGAAAAAGGTGAAACAAATTACATAAGAATTGTTAGTACAGATAGTTTAAGCTAAATTCGACAAAAATATAAACTATTTAAACAAACAATATGAACTAAGAGAAAAAAGGTGAAACAAATTACATAAGAATTGTTAGTACAAATAGTTTAAACTAAATTCGACAAAAATATAAACTATTTAAACAAACAATATGAACTAAAAGAAAAAGGTGAAACAAATTATATAATAACTGTTAGTACAAATAATATGAACTAAATTCGAAAATAAATATGAATAATTAGAACAAACTATACAAACTTTTAGTAAAAACAACTTGAACTAAATTAACGGTGTTATATTTTTATTAAATATCTGTTTTCTTTAAAAATTTTAATCAAAAGTGAGTCTCATAATAGCGCTTTATTTTTTTATCGGACGGATAAAAATTATTCTTACTATAATTTGATTCTACGGATCCTTTTCACATAAACATAACATTATATATATATATATATATATATATATATATATATATATATATATATATATATATATATATATATATATATATATATATATATATATATTGTATGCACTATACACAGAACACACACCCGAGTCTCTCCAAATGAGGGGACAACGACCATGCATGCATTTAGATTATTGTAATATGAATGAATTTTGAATACTTAATTTTGTTGTACGTACGTAGGCATTTACGTTAGAAGGTGGTGATGGAGTTACTGTTGACTTTTAGTTTGTGTGGACGATAGAATAGCAGAAAAAGTTTGGTGCCATATATACTCTATTTGTACGGAGGAAACAAATCACTTTATACGCATATATTGTTTAATGAAGATATGCAATACGAAGCAAATATATGTTGCAAATTCAACTGGACCACGTACACACTCTTACAGATTGCGGGGATCATATATCTTCCCACCAATTTCACTCTAAAGCTGCACCCATCTATAGTACTGATTCTTTCACTTGCCCCATGTATTATTTTGCTCAAGATATGGATGCTGTCAACCATGGTTATTCATTATAAATGTATGAAATTGAATGTGCAAGGCATATACTCCATCTCGATCATCATTCAATACTTATTTTGCTTGTATAATTTATTACCTACCTCCAGAATGCCCTTGCTTCATCATCACATCTCATCTTTTTCTCCAAGCCCCGTCCATGACCTCATTTGTAAAAAGGACCCAAATCATTTGTTTTGGGGGAATCATGCACCCTCGAATGTTCATATTATTACAACATTTACCCTTATTTTAGTTATTTAATGTTAAATGTTTTTTTTATAGGAAAATACGATATGTTTATTGTACAATATCTAACTCTGTCAAGGATATAATACCTTGTCGAAAGTCAGAGAAATACAAGCTTACGGGCGTTGGGCTTAACCTCGCAATATAGTGAGCGATAGTGATTCCCGAACGACGTATATGCTTATGACATGAGACGAGTATTATCGAACTCACAACCGTACAGCTCATGATCGTTGGCCTTGTCAAATGACTAAGTCAAGCCTTAAATTTGAGGGACTTGTTGTGGAAGCGCTTGCTAGAAATGGCTAAAGAACTTAGAGCTTTTGTGGACAAAGGAACTTGTATTTATTTTGAGAGAACTTTTTAACGGAGCTTTGTTTGGATGGTTTACAAATAGGCCTCTTCCTATTTATAGCTTTGATCACCTCTTTACCTCGAAAGACTCAGGAACTACGTAGCCCCTGAGAGGTCCGGAACCATCTTGGTTGGAAAGGTCCTAAACTTTTATACAGATCTAGAACTTTCCCTATCAGTCTAGACAATCCTAGAGAATTCCCGAGATCTCTAGAATATTCCGGTATTGTCAAGACAATTTCGGGGTGTTCTTCACGCTTTTGGAACTATGTAGATCTCGGTCCATGTCATTCTCCCCTATTGAATCTCGAGAAATCCTCGTATGCCTCGATCTTGTCCCTGAATTGTCATGAAGATTCAGTTGGTTCCCACGATATTTCGGTTTTAGGAAAGCCTCACCATCAGACCAAGTATTCCAATCTCGGTCATCAATACCTTTCTCATTCTGCACGGTCGGACATGATCTCTTTTACTTGCTTGTAAAATGTATTTGGTCTTCATTGTCGTTGTGGTACGGCTTGAGCATGCCCACGGAGAAGATTGCATGTGTTTTAAACTTAGGCGGCAACTCAACTTGTAGGCGGTCCAACCAATCCTCTTAAGAACACTGAAAGGTACCTTGTACTACCAAACTAAGGCCTTGTGTAGCCCCATGTTTGGTCTTCCCTTGTTTATTTGGCATAGACAAACAAAGACTGTGTTAACCAACTTGATTTTGCTCTAAGCCATCAATTGTGTCAAGTATATAGAAAAGCCCTAGGTTTAAGAACTTGGAGATTCAGAACCTACCAAGAAAAGTCTCGCTTGTGGCGATGAACAAGAAAAGATACAAAGATCGAAGCTTTCTATGATAGTTAGAAATCCTCGAAGTAAAAGGTAGGAACCAATCCCTTATTTTCAATATTTCCAATAAACACAACCTCAATGTTTTTGCATAAGCGTTGTATTTAAATCTTTATAAAATGCCACGTCTTTCGAAAGTAAATAAAAGATGAAAACGAAGTACTTTGAAAAGAAGCAATATCACAATCTCAAATTATATATAGTATATATGCAATAATAAATCAAACATATATAGGATCATCCAATCCTTAGATAAAGATGTAGATTAGCCGGGGTTGCTCAAATGTAAAATGGAATATATTAAATATATATAAACTATGTATACAAACTCACAATGTTTGATTCCAACACAACGAAGTGAACCTTCAAGTGGGGAATTTAAATTTACTCTAAACCTAATTGACGGTTGTGGGATAATAGTGGATGCATAACAAGGGATGATATATGTGCTTTTAAAGGGAGGGTACAAATCAAATCCAGAAAATATATATTTTATCCTTTCCGAAGATAAGATCATAAGATTTTATCTCGGAGAATCAACACAAGTGAGACAGCCCATGAAGCCGTCTGGCGTCCCGTCTCGAATTATAATTAGCAAACTTCGTAGCTCCAAAAGTCATGGAGATGGCCTTCAGACGGCTAGTAGATCGTCTTGCAGCATTGTTTCAGCTTGTGGTAGCTTTCTTGACTTTCGCCGATGTTTTGGTTGGAACTATGTGACCCATGAGTACTACTTTCGAAGATTTACAACTTTACAGTTGACAAAAATGTCAAATTCCGAAGGGAATATGGTTCAAATCGGGAATCTCTTAGAGGTCATTATAAAATGGCATTCAACTTCATTGGCCTTCACTTGGCTTCTTCATTCTCGGTCGTTCTTGATGTTTCCATGTATTCTCCGACTTAAGGGAAGATTGAATCTTTGGGCTTTGGTATTTTTATACCATTATGCTCCATATATGATTTGAATGCCTTAAACACGAACTAAACCAAAGTAGACACCAAAATATATGGGAGGGAAGCTTTCTTTACTAAAAGAAAGCATACACAAGCTAAATGGATATGAAAATTCATGATTTGAAAGGCTATGTGATGTTACATTTGGACTCATCACCCGTGTACCGCATGATAAAGTGAAGTTTGACTATGATCATGTCTCCGACTTGGTATTGCACGTCCCTCAGATGTTTGTCTACCAACTTCTTTGTGTGCTTGCTGACCTTCGCAAGGCATGTCTGCGTCAAGTCCAACTCTTCTTTCCAACCTTTGAGAAACTTGTACCCAATGGGGGTCGTTCATATGTAACCAGTCATGATGGTGATCGGCGTACTTGGTTGGATCCCATAACTATCTCGAACAAACACTTGTCCGTCGATTTGCTTTGTTGTAGATTATTGGAGAATTGTACAATGTCGATGAGCTTGGGACAATCCTTTTGCGTTGTGCTCACGTAGTGTTGTAGGTATACCTCTAGAAAACAATTGTCCCTCTCGGTTGGTCTGTCCATTTGGGGGTGGAAAGTAGTGGTGAACTTAAGGTCAGACTTGAGCATCTTGAATAACTCCATCCAAAACTTGTCCGTGAATCGTCAACCCCTATCAATGTTGATCGATTTTGGTAAGCTTCTGCTGATAGGTGATGGAATCACTATCATTTTAGGTAGCTTTTAGAGTCGTTTTTATGTTTTTGAGTCAGTTTATATTGCTAATACTGTGATCCAGATAAAAGATTCAAATTGAAGCAAAAGAAGGTATTAGCAATACTTAGGAGTTGAAGAAAATCATCGAAGTTCAGATTCTGGTGCACACCGCCCGCGGCATCCTCTGTCCGCCCCGCGGTGACAACACAGATGAGTGCCGCTGCCTGCGTCAACGCCCGCGGCCAAGACAAGCCTGTCACCGCCCCCGCGGACTCTCCAGTCCGCCCTGCGGTGTCAACCATGAAGACCACCACCAAGAGCCGCAGCCGCGTCTTCGCCCGCGGCCATGAAGAGACATGTCACCGCCCCCGGCCAACCCTGTCCGCCCCTGCGGTGACCCAGCCTGACGAAGCGAAGACGGCGCCCCAGCGCCCTTGCCTGCGGCCATGCCAGCGGCCTTGTGAAGCCGAAGATCCAGTGTCACCGCCCCCGCGGTAACTCTGGGCCGCCCCTGCGGATTCTCACCAGAAGCGTTACGAAGTTAAAGAGTCAGACGTTTCAAGAGCATTCAAGGACCCGCCCCGCGGGTATGACGAGCCCCCCCGCGGCCAAGAAGAAGTTGGAACGTTTTTGCCTAAACCGCCCCGCGGCGCCTTGGCCGCGGGTGCGGGTTAGCGTCAGAGGCTTTTACTCGGCTGTTTTCGACGACTTTAAGGACATTATTGTGGCTGTCTGCAACCACTTTAATTCACCCTTAATGGTGGCTGTTAGCACAGCCTCTTTACTCCTTTTTAATGCATTTTGTAGTATAAATAGAGCCCTTGGCTATAGGTATTTTCATCTCATTTTCCACACAAAAACCTCTATATTCATAGTGTTCTTTGTAATGAGTTTCTAAACTCCCTTGGCTACATTGGGTGGATTGAAGCTGCATTATAAAGTGGTTGTAAGTTCTTTTTAAATAGAAGTTTTATTCAATATATTTTGTGTTATATTCCTTGTATTTAACTTAGTTTGCATGTTTATTTCTACTTAGTTTGATCACCTAAGTTGTATAATTGCATGCAAAAGGCTAGGATTAATTGATTCCGGGTTCGGGTCCTTAATCTAGTAGCAAACCCTTAGGTAAAAGCTGGTTGTGATTATTTAAGGGAAAGGAATTTAACTACATAATAAGATTAACGGGTTGTTTATCTTTTATCTCTTTATCTTTGGTAGAATGCTAATTAGTGGTTTAATCTTGTAGGTTTACGGATTAATAAACTAGTTAAGTTGTGTTAATGCCGGTTGGCTTAATGCATAAATACGATCAAGATGAGAACAAATATTGAATACTTCTAAAAAGAACCAACCAATTTATATGTATGCTAAGATCCTACCTAGTGTAGTTCTTAAATCAATCTTGTTTTCACCAACATTATAATTGTCTTTGTCTTGTTTTAAACAATCCAAATTCCCCCCCCCCTTTGTTACCAAATCAATAACTAAAATTGAATAGAAACTTGTTCAACTCCCTTGGGTTCGACCCTTACTTAATCACTATACATTGGTTAGTATTAAGTTCGGATTTAACTTGATAAGCTTATAATAACGACCTTAGGAAATAAGCCTTGTCAAATTTGGCGCCGTTGCCGGGGAGATTTAAGTTTTTATTGTACTTTTGATTATTGATTTTTGGTTTGGACCATTTTTATGGTTCAAACCCGTGCTACTAACTTTGAATTTGCCTCTTTTGATCCAGAAATCGAGAGAACTACAATCGGCAAAGAAGGCAACGTCGGAACGAAGAAGAAATGGCGAACCGAACACTCCGACAACTCACGCAGCCAGATTTGACTCAACACCCTCTTGCGGTAACCATACCGGCAATTGGAGAAGGGGTCAACTTCGAGCTCAAGCCGGGCTTGATCCACTTACTCCCATCCTTCCATGGACTAAGTGGGGAAGACCCAATAAAGCATCTTGGCAAATTCCACACCGTTTGCATGAGCATGAAGCCGGCAAACGTGACCGAAGAGCAAATCAAGATGCGTGCTTTCGGCTTTACCCTCAAGGATGCGGCGGAGGATTGGTACTATCACCTTCCATCCGGTAGTATCGATTCATGGGACAACCTCCACAAGGCCTTTTTGGAGAAGTACTTCCCCGCAAAGAAGGCCAATAGCTTGAAGAAGGCGATAAGCAACATCGAGCAAGAGGCGGACGAAACTCTTTATGAGTACTTCGAACGCTTCGCGAGATTGAGATCCAGCTGTCTTTCCATGGGTATTCTACCCAAGATCTAGTCTTGTACTTGTACAATGGCTTACTAGACAATGAGAGGAGGATCGTGGACGCCGCTTGTGGAGGAAACATTCTAAACTCCACCCCCGAGCTAGCTTTGGACAAAATTCAGGAATTGGCGGAGGGAACAAGAAACTTTGGTAGGACTTCTACCAAAAAAGGGGTACATGCTATACACCCGGCCAACCTGAGATATCCACGGAGATTGCCGAGCTAAAAGAAATGGTGAAGAGGCTCACCTTGATGGGAACTCCACAACAACTCAAGGCTTGTGGAGTATGTGCCGATCCCTTCCATCCCACGGACTTGTGCCCACAAGTTCAAGATGAAGCCGCCGAGGTGAATGCTATCGGGTATGGACAACAGCAGCAACGACAACGGGACAACCCATATGCTCAAAATTACATGCCGGGTTGGCGTGATCAACAAAACTATCGGTGGAGGGACCAACAAAACCAACAACAACAACAGCCTCGCCAAGGTAAGTCCCAATCCACTGATGATATGTTACATGTTTTGACTAAACACTTTGCTACTCATGTCCAAACCACAGAATCTAGCATCAAGAATCTTGAGAAACAGGTTGGACAAATGGCGGAAGCCATCACAAGGATCGAAGCTCGATCCTCGGGAACCTGCCTTCCCAGACCGTCGTGAACCCCAAGGAGAATGTTAGTGCTCTAACATTAAGAAGCGGAAGGCAAGTACAGCCAAAGACAGCTTTGGTTCCAAAGGAAGCGTCCTCTGACGCTAATCCGCCCCTGCGGCTGGATAACCCGCCCCCGCGGATGGAGAACCCGCCCCTGCGGCTGGATGACACCGCCCCTGCGGTTAAGACGTCAGAGAGTTCTTTGGAGGAGGATTCTTACATCCGTCCAAATTTCCCACCATTATATGCTGAGAAACCACCGGCCCCCTTTCCGGAAGCACTCAGGGAGCGAAGGGTGATTGAGGATAAGGATCTTTTTGATACTTTCTCAAAATGCGAGGTAAATATCCCTCTTCTAAAACTTGTGAAAAGCATTCCTAAGTATGCTCGGTTCTTGAAGGAGCTATGCACGGTCAAGAGAAACCAAAAACTGAAGGGGAAACAAAAGGTCCAAGTAAGTGAGCATGTCTCTGCGATTTTCCAACGACGGATGCCCAAGAAATGTAGTGATCCCGGCATGGTAAGTATCCCTTGTGTCATAGGTGAAACTCGTTTCGATAAAGCCATGCTAGACTTAGGTGCATCGATAAACGTGCTTCCTTATTCTATCTATCAATCACTTGGTCTTGGACCACTGAATGAAACTCGAATTGTCGTCCAATTAGCCGATAGGTCTAAATGTGTATCCTAAAGGAATAATTGAAGATTGTTTTGTAATGTTGACAACTTGATTTTTCCGGCAGATTTCTTTGTTTTAGACATGGAACATGATACGCATGCTGCACCCTTTGTTAGGAAGACCTTTCTTGAAAACGGCTAGAACAAAAATAGATTATGTAAGTGGAAAATTGAGCATGGAATTTGATGGTGAGATTATTGAATTTAACATATATGATGCCATGAAACACCCCATTGATTGACCATTCTTTATGCTCTTATTGACATAATTGAACCAATTGTGCAAGATGTGTTTAACATTTCCGATTTTGATGAACTAAAAAGTATAATTGAAAATGACATTGATGCTCATAAATCGGAATATGTTTTGACCTCTACTATGCAAGATGTTCTAGCCCAAGTGGATAGCCACACAAGGCTCCCCATCACACCTTTGGCCATTGGGCCCACTCTACTAACCCAAGCGAGAAGCTTGTTCCTTCAATTGTGCAGGCCCCGGAGATAGAACTAAAGGAACTTCCCCAACATCTCAAATATGCATTCCTTGGAGACAATGACACATTGCCCGTAATTGTTTCTAGCAAGTTGTCTCCTCAAACAAGAAGAGAAGTTGGTGGAAATGCTTAAAGAGCACAAGACGGCTCTTGGGTGGACTATAGCGGACATAAAAGGGATTAGTCCTCCACTTGCATGCACCGGATCCTCCTTGAGGAAGATGCAAAACCCTCAAGGCAACCTCAAAGGCGGCTCAACCCGCCATGATGGATGTTGTGAAAAAGGAAGTTTTGAAGCTCCTTCAAGCGGACATGATTTTTCCAATCTCGGATAGCAAATGGGTTAGTCCAACACAAGTTGTTCCGAAAAAGGGAGGAATCACCATGGTGGGAACCAACATGGAGAAATGGTGCCAAGTAAGACTCAAACCGGATGGAGGTTTGTATCGACTACCGTAAGTTGAACACGGTAACTAGAAAGGACCACTTCCCTCTCCCATTTATCGATCAAATGCTTGAACGTCTTGCGGGACACCCTTACTACTGTTTCTTAGATGGGTATTCAGGTTATTTTCAAATAGCCATAGCCCCGGAGGATCAAGAGAAAACAACCTTTACATGTCCTTTTGGCACTTTTGCGTACCGTAGAATGCCATTTGGACTATGTAATGCTCCCGGCACCTTCCAACGGTGCATGATAAGTATTTTTCTGAATACATTGAAAACTTTATTGAAATTTTTATGGATGATTTCACCGTTCATGGAAATAGTTTTGATGCATGTCTAGGACACTTAAACCTTGTTCTTAAAAGATGTGTAGAAACCAACTTAGTTCTCAATTCTGAAAAATGTCATTTTATGGTGGAGCAAGGAATTGTACTAGGCCACATAATCTCATCTAAAGGAATAGAAGTAGACAAAGCTAAAATTGATGTTATCCAAACTTTACCTTATCCTACTAATGTGCGTGAAATCCGATCCTTTTTAGGTCATGCAGGGTTTTACCGGCGGTTCATCAAGGATTTCTCAAAGATCTCCGCACCGTTGTGTGAACTTTTGAAGAAGGATGCCACTTTCATAGTAGATGAGGAATGCAAGAAGGCCTTTGACACATTGAAAGAATGCCTCACACGTGCTCCAATAATCCAATCACCGAATTGGGAGAAGCCATTTGAGATAATGTGTGACGCTAGTGATTACGCTGTAGGGGCGGTTTTGGGACAAAAGGACGGGAAAGCCTCACATGTAATCCACTACGCATCAATGACCTTGAACGGAGCTCAAAGGAACTACTCTACCACCGAAAAGGAAATGTTGGCCGTGGTCTTTGCCCTGGAAAAATTCAGGCAGTACTTGCTAGGTGTCAAGGTAATAGTGTACACTGACCATGCAGCGTTACGCTATCTCATGACTAAGAAGGAGACCAAGCCAAGGTTGATTCGTTGGGTCCTACTTCTAAGTGAGTTTAACTTAGAAATCCGGGACAAGAAAGGAGCGGAGAACCTTGTGGCTGATCACCTAAGTCGGTTGATATTAGAGGAGGAAGATCCAGCAGAAGGAAAGGCCAGTCTAGGAAGTTTCCCGGACGATACCTTCTACACAACTCTCTGTTGTGTAACCGCACCCCGCGGCCGAAGAGGACCGCCCCCGCGGCAACCCGCCCCTGCGGCGTGATCTGGGCCCCAGCGGAATACCCTGCAGACGTGTTGTGTAAGCTCCATTCCTTTAAGCCGTGGTTTGCTGACCTCGTGAACTTTCTTGTGAGAGAGGCGAGTATCCACCAGATTTCACCAAAGCTCAGAGGAAAAGGTGAAAGCCGAGGCTAGGCACTATGTTTGGGACGATCCCTACTTGTGGAAACATTGTAGTGATCAAGTAATTCGACGTTGCATTCCGGACAACGAGGTACAATCTGTCCTATCATTTTGTCATTCCGAAGCATGTGGAGGTCATTTTGGGGCTAACAAAACGGCTAGGAAGGTACTAGAAGCTGGTTTCTTTTTGGCCACACATTTTTCGAGATGCTTATGCGTTTTGTAAAGTGTGTGATAGGTGTCAAAGGATAGGTAATATCTCTAGGAGAAATGAAATGCCTCAATCGTCGCTTATTTTTTGTGAAATTTTTGACGTTTGGGAATAGATTTTATGGGCCCCTTTCCTAACTCCTTTGGGAATATTTATATATTACTTGCGGTGGACTATGTTTCCAAGTGGGTGGAAGCAAAGGCCACCAAAACTGATGACTCTAAAGTTGTGGCAGATTTTCTTAAGGATACCATCTTTGCAAGATTCGGCATCCCTAAAGCTTTGATAAGCGATAGAGGAACGCACTTTTGCAACAAGACGATCACCGCCCTCCTCAAGAAGTATCATGTTCACCAACGGGTTTCCACGGCGTACCACCCACAAAACCAATGGGCAAGCGGAAGTGTCAAATCGAGAGATCAAGACGATCCTTGAAAAGACGGTTACCCCCGGAAGGAAGGATTGGAGCTTAAGGCTCAACGATGCCTTGTGGGCATACCGCACGGCGTACAAGACCCCAATTGGGATGTCACCATTCCGGCTTGTGTTTGGAAAGGCGTGTCACCTACCGGTGGAGCTAGAACACAAGGCTTGGTGGGCGGTCAAAAAGTGCAACATGAACATGAATGAAGTTGGAGAATTCCGGAAACTCCAATTGCAAGAGCTTGAAGAATTGAGGCTCGATGCATATGACCATGCCACAACATACAAGGAAAAAACCAGGGCGTGGCATGACCGGAATATCCTCCGAAAGGACTTCCAAGCGGGTAGTAAAGTCCTTTTATTTCAATCACGTTTAAAACTTTTTGCAGGAAAGCTTCGCTCAAGATGGACAGGTCCGTACGTCATAGCCGAAGTCCATCCACATGGTGCGGTGGATCTCTACGATCCACAAACACACAAAATCTTCAAAGTCAATGGACAAAGGCTCAAGCCATACCACGAAGGAATCAAAAATGATCCGATCGATGAGATGGTCTTGGAGGAAGCCTAAGCAGAGAATTGAAGCCCTTACGTCGAGCCAACGACGTAAAACAAAGGCGCTGCTCGGGAGGCAACCCGAGAAAATAAGAGAAAAGGAGGTTTTAACGTTCTGTCAAGGAAACCGCACCCGCGGCCCAAAGTCACCGCCCCCGCGGTGAACCAGCGCTCCAAGCCCGCCTCCAGCGGCCTTGCCAGCGGAAGCACCACGCTGTCACCGCCCCGCGTGACAGACCCCCGCTCCCGCGGTTTTTCCTTGAACGAGCGCTCCCAGCGCCGCACCCAGCGCTGGGCCTGCGCCTCACTTCCCTTGTCACCGCCCCCGCGGTGACAAGTCACCGCCCCTGCGGTAAAACCCAGAAAAGAAAAAAAATAGGATCGGGATTTTAAATCCCTAACCCACTCACTTTTCTCACTCCTCCTCACATTTCCCTCTCTCAACACCCTCACTCTCCCTCACTCTCACGCCCCAGCGCCACCCAGCCACACCTTCCCTGCGCCGCCTCGTTCTCGCCGCTCCTGCCCCGCCCCCTCGCTCCGCCCCTGCGGATAAAAACAAAGGTCGTCTACTCCCTTTTCTTTGTGAAATTCTAATTCTTTTAATTGGAATTGTGATTAGAATGGATGCCACACGAAAATATAAGATGACTGATAGGGAGAAAGCTCGATATGAGATTGTGCAAAACCGGCAAGTCTTTGCCACTCGGTTTTTGCACATTCCGACTTTGGAACAATTGGGCATGTTGGAAAGCATGAAATCTTTCCTCGACCATGCTGGGATCGGGGATTTACTTGAAAGGAAAAAACGTACCCCGAACTGACCAGACAGTTCGTGGCTACATTTACCACGGAGTTAGAGGACCACGCCTGTGTCGGCCTCACTTTTAAATTCAACAAGAGGAAGTACACAGTCAACCTCTCTCAGTTACAGGAGGCCTTTGGGGTGTCTAAGAACCCTTCGGATCAATGGTGGGAGGGACCTCCTACACAAGATTTAGTGGACTTTTGGCAAGCGGCTACCGGCTCTAACTTTCGAACGGGGGGGTGAGTACAACAACAAACTCACTCACCCCTCTTTGAGGCTCCTGTCCAAGATCCCATGTGTGCTCTGTGGACACAAAGAGGAGAACAAGGTCGCCCTCAAGGACCTTTACTTGCTTTACTCCTGTGTTGCGACATGTGACATCGTGCCAGATTGGATGAGTCTCTTCTTCTCCGCTTTGAGGCGGATTAGGAAGGATGAGCCGCGAGACATTGTAGGAGGTGGGATCATCTCCCTTATTGTGGAGCAGGTCATGGATTTGTCCGAGCTAGAGGATGGGATGGCGATCCATTTTATGACGAGGCCCTTCTTCGGCGGTGCAAGCTCATGAGGAGAGATGGTGAAAACCTCTTCTGGTCATCTTTTTCAGATGGGAGTCACATCATCTACCTCCCCCGGCCGCTACCATTAGGAGATGAGCTCTCCGATCTCTACATCCGCCGCTGACCCCACCATCCCGAGGCGATCACAGGTCGCTATTATTGAGCGGCACGCGGCGAGCTCCAGTAGGGTCCCACAGGAGGACCACATGTCCGTCGATGAGGAGATGCCCCCGCGGCGGCAGAGGATGACCCCGCTCACGGCCAGCCTGCTCGCTCAGATGGCGGCTCTGACCACGCAGCATCAGCAGTGGCAGACCGGCTACCAGACGACTATGCTCGAGCAGCAGCAGGCGTGGCAGGCAGATTTTGAGAGGAGGATGGAGGCTCAGCAGTTGGCTTGGCAAGCCAACTTTGAGACCTCTTACGCGGCGAGGATGGACGCACAGCAGGCCCGCCTTGACGGGCTTGTACCAGCGTCAGGAGCACTTTTTCAGCCACTTCCCGTATCCTCCGGAGCACGGTCCGGATGGTCCAGCCGGACCATCCCACTAGTGAGCCACATCTCTTGCCCTTCTCCATTTTATTATCTTTGCTTTCATTTTCACACTTTGAGGGCAAAGCGTTCTTCAAGTATGGGGGAGGGTATTTATCATGTATGTTTTTTTTGAGTTTTGTTTAATTTTTCTAGTCATTTGAATTTGATTTAAATTCAGCTTTGTAATTCATTTCAAAAAAAAAAAAGAGAGAAAAAGCCAAAAGAATTGAGAAAAAGGCAAGGAAATCCTTGGATAAACCGAAACCCGAAAGGGCGGTTTAGGTAAAAAGAAGGTAGTCCGACCAACTCTAGGTTGGTGCAAAATTGGGACTTGAGGGAGGTGAGACTTTTGGTGAGATCATCAATAAAACATAAAAAAAAAAAAAAAAAAAAAAAAAAAGAGTGGCAAGGTGAAAACCCGAAAGGGCTCCTTGGCAAAATGAGCGATATCGAGTGTAGGTTCTCCTTCGGCGGCGTTGGCGACATAAGAAGGGGAGTCATAAGGAGGATGTCCGGGTAGGTCACTCTTGGAGCAATAAGGATGGTAGTTTTTCTCACATTTTCTCATATTTCCTTCTCTTTCTTTTTTCTTTTCTCTCATTTTTGCTTTTTTTTTTTTTTTTTCCTCTTTTTGTTCCTCATCTTTTATACTACGCCATACTTCCTGAGGCTTGTAAGATGAATTGTTTGATGTGTTGTTTACTCGGGACGAGTAAAGAGTCTAAGTATGGGGGAGTTTGATAGGTGAAGGAATCACTATCATTTTAGGTAGCTTTTAGAGTCGTTTTTATGTTTTTGAGTCAGTTTATATTGCTAATACTGTGATCCAGATAAAAGATTCAAATTGAAGCAAAAGAAGGTATTAGCAATACTTAGGAGTTGAAGAAAATCATCGAAGTTCAGATTCTGGTGCACACCGCCCCCGCGCATCCTGTCCGCCCCCGCGGTGACAACACAGATGAGTGCCGCTGCCTGCGTCAACGCCCCGCGGCCAAGACAAGCCTGTCACCGCCCCCGCGGACTCTCCAGTCCGCACCTGCGGTGTCAACCATGAAGACCACCACCAAGAGCCGCAGCCGCGTCTTCGCCGCGGCCATGAAGAGACATGTCACCGCCCCCGCGGCCAACCCTGTCCGCCCTTGCGGTGACCCAGCCTGACGAAGCGAAGACGGCGCCCCAGCGCCCTTGCCTGCGGCCATGCCAGCGGCCTTGTGAAGCCGAAGATCCAGTGTCACCGCCCCCGCGGTAACTCTGGGCCGCCCCTGCGGATTCTCACCAGAAGCGTTACGAAGTTAAAGAGTCAGACGTTTCAAGAGCATTCAAGGACCCGCCCCCGCGGGTATGACGAGCCGCCCCGCGGCAAAGAAGAAGTTGGAACGTTTTTGCCTAAACCGCCCCCGCGGCGCCCTTGGCCGCGGGTACGGGTTAGCGTCAGAGGCTTTTACTCGGCTGTTTTCGACGACTTTAAGGACATTATTGTGGCTGTCTGCAACCACTTTAATTCACCCTTAATGGTGGCTGTTAGCACAGCCTCTTTACTCCTTTTTAATGCATTTTGTAGTATAAATAGAGCCCTTGGCTATAGGTATTTTCATCTCATTTTTCCACACAAAAACCTCTATATTCATAGTGTTCTTTGTAATGAGTTTCTAAACTCCCTTGGCTACATTGGGTGGATTGAAGCTGCATTATAAAGTGGTTGTAAGTTCTTTTTAAATAGAAGTTTTATTCAATATATTTTGTGTTATATTCCTTGTATTTAACTTAGTTTGCATGTTTATTTTCTACTTAGTTTGATCACCTAAGTTGTATAATTGCATGCAAAAGGCTAGGATTAATTGATTCCGGGTTCGGGTCCTTAATCTAGTAGCAAACTCTTAGGTAAAAGCTGGTTGTGATTATTTAAGGGAAAGGAATTTAACTACATAATAAGATTAACGGGTTGTTTATCTTTTATGTATCTCTTTATCTTTGGTAGAATGCTAATTAGTGGTTTAATCTGTAGGTTTACGGATTAATAAACTAGTTAAGTTGTGTTAATGCCGGTTGGCTTAATGCATAAATACGATCAAGATGAGAACAAATATTGAATACTTCTAAAAAGTACCAACCAATTTATATGTATGCTAAGATCCTACCTAGTGTAGTTCTTAAATCAAGTGGCGCAGAGCGGCGAGAACGAGGCGGCGCAGGGAAGGTGTGGTTGAGGTGGCGCTGGGGCGTGAGAGTGAGGGAGAGTGAGGTGTTGAGAGAGGGAAATGTGAGGAGGAGTGAGAAAAGTGAGTGGGTTAGGGATTTAAAATCCCGATCCTAATAGGGTTACCGCAGGGGCGGTGACTTGTCACCGCGGGGGCGGTGACAAGGGAAGTGGAGACGCAGGCCCAGCGCTGGGTGCGGCGCTGGGAGCGCTCGTTCAAGGAAAAACCGCGGGAGCGGGGGTCTGTCACCGCGGGGCGGTGACAGCGTGGTGCTTCCGCTGGCAAGGCCGCTGGAGGCGGGCTTGGAGCGCTGGTTCACCGCGGGTGCGGTTTCCTTGACAGAACGTTAAAACCTCCTTTTTCTCTTATTTTTCTCGGGTTGCCTCCCGAGCAGCGCCTTTGTTTTACGTCGTTGGCTCGACGTAAGGGCTTCAATTCTCTGCTTAGGCTTCCTCCAAGACCATCTCATCGATCGGATCATTTTTGATTCCTTCGTGGTATGGCTTGAGCCTTTGTCCATTGACTTTGAAGATTTTGTGTGTTTGTGGATCGTAGAGATCCACCGCACCATGTGGATGGACTTCGGCTATGACGTACGGACCTGTCCATCTTGAGCGAAGCTTTCCTGCAAAAAGTTTTAAACGTGATTGAAATAAAAGGACTTTACTACCCGCTTGGAAGTCCTTTCGGAGGATATTCCGGTCATGCCACGCCCTGGTTTTTTCCTTGTATGTTGTGGCATGGTCATATGCATCGAGCCTCATTCTTCAAGCTCTTGCAATTGGAGTTTCCTGAATTCTCCAACTTCATTCATGTTCATGTTGCACTTTTTTGACCGCCCACCAAGCCTTGTGTTCTAGCTCCACCGGTAGGTGACACGCCTTTCCAAACACAAGCCGGAATGGTGACATCCCAATTGGGGTCTTGTACGCCGTGCGGTATGCCCACAAGGCATCGTTGAGCCTTAAGCTCCAATCCTTCCTTCCGGGGGTAACCGTCTTTTCAAGGATCGTCTTGATCTCTCGATTTGACACTTCCGCTTGCCCATTGGTTTGTGGGTGGTATGCCGTGGAAACCTGTTGGTGAACATGATACTTCTTGAGGAGGGCGGTGATCGTCTTGTTGCAAAAGTGCGTTCCTCTATCGCTTATCAAAGCTTTAGGGATGCCGAATCTTGCAAAGATGGTATCCTTAAGAAAATCTACCACAACTTTAGAGTCATCAGTTTTGGTGGCCTTTGCTTCCACCTACTTGGAAACATAGTCCACCGCAAGTAATATATAAATATTCCCAAAGGAGTTAGGAAAGGGGCCCATAAAATCTATTCCCCAAACGTCAAGAATTTCACAAAAAATAAGCGACGATTGAGGCATTTCATTTCTCCTAGAGATATTACCTATCCTTTGACACCTATCACACACTTTACAAAACGCATAAGCATCTCGAAAAATGTGTGGCCAAAAGAAACCAGCTTCTAGTACCTTCCTAGCCGTTTTGTTAGCCGTTTTGATGCTGCGTGGCCTTTGCTTCCCCGGCAACGGCGCCAAATTTGACAAGGCTTATTTCCTAAGGTCGTTATTATAAGCTTATCAAGTTAAATCCGAACTTAATACTAACCAATGTATAGTGATTAAGTAAGGGTCGAACCCAAGGGAGTTGAACAAGTTTCTATTCAATTTTAGTTATTGATTTGGTAACAAAGGGGGGGGGAATTTGGATTGTTTAAAACAAGACAAAGACAATTATAATGTTGGTGAAAACAAGATTGATTTAAGAACTACACTAGGTAGGATCTTAGCATACATATAAATTGGTTGGTTCTTTTTAGAAGTATTCAATATTTGTTCTCATCTTGATCGTATTTATGCATTAAGCCAACCGGCATTAACACAACTTAACTAGTTTATTAATCCGTAAACCTACAAGATTAAACCACTAATTAGCATTCTACCAAAGATAAAGAGATACATAAAAGATAAACAACCCGTTAATCTTATTATGTAGTTAAATTCCTTTCCCTTAAATAATCACAACCAGCTTTTACCTAAGGGTTTGCTACTAGATTAAGGACCCGAACCCGGAATCAATTAATCCTAGCCTTTTGCATGCAATTATACAACTTAGGTGATCAAACTAAGTAGAAAATAAACATGCAAACTAAGTTAAATACAAGGAATATAACACAAAATATATTGAATAAAACTTCTATTTAAAAAGAACTTACAACCACTTTATAATGCAGCTTCAATCCACCCAATGTAGCCAAGGGAGTTTAGAAACTCATTACAAAGAACACTATGAATATAGAGGTTTTTGTGTGGAAAATGAGATGATAATACATATAGCCAAGGGCTCTATTTATACTACAAAATGCATTAAAAAGGAGTAAAGAGGCTGTGCTAACAGCCACCATTAAGGGTGAATTAAAGTGGTTGCAGACAGCCACAATAATGTCCTTAAAGTCGTCGAAAACAGCCGAGTAAAAGCCTCTGACGCTAACCCGCACCCGCGGCCAAGGGCGCCGCGGGGGCGGTTTAGGCAAAAACGTTCCAACTTCTTCTTGGCCGCGGGGGCGGCTCGTCATACCCGCGGGGGCGGGTCCTTGAATGCTCTTGAAACGTCTGACTCTTTAACTTCGTAACGCTTCTGGTGAGAATCCGCAGGGGCGGCCCAGAGTTACCGCGGGGGCGGTGACACTGGATCTTCGGCTTCACAAGGCCGCTGGCATGGCCGCAGGCAAGGGCGCTGGGGCGCCGTCTTCGCTTCGTCAGGCTGGGTCACCGCAGGGGCGGACAGGGTTGGCCGCGGGGGCGGTGACATGTCTCTTCATGGCCGCGGGCGAAGACGCGGCTGCGGCTCTTGGTGGTGGTCTTCATGGTTGACACCGCAGGGGCGGAATGGAGAGTCCGCGGGGGCGGTGACAGGCTTGTCTTGGCTGCGGGCGTTGACGCAGGCAGCGGCACTCATCTGTGTTGTCACCGCGGGGGCGGACAGAGGATGCCGCGGGGGCGGTGTGCACCAGAATCTGAACTTCGATGATTTTCTTCAACTCCTAAGTATTGCTAATACCTTCTTTTGCTTCAATTTGAATCTTTTATCTGGATCACAGTATTAGCAATATAAACTGACTCAAAAACATAAAAACGACTCTAAAAGCTACCTAAAATGATAGTGATTCCATCACCTATCATAGGTGATTTGGCACATTTTGGAGTTAAAACGACGTATTTGAGGATCAAGCCTCGAAGTGAACGCATTGGAGCGAACTACATGCACGGAAAGGCGAGGAATCGAGCTAAAGAAGCGAGGAATCGAGCTAAAGGCGCGAAGGAACGAAGAAGACCGCGTCTCGGACCGAGATGGACCGATCTCGGTCAGACCAGACCGAGATGGTCCAAATCTAGGCCGAGATTTCACTTGGCGCGGCCGAGATTTATCTTGGCTCGGCCGGGCCGAGATAGCCTTGGCTCGGCCGAGATTGCCTTGGCTCGGCCGAGATGGTTCGAGCTCGGCCGAGATTCCCGATGTGCTGACGCGTTGAAGTTTTTGTTGCTGAATCTCGGTTCCGACTGGCCTGATCTCGGCCGAGATTTCCTGTTCGGCGATTTTATTTTATTTTTGGATCGGTTTTGGCCCAGCCCGTCCTTTGTAAAGTTGTTGCCTATAAAAGGGAAGCTCTAGGTTATTTCTAAGGGTCCGAATTAGTCCGTTTCTTTTAGGGTTAGGTTACCCCATAAGGGGGAGCCGCCTCCCTTCCTTTCCCCTCTTCTTCACCATTGTTCTTCTTTAGTTTACATTAAAGTTTCTGACTTTCACATTGAGTTTTGTTTGGAAGACATTGTTGAATCAAGATTTAATACAATTGAAGGTTTTCAGGCATTGAAGTTGAGTAGTTCTTTCTCTCCCTTTTAGTTATTTATTTATTTGTCTTTCTTTGATATGATTGTTATTGGCTAGAACCTTGTGGTTCCAAGGTTGACAGGGATTTGTTTATGCCTTTGATTATGATGGAATGTTGTGCTTTATGTTTGGCTTTGACTTGCTTGAAATCCTAATGGTTGGCTTGGACTTGAATCTAGTTAGATTCCTTCTAGCTAGTAACCTAAGTTGGAATTGAGACTTACCCGGTGATATTCCTTCATAGATACATGCGTGACTGATCATAGGTAATAAAGGTTTATCCTTTATTGGTTGAATGTGCTTAGATTCCTTGTTAAGTAGGGTAATACCTGAGACTTACCCGGTAATGGTTTACCTTTCCCTTAGTTTGTAGTCTGGTTTGTTTAGAATTTCCTACCTCTCTACCTTGAGACTTACCCGATAATAGGTAGTTGGTTTGAAACTACATAGTCTTGAGACTTACCCGGTAATAGACTGTCAGCCTAGAAACGTTCATCCCTCTGGCATTTCTACCTTATATCTTTATGAGTCTTCCTGAATCTATATGTATAAACAATGATCTTGAACCCTTGGAATCCATTTTCTTTCCTTTAACTTGATTATCTTTGTTTTCCCTTTTTGTTTGTTTGTTTTGACTTTCGATCAATAGTGACAATTGATTGCGAGTCCTTTAAAACCTCTTCAGAACCCTTTTTGACTTTTTTCCCTTATCTTTTCCAACCTCCTGTCTTTAATTAAGATCTATCCTATATTTAATCATCGCTGCATATTAATCCCCTCAGTTCCTGAGATCGACCCTGGAATACTTACCTTTATTGTGATTGACCCATACATTGTGGGTTCGCTACAATTTGGGTATTTATTTCTTGTTTTATAAATTTAAAGCATACCGTGGTTTTTACACTGTGGGTTCGCCAAAAACTTGTTCGCTATTTTAACACCCCTATAAAATTTTATCAATAATGATAAAAGCTCACAGGTTAGTAAAAACCACAGTATGCTTTAATTTTATGAAACAAGAAATAAACACCCAAATTGTAGCGAACCCACAGTGTATGGGTCAATAACAGTAAAGGAAAGTATTCCAAGGTCGATCTCAGGGACTGAGGGGATTAATATGCAGCGATGATTAAATATAGGATAGATCTCAATTAAAGACAGGAGGTTGGAAAAGATAAGGGAAAGAAGTCAAAAGGGGTTTTGAAGAGGTTTTAAAGGACTCGCAATCAATTGTCACTATTGATCGAAAGTCAAAACAAACAAACAAAGAGATTTTAAAGGACCATCTGTGAGAGCCCTTTTCTTTCGGACCGAGATCGGACCATAGCCGAGATTGGCCTTTCCGCACCCGCGGGCTTGACCGCCGCCCCTGCGGGTTCCCGCCCCTGCGGCTCAAGGAACCGCGCCTGCGGATTCTGGCGGCTGCAGCCGGCTTTGTTGACTTCGTTGACTTCGTTGACTCGGGCTTTACCCTTTTGGTTTACTTCTTTCCTTTCCTTGCTGAGCAAGGGTCACCTACCTCACTTCTCTTCCTCAGTCCTACGTCCTTCTTGCTTCTTCATCCTTTCCCTTGAGCTTGCTTGAGATTTTCTTGGATTTTTGCTTGGAAATTGTATCTTGTGGGTGATGCTGATGTGTGTGAGTGATATGTTGAGCTTGAGAGCTAGTGGAGGTGTCATCTTGGAGCAATTTCGTGCCTAGACCACAGTGTGGTATGTCCTTCTTGTTTCTTCATTCTTTCTTTCCTTGATTCAATCTTTCTAGCTTAGGATTAGATGTGTGTTACGGGTTTTGATGTTGGAATGTGTATTGATATGTATGTATATGACTATGNAATAATCTCACATCAAATTCCATGCTCAATTTTCCACTTACATAATCTATTTTTGTTCTAGCCGTTTTCAAGAAAGGTCTTCCTAACAAAAGGTGCAGCATGCGTATCATGTTCCATGTCTAAAACAAGAAAGCATATCAAGTTGTATTACAAAAACATCTTATTAAGGATACACATTAGAATAATTTTCGGAGTCTCAATGTTGACAGTTTTCCGGCAGATTTCTTTGTTTTAGACATGGAACATGATACGCATGCTGCACCCATTTTGTTAGGAAGACCTTTCTTGAAAACGGCTAGAACAAAAATAGATTATGTAAGTGGAAAATTGAGCATGGAATTTGATGGTGAGATTATTGAATTTTAACATATATGATGCCATGAAACACCCATTGATGACCATTCTTTATGCTCTATTGACATAATTGAACCAATTGTGCAAGATGTGTTTAACATTTCCGATTTTGATGAACTAAAAAGTATAATTGAAAATGACATTGATGCTCATAAATCGGAATATGTTTTGACCTCTACTATGCAAGATGTTCTAGCCCAAGTGGATAGCCACACAAGGCTCCCATCACACTTTGGCCATTGGGCCCACTCTACTAACCTCAAGCGAGAAGCTTGTTCCTTCAATTGTGCAGGCCCGGAGATAGAACTAAAGGAACTTCCCCAACATCTCAAATATGCATTCCTTGGAGACAATGACACATTGCCCCGTAATTGTTTCTAGCAAGTTGTCTCCTCAACAAGAAGAGAAGTTGGTGGAAATGCTTAAAGAGCACAAGACGGCTCTTTGGTGGACTATAGCGGACATAAAAGGGATTAGTCCTCCACTTGCATGCACCGGATCCTCCTTGAGGAAGATGCAAAACCCTCAAGGCAACCTCAAAGGCGGCTCAAACCGCCCATGATGGATGTTGTGAAAAAGGAAGTTTTGAAGCTCCTTCAAGCGGACATGATTTTTTCCAATCTCGGATAGCAAATGGGTTAGTCCAACCACAAGTTGTTCCGAAAAAGGGAGGAATCACCATGGTGGAGAACCAACATGGAGAAATGGTGCAAGTAAGACTCAAACCGGATGGAGGGTTTGTATCGACTACCGTAAGTTGAACACGGTAACTAGAAAGGACCACTTCCCTCTCCCATTTATCGATCAAATGCTTGAACGTCTTGCGGGACACCCTTACTACTGTTTCTTAGATGGGTATTCAGGTTATTTTCAAATAGCCATAGCCCCGGAGGATCAAGAGAAAACAACCTTTACATGTCCTTTTGGCACTTTTGCGTACCGTAGAATGCCATTTGGACTATGTAATGCTCCCGGCACCTTCCAACGGTGCATGATAAGTATTTTTTCTGAATACATTGAAAACTTTATTGAAATTTTTATGGATGATTTCACCGTTCATGGAAATAGTTTTGATGCATGTCTAGGACACTTAAACCTTGTTCTTAAAAGATGTGTAGAAACCAACTTAGTTCTCAATTCTGAAAAATGTCATTTTATGGTGGAGCAAGGAATTGTACTAGGCCACATAATCTCATCTAAAGGAATAGAAGTAGACAAAGCTAAAATTGATGTTATCCAAACTTTACCTTATCCTACTAATGTGCGTGAAATCCGATCCTTTTTAGGTCATGCAGGGTTTTACCGGCGGTTCATCAAGGATTTCTCAAAGATCTCCGCACCGTTGTGTGAACTTTGAAGAAGGATGCCACTTTCATAGTAGATGAGGAATGCAAGAAGGCCTTTGACACATTGAAAGAATGCCTCACACGTGCTCCAATAATCCAATCACCGAATTGGGAGAAGCCATTTGAGATAATGTGTGACGCTAGTGATTACGCTGTAGGGGCGGTTTTGGACAAAAGGACGGGAAAGCCTCACATGTAATCCACTACGCATCAATGACCTTGAACGGAGCTCAAAGGAACTACTCTACCACCGAAAAGGAAATGTTGGCCGTGGTCTTTGCCCTGGAAAAATTCAGGCAGTACTTGCTAGGTGTCAAGGTAATAGTGTACACTGACCATGCAGCGTTACGCTATCTCATGACTAAGAAGGAGACCAAGCCAAGGTTGATTCGTTGGGTCCTACTTCTAAGTGAGTTTAACTTAGAAATCCGGGACAAGAAAGGAGCAGGAACCTTGTGGCTGATCACCTAAGTCGGTTGATATTAGAGGAGGAAGATCCAGCAGAAGGAAAGGCCAGTCTAGGAAGTTTCCCGGACGATACCTTCTACACAACTCTCTGTTGTGTAACCGCACCCGCGGCCGAAGAGGACCGCCCCGCGGCAACCCGCCCTGCGGCGTGATCTGGCCGCCCCAGCGGAATACCCTGCAGACGTTGTGTAAGCTCCATTCCTTTAAGCCGTGGTTTGCTGACCTCGTGAACTTTCTTGTGAGAGCGAGTATCCACCAGATTTCACCAAAGCTCAGAGGAAAAAGGTGAAAGCCGAGGCTAGGCACTATGTTTGGGACGATCCCTACTTGTGGAAACATTGTAGTGATCAAGTAATTCGACGTTGCATTCCGGACAACGAGGTACAATCTGTCCTATCATTTTGTCATTCCGAAGCATGTGGAGGTCATTTTGGGGCTAACAAAACGGCTAGGAAGGTACTAGAAGCTGGTTTCTTTTGGCCACACATTTTTCGAGATGCTTATGCGTTTTGTAAAGTGTGTGATAGGTGTCAAAGGATAGGTAATATCTCTAGGAGAAATGAAATGCCTCAATCGTCGCTTATTTTTTGTGAAATTTTTGACGTTTGGGGAATAGATTTTATGGGCCCCTTTCCTAACTCCTTTGGGAATATTTATATATTACTTGCGGTGGACTATGTTTCCAAGTGGTGGAAGCAAAGGCCACCAAAACTGATGACTCTAAAGTTGTGGCAGATTTTCTTAAGGATACCATCTTTGCAAGATTCGGCATCCCTAAAGCTTTGATAAGCGATAGAGGAACGCACTTTTGCAACAAGACGATCACCGCCCTCCTCAAGAAGTATCATGTTCACCAACGGGTTTCCACGGCGTACCACCCACAAACCAATGGGCAAGCGGAAGTGTCAAATCGAGAGATCAAGACGATCCTTGAAAAGACGGTTACCCCGGAAGGAAGGATTGGAGCTTAAGGCTCAACGATGCCTTGTGGGCATACCGCACGGCGTACAAGACCCCAATTGGGATGTCACCATTCCGGCTTGTGTTTGGAAAGGCGTGTCACCTACCGGTGGAGCTAGAACACAAGGCTTGGTGGGCGGTCAAAAAGTGCAACATGAACATGAATGAAGTTGGAGAATTCCGGAAACTCCAATTGCAAGAGCTTGAAGAATTGAGGCTCGATGCATATGACCATGCCACAACATACAAGGAAAAAACCAGGGCGTGGCATGACCGGAATATCCTCCGAAAGGACTTCCAAGCGGGTAGTAAAGTCCTTTTATTTCAATCACGTTTAAAACTTTTTGCAGGAAAGCTTCGCTCAAGATGGACAGGTCCGTACGTCATAGCCGAAGTCCATCCACATGGTGCGGTGGATCTCTACGATCCACAAACACACAAAATCTTCAAAGTCAATGGACAAAGCTCAAGCCATACCACGAAGGAATCAAAAATGATCCGATCGATGAGATGGTCTTGGAGGAAGCCTAAGCAGAGAATTGAAGCCCTTACGTCGAGCCAACGACGTAAAACAAAGGCGCTGCTCGGGAGGCAACCCGAGAAAATAAGAGAAAAGGAGGTTTTAACGTTCTGTCAAGGAAACCGCACCCGCGGCCCAAAGTCACCGCCCCGCGGTGAACCAGCGCTCCAAGCCGCCTCCAGCGGCCTTGCCAGCGAAGCACCACGCTGTCACCGCCCCCGCGGTGACAGACCCCCGCCCGCGGTTTTTCCTTGAACGAGCGCTCCAGCGCCGCACCAGCGCTGGGCCTGCGTCTCCACTTCCCTTGTCACCGCCCCTGCGGTAAACCCAAAAAAGAAAAAAAATAGGATCGGGATTTTAAATCCCTAACCCACTCACTTTTCTCACTCCTCCTCACATTTCCCTCTCTCAACACCCTCACTCTCACCCCAGCGCCACCCAGCCACACCTTCCCTGCGCCGCCTCGTTTCTCGCCGCTCCTGCGCCACCCTCGCTCCGCCCCCGCGGCTCAGCTCCACCGCCCCTGCGGATAAAAACAGAAGGTCGTCTACTCCCTTTTCTTTGTGAAATTCTAATTCTTTTAATTGGAATTGTGATTAGAATGGATGGCCACACGAAAAATATAAGATGACTGATAGGGAGAAAGCTCAATATGAGATTGTTGCAAAACCGGCAAGTCTTTGCCACTCGGTTTTTGCACATTCCGACTTTGGAACAATTGGGCATGTTGGAAAGCATGAAATCTTTCCTCGACCATGCTGGGATCGGGGGATTTACTTGAAAGGAGTGGCCAAAACGTACCCCCGAACTGACCAGACAGTTCGTGGCTACATTTACCACGGAGTTAGAGGACCACGCCTGTGTCGGCCTCACTTTTAAATTCAACAAGAGGAAGTACACAGTCAACCTCTCTCAGTTACAGGAGGCCTTTGGGGTGTCTAAGAACCCTTCGGATCAATGGTGGGAGGGACCTCCTACACAAGATTTAGTGGACTTTTGGCAAGCGAGCTACCGGCTCTAACTTTCGAACGGGGGTGAGTACAACAACAAACTCACTCACCCCTCTTTGAGGCTCCTGTCCAAGATCCTCATGTGTGTCTTCTGTGGACACAAAGAGGAGAACAAGGTCGCCCTCAAGGACCTTTACTTGCTTTACTCCTGTGTTGCGACATGTGACATCGTGCCAGATTGGATGAGTCTCTTATTCTCCGCTTTGAGGCGGATTAGGAAGGATGAGCCGCGAGACATTGTAGGAGGTGGGATCATCTCCCTTATTGCGGAGCAGGTCATGGATTTGTCCGAGCTAGAGGATGGGATGGCGATCCCATTTTATGACGAGGGCCCTTCTTCGGCGGTGCAAGCTCCTGAGGAGAGATGGTGAAAAACCTCTTCTGGTCATCTTTTTCAGATGGGAGTCACATCATCTACCTCCCCGGCCGCTACCATTAGGAGATGAGCTCTCCGATCTCTACATCGCCGCTGACCACCATCCCGAGGCGATCACAGGTCGCTATTATTGAGCGGCACGCGGCGAGCTCCAGTAGGGTCCCACAGGAGGACCACATGTCCGTCGATGAGGAGATGCCCACCGCGGCGGCAGAGGATGACCCCGCTCACGCCAGCCTGCTCGCTCAGATGGCGGCTCTGACCACGCAGCATCAGCAGTGGCAGACCGGCTACCAGACGACTATGCTCGAGCAGCAGCAGGCGTGGCAGGCAGATTTTGAGAGGAGGATGGAGGCTCAGCAGTTGGCTTGGCAAGCCAACTTTGAGACCTCTTACGCGGCGAGGATGGACGCACAGCAGGCCCGCCTTGACGGCTTGTACCAGCGTCAGGAGCACTTTTTCAGCCACTTCCCGTATCCTCCGGAGCACGGTCCGGATGGTCCAGCCGGACCATCCCACTAGTGAGCCACATCTCTTGCCCTTCTCCATTTATTTATCTTTGCTTTCATTTTCACACTTTGAGGGCAAAGCGTTCTTCAAGTATGGGGGAGGGTATTTATCATGTATTTTTTGAGTTTGTTTAATTTTTCTAGTCATTTGAATTTGATTTAAATTCAGCTTTGTAATTCATTTCAAAAAAAAAAAAAAAAAAGAGAGAAAAGCCAAAAGAATTGAGAAAAAGGCAAGGAAATCCTTGGATAAACCGAAAACCCGAAAGGGCGGTTTAGGTAAAAAGAAGGTAGTCCGACCAACTTAGGTTGGTGCAAAATTGGACTTGAGGGAGGTGAGACTTTTTGTGAGATCATCAATGAAAAAAAAAAAAAAAAAAAAAGAGTGGCAAGGTGAAAACCCGAAAGGGCTCCTTGGCAAAATGAGCGATATCGAGTGTAGGTTCTCCTTCCGGCGTTGGCGACATAAGAAGGGGAGTCATAAGGAGGATGTCCGGGTAGGTCACTCTTGGCAATAAGGATGGTAGTTTTTTCTCACATTTTCTCATATTTCCTTCTCTTTTCTTTTTTTTTCTCATTTCTTTGCTTTTTTTTTTTCTCTTTTGTTCCTCATCTTTTATACTACGCCATACTTCCTGAGGCTTGTAAGCTGAATTGTTTGATGTGTTGTTTACTCGGGACGAGTAAAGAGTCTAAGTATGGGGGAGTTTGATAGGTGATGGAATCACTATCATTTTAGGTAGCTTTTAGAGTCGTTTTTATGTTTTTGAGTCAGTTTATATTGCTAATACTGTGATCCAGATAAAAGATTCAAATTGAAGCAAAAGAAGGTATTAGCAATACTTAGGAGTTGAAGAAAATCATCGAAGTTCAGATTCTGGTGCACACCGCCCCCGCGGCATCCTCTGTCCGCCCCGCGGTGACAACACAGATGAGTGCCGCTGCCTGCGTCAACGCCGCGGCCAAGACAAGCTGTCACCGCCCCGCGGACTCTCCAGTCCGCCCCTGCGGTGTCAACCATGAAGACCACCACCAAGAGCCGCAGCCGCGTCTTCGCCGCGGCCATGAAGAGACATGTCACCGCCCCGCGGCCAACCCTGTCCGCCCTGCGGTGACCCAGCCTGACGAAGCGAAGACGGCGCCCCAGCGCCCTTGCCTGCGGCCATGCCAGCGGCCTTGTGAAGCCGAAGATCCAGTGTCACCGCCCCCGCGGTAACTCTGGGCCGCCCCTGCGGATTCTCACCAGAAGCGTTACGAAGTTAAAGAGTCAGACGTTTCAAGAGCATTCAAGGACCCGCCCCCGCGGGTATGACGAGCCGCCCGCGGCCAAGAAGAAGTTGGAACGTTTTTGCCTAAACCGCCCCGCGGCGCCCTTGGCCGCGGGTGCGGGTTAGCGTCAGAGGCTTTTACTCGGCTGTTTTCGACGACTTTAAGGACATTATTGTGGCTGTCTGCAACCACTTTAATTCACCCTTAATGGTGGCTGTTAGCACAGCCTCTTTACTCCTTTTTAATGCATTTTGTAGTATAAATAGAGCCCTTGGCTATAGGTATTTTCATCTCATTTTCCACACAAAAACCTCTATATTCATAGTGTTCTTTGTAATGAGTTTCTAAACTCCCTTGGCTACATTGGGTGGATTGAAGCTGCATTATAAAGTGGTTGTAAGTTCTTTTTAAATAGAAGTTTTATTCAATATATTTTGTGTTATATTCCTTGTATTTAACTTAGTTTGCATGTTTATTTTCTACTTAGTTTGATCACCTAAGTTGTATAATTGCATGCAAAAGGCTAGGATTAATTGATTCCGGGTTCGGGTCCTTAATCTAGTAGCAAACCCTTAGGTAAAAGCTGGTTGTGATTATTTAAGGGAAAGGAATTTAACTACATAATAAGATTAACGGGTTGTTTATCTTTTATGTATCTCTTTATCTTTGGTAGAATGCTAATTAGTGGTTTAATCTTGTAGGTTTACGGATTAATAAACTAGTTAAGTTGTGTTAATGCCGGTTGGCTTAATGCATAAATACGATCAAGATGAGAACAAATATTGAATACTTCTAAAAAGAACCAACCAATTTATATGTATGCTAAGATCCTACCTAGTGTAGTTCTTAAATCAATCTTGTTTTCACCAACATTATAATTGTCTTTGTCTTGTTTTAAACAATCCAATCCCCCCCCCCCCTTTGTTACCAAATCAATAACTAAAATTGAATAGAAACTTGTTCAACTCCCTTGGGTTCGACCCTTACTTAATCACTATACATTGGTTAGTATTAAGTTCGGATTTAATTGATAAGCTTATAATAACGACCTTAGGAAATAAAGCCTTGTCAGCTTGTCTACCTTTTCTTTCGGGCATTCCTTGGTCACAAGCATTCCTTGCCCAACATTGTTTTAAACAAAGGTAGCATGGTATTAGGCATATGTTGTCTAAACATTTCCCTTCAATCAATTAATGTCACATGGTGTTTGTTATTCACCATTGATTGATGAGCTTCTCTTCTACTAATGACCAATTCGAACACATAAGCATCACATGTCGTTTACTATTTTCCAACATCATTCAAACTAGCCTTAGTATGGACAATCACAATACAAAATGAGCTAGCCATGCTTACGCCCTAGCATAACATCATTCTTGAAATATAACCATCCTAGAAATGCATATGAAAGGGGAAGACGACGAATTTGGAGCAAACGAGACAAAGCACCTGAGATGAAGAACATCTCGGCTGAGATCCACATACTCGGTGAGATTGGGAGTTTCCAACGTGAAATTTTTGGTCCACATCTCGACCGAGATTCTCGGATGACTAGACCGAGATTCTTCCCTGAGCGCTCGGACTTCATTTTATTTCGGACTTTTAGCCTCAGCCCACGTCTCTCGACGGGTTTGAGTTTTATAACAGTAGCGTTCCGAAAATTAGTGACGGGCGGGCTCGATTATCCTGAAAGGGCTGTTGTGGATCAAGGAAGAAGGATCCCACCGAAGAGAAAAAGTTAATCTTGTGAAAGGAGAATTCTTCTCCTACCTTTCTTCTCCATTTGTTTTCACCATTGTTAGAGTTTAGATATATTAGAGGAAGATCCACTCTTTTCAGTTTGTTTAGAGATTGTTAGAGATTTGCAAGTGGAAGATAGTTTGTTTTTGAGATTCAATAAAGTTGGGTACTTTCTTCATCCCTTTTTCTTATTCAATTCGATTGCTTTTCTTTACCAATTTGAATTCAAGATTTGATATGAATATTGTTGGCTAGAAACCTTATATGGTTCCAGGGTAGATAGATAATTGTTTATACCTTGGACTATGATGGATTGAATTTTTCTTATTATATATTAGATTGTGTAAATCGCTTAAATCCTATGAAAATGTTTGATTTTTGCAGGTTTAGACTCAATCAAAACCTTTAACCTGAGTAGGAATTGAGTCGTAACTTAGATATTCCTATTTAGATACATAAGAGAACATATTCCTAGGTAATAAAGGTTTAACCTTTATTGGATATAATGTGTCATTATTCCTTCCTTTAAGGCAATAAATCTTGAGACGTAACTATAAAGGATTATTCGGTTCCTTAATTGATAGAATAAGGTTTGTTTTTATATTTATCCCACTTTACCTTGAAAGCTATAGGTATTAGGATGCGGACCTTAATGTTCTTGATACGTCACTATAAAAGAACATTGATATTAAGAAACATTCATCCTGAGCTTTTCAATCTTATATATGCCACGTGAGAGTTCATTTATCCTGAGTCCTTGTGTATAAATAATGATCTTAAATCCTTGGAACTACATTTTCTCTCCAATCGAATTTGTTTGTCTTATTTGTTTGCTTTTGATTTTCAATCAATTCCGATAATTGATTGCGAACCACCAAAACTTCTCAAAACCTTTTGATCCTTCTTTCCCTTTCTTTTCCAATCCCCTTCTTATTCTGGATTTATACTATTCTTGATCATTCTCATTGTCATCTAACTTAGTCCTTGAGATCGACTCCGGAATACTTGCTCATTGTTGTATCCGATCCATACACTGTGGGTTCGCTGCACTGAGTAAATATCACGGGATTATAAATTTAAAGCGGACTCGTTGGTTTGTGCATCTTGTTGATTTCTATCTTTTGATAGGGATTTTTATAGGTGTGCAAAACTAGCGAACAAGTTTTTGGCGCCGTTGCTGGGGACTATTTAGTTGATTTTGTTAATTGATTTTTTATATTATAAGTCTTTCTGTTACTTTTGATCTTGCTTTTCTGTTTGTCTTTGATATTTTCAAGACACTAGGTACTTTTCGCGGTGTATGCGAAGGACTCGGAGTTCAAAAGAACTAGTTCCTTTTGACCACGAACCTGAGAAGACACTTAGAAGAAGACTTGCGGGTTCGATTCCCGCTACCCGCTCTATCTTTTTAAAATACATAAAAAAAATGCATTAATTCCCGCGTGAGCAGATAAGATCAAAGAAAGCAACCTACAGCCCCATGCATACTCAAAGAATAGGACAAGGAAGTTACTTATAATACTATGAAAAGAGGAATCTCTTATTTGATTTTCCGCCCAGAGCTTTGAAGAACTCAAGGATGTCTTAAGAAAGTGATTATGAAGCGGAGCTTAGAGCTGCCGCAAAAGAGCTAGAAGCCGAGAGAGCGGCATCAAGAGAGAGAGGGGCAACCACTACACGCATGATGGAGCAACTTAGAGCTGGTATGAGAGAGATGCTTCGTCTTCAGAACGAAAAAAGAGCCGCTCCACGGCCTGTGGTGCACGTACAGCTGGACGTCCCGGACGATGCACCTAGCGTCGTCCCGCCTCCTGCTTCACACGTTCCACCACCACCACCTATTGCACTTCTCAGGCCTGTCCGATACGAGTCGATTGTGGATGATCCACAAACACTCGGACAACACATGGATCCTGCCCAAAGGATTAACCGTCCTGGAGTTAACTTTGGAGATCCCGCAACCCATGAGCATGAGTTGCGACCGTAGGTACTCCAAATGATTCGCCAAAATTAGTTTGGAGGGATGGATTTAGAGTCTCCTCATCAACACTTGATGAATTACGAGATTCTAATGGATACGGTGAGACCACCCCGTATGAAAGGTAATAATCACAAGCTAAGAGGTTTTTCTTTTTCTCTCAGGGATAAAGCTCTAGCTTGGTATGAATCAATACTATATGGACGGATTTGCACTTTGTAAGAGATGACCACGGAGTTTCTTACCAAATTCTTCCCACCTTCCAAGACTACGGAGCTTAGAGGAAGAATAAATGCCTTCATCATGAAGGATAAAGAGAGTTTATTTAAGTCTTGGGAGAGGTTCAAGGACCTATTGCTAGATTGTCCACATCATGAGATCCCTAAAATCGAGTTGCGAGAGATTTACTTCAAGGGACTTGATGAGGACACTCAATTCAAGTTGCAACCACTTTCTGGAGGTACTTTCATGGAGAAAGAAGGAGATGAGGCTTGGGAGTTTGTTTAGAAGCAAGCCTTAATTATGGAGAAGTACTCTCACAAGAAAGTTGAAGAGAAGAAGACTAGACCGGGAGTGTATGAGGTAAACCAAAATACCCGGAATGATGCAAGGTTTGATTCTTTGTACAATGAAATTAAATTTTTGAAAAACTATTTCCATCTAATGTTAAAAATTAGCAAGCTGAAGTGTAGGTAGCATCCAAAGAATAGGATGTGAATTACATGAATAGAGGTAATTTTCAGGGAGGATATCAAAATCAAAGAGGTTATAGCAATAATAACTTCAATAGGAATTACCAGGGAAACAATTTCATGCCTAATCATAATTATCCCAACTTTTTCTATTCTAATCTTGAGGGTGCTTTGAACCCTCAACCATCTTCTAGTGGTACAAATCAACCATCTAAGCCAACCGAGCAAGCTCAACCGAAAGATCGAGTTGAGATGATGTTTGAACAATTGATGGCAAGGATGAGCACTTTGGAAAGTTCAGTCACTAGTGTCACCAAAACTCAAAAGGTTTTGGAGACTCAAATGTTCAAAAAGGTTGAAGAAGCTCCTAGAGAACCATGAAGACTTCCTAGGAAGACTAAGGAGAACCCAAAAGGACATAATGTGGCCATCACTGCTGAAGATGAGCTGAAAGAGGACGAAATACATGCGAAAGGAGAAATCTCGGCCACTTGTGGGAGAATCTCGGCCCGAGATCCCCATATGGCCGACCGAGATTTCACGTCAGAGGATTGTATCTCGGCCTAAGATCAAAGTTCTCGGCCGAGATCCCTTGCTCAGACCGAAAAACTAGAAAACGTGGAAAAGAGCCTACTAAGAAGAAAAAAAGTACATTCCACCGCCCCCGTTTTGAGCTCCACTTCCATTTCCGCAAGCCCGTGCAAGAGCTTTACTTGACGAGACTTTTGGTAAGTTCGTTGAGCTTATTAAAAATTCTAATATTGATATTCCTTCTCTTGCTGTTGTTTCAGGGATGCCGGAATACGAAAAATTCTTGAAAGAGACTCTCTCTAACAAGAAGACCACTGGAGAGGACGAAGAAGCGGTGATGTATCAGAAATCAATTAAGGTCATCAAAACTTCAATGAAAAAGATGCCATGAAAGCTCAAGGATCCCGGATCGTTTTGCGTCCGAGTAGGACTTGGAGATAGATTCTATACAACTTTGTGTGATCTTGGCACGAGTGTGAGCATGATTCCTCTTGCACTTTGCAAGGAAAGTGGCCTTGGGGAACCAAAGCCAACAAAGATGACATTGCGCATAGCAGATGGATCAGCTATTGAACCTGTTGGAATACTCAAAGATGTTCCACTACTGCTAGGGAAGTACCACGTTCCCATTGATTTCTTTATACTAGACATTCCTGCTGATTCCCATGCACCTCTAATTATAAGAAGACCATTCCTAGCTACTTCTGGATGTCATTTTAATTGCGGGGACGCTTCCCTTACATTCAAAATAGAAAGGTAAGGTGATGAAGATGAGAAATTGTAAGAACCTTAGTCTTTGGAGCCGTTTTTAGCCTTAGCCGCCCCCGCAGGTCTGTGAGGCCGCCCCTGCGGCTAGTCTTTTCTTCCGTCCCTGCAGCTCAGGAAAACGCCCCTGCGGTTTCTTGCGGCTGCAGCCGGTTTTGTTGACCGGTTGGACTCGTGCTTTACCATTCTTTCTTTTCCCTTAAGTATCTTCCTTGGCTGATGAGCAAGGGTTTCATCTTCCTAATCCAGCTTTTCACGTCCTTCTTGCTTCTTCCTTCTCTTCTTCTTGATCTTGACTTTGGTTCCTTGGAGTTTGTTTGTGGCTTTGGTAGAGCTTGATGTTGTACATGTTTGCTGAGCTTCAGATGCCAGCTGAGAGTGTGTTCTGTTCTTGCCTTGGTTGATCACAGTAGTAGGTAAGTCTTGGTTCTTCTCTTCTTTCTTTCTTCTTTGATTCCACCTTCCTTAGCTTAGGATTAGATGAATTGAATGTAGATTAATGTTGGAATGTGTATGTATATGTATGTGTGTGACTTTGGAATGGAGAAGACGTGATTTGATCACGTGAAGAGCCGAAGAGGAATCGCGGGGTCACTTTCTGCACCGTCGCCGCCCCCGCACCTGGAAGCCGCCACCCCTGCGGAAGCTGTGTCACAGCGCCTGCGTCGTGCCTGCGTTGCTTGCGGCCACTGTCACCGCGCCTACGGCTGAGCCTTGCCGCGCCTGCGGGTTGCCTTGCTCCGCCCCTGCGTCTCTCTTGTCACGCAGGTGCGTCTTGTCCCGGGTCTACCTAGAGTTAGGTAGATCCTTTCCTTTCCTAGTATGAGCGGGTTAGTAGCATGCTAGATATGTGTATGAGGATAGAGTGACGATGATCATGATATCGCTTATGCCGGTTATGGCTTTGAGGTTTATGTGTTAGGATATGGTCCTTATGGATCCCTTGGGTCTAGGTGTGACGTGACCCCTTTGATGGATAGGAGTTTGATATATTGTTATGCCTTGTTATTAGGCAGTGTTGTTCTCCAGATTGGAGTGGACCGTGTTTGAGATCGTGGTTGAGACTACTACTGAGGTTGAGGTAAGTCCATAGGACTTACTTAGCTGTCATCCTTATATTGGATGTATGCTTGAGTGGTGATTGTTATATGCTTTATAGCATACGATATAGTTTATTACCGACCTATGATATATTGACCGCCCATTGTAGTGGATGTGATAACTTACCTTTCATCCCGTAGTGGAGTCTGGGATGTTCTCTATAGTCTAGTTAGATCTGGTATACGGGAAGGTGTGCTGATACCACTCCAGCTAGCTATTGCACTCAGAGGCGAGGATTTTATACATTCTTCGTGTCACATATATTCATATGCAGATATATACTATTTGAGTGATTGACATTATAAAGATAATAAACCGGGTAAATGTGTGAAAGCATGATGATGTGTTATGATTCCTGATGTGTGTTTGTGCTCTTGCATCTTTATATATGTGTATGGTTAGCTAACGGTTTTATACCGTGTTGTAGAACCTTTGCAGGTTAGGAGAACTGCATAGTGATCCAGAGGGGTGATCCGCTGAGGGCTCTATACACTGGGGCGATATCGTGGGATATGGGATGTTTATGTTGTACGGATATATATTTTGATTTTGTACTCAACGGTTACTCTGTATTACCTTTTGATATTTATATATATCAGGATGTTTTGGTTTTAATCTATTTGTGCCTTGTTGTAAGATCCAATGAACTTGTTGTCAGGCTAGGGTCATGATCCATTGTGGGTCCAGCTGCACCTCCTGCAGATCAGCATGTATATTTGTTCTCACGACGACTGAGGGATACTACTCGGACATACATGGAAGGGTTTCACTGTGAGACCTTGGTTGATTATCAGGACCGGGCTTCTGATTATGAAAGAGAGAGAGCTATACAGAGGAGAGCTTCTCAGACCGGAGGGTCTGAGAAGAGACAGCGTACTAGGCAGATCAGTGGTACTGGTGCTGCTGTTAGTGTTTGGCGAGGTCAGAGACGCCAGAGTCACCCCTCATCTGCACCGGTTGTAGATAAGGGACGTTAGTGTTTTAACTGTGGTGATCCAGGACATATGAGACCCGAGTGCACGAGGCCACTAGGGACTTGCTACACCTGTGGTAGGCAAGGTCACAGAGCTGTTTACTGCCGACAGGGCGGAGCTCCATCTCAACAGGGTTCTTCCCTTGCCAGTGTAGCGGGAGGTGGGGAGAGGTCACCTCAGCAGCAGTAGACACAGGGACAACAGAGGGTCCCAGTTCGCCCAACGACTCAAGGATCTGCTCCTGGGCCGAGTAGAGGCAGAGGTCGTGGTGGGAGCACCACTGATACCCGAGGAGCTCTGGGTAGAGTCTTTGAGCTGAGGAGTGCAGAGGAGCCAGCTGCACCGACTGCTACAGGTACCATTTTGATTCATGGTTTACCTGTTAGAGTCTTATTTGATACTGGTGCTACACATTCTTTTATTTCTGATGCATGTGTAGAGCGTCTGAGTCTAGATACGGTTAAGGGAATGCCCTTTATTATAGGGTTACCCGATGATGGAAGGGTCAGAGGTACCCGTGAGATTCATAGTTGTCCAATTTCTGTAGGGACTCGTGTGTTACTAGTTGACTTTTTTGTCATGCCATTAGAGCATCAAGAAGTCATTCTAGGTATGGATTGGATGGATAGACATTCTGCAGTCTTAGATGTAGGTAGGAGGACTGTTACCCTCTCTACCGAGTTAGGTCAGATAGAGGTTTTCCGAGGTTGGGACCTTGGAAAGACAGGCACTATTATCAGTGCGATACGGGCAGCTAGACTGATTGCACAAGGTTGTGAGGCCTTCTGGTGTTATGCCATGAAGGAGGGGGAGAGTCCAACATTAGAGGATATCCTAGTTGTCTGTGATTTTGCAGATGTATTTGCTGAGCCATCCAGTTTGCCGCCTCAGAGGAGTGTGGACTTCAATATTGAGTTAGAGCCTGGTACGAGACCGATCTCGAAGGCCCCATACCGGATGGCGCCTGTCGAGATGCTGGAGCTGAAGAAGCAACTCGAGGAGTTGGCTGAGAAGGGTTTTATTCGCCCTAGCGTGTCCCCATGGGGAGCACCTGTCCTCTTCGTACGGAAGAAGGACGGATCGCTGAGATTATGCATTGATTACAGAGAGTTGAACAAGGTGACCATCAAGAACAAGTATCCACTGCCTCGTATTGATGATTTGTTAGATCAGCTTCAGGGAGCGACTGTGTTTTTTAGGATTGACCTGCGTTCAGGGTATCACCAGCTGAGGGTGAGAGAGCAGGATGTGCACAGGACAACATTCGGGACCAGATATGGCCACTACGAGTTTGTAGTGATGCCATTTGGGCTTACGAATGCCCCAACAGTCTTTATGGAGTTGATGAACAATATATTCATCGACTTCCTGGATCAGTTTGTGGTGGTATTCATAGATGATATTCTGGTATACTCTCGTAGCAGAGAGGAGCATGCCGGGCAGCTGAGGACTGTGCTACAAGTTCTATGAGATAGAGAATTTTATGCTAAGTTCTCTAAGTGTGAGTTTTGGATGCCAGAGGTAGCATTCGTGAGTCATGTGGTATCAGCTGAAGGGATCAAGGTGGATCCAGCCAAGATTAAAACAATAGCAACTTGAACTACACCGACGAACGTCAAGGAAGTGCGTAGCTTCCTTGGCCTAGCCGGTTATTATAGACGCTTTGTGGAGGGATTTTCTGTGATTGCCCGTCCACTGACGAGTTTACTGAGGAAGACTACCAGATTTGTATGGTCTGATCAGTGTATGTAGAGTTTTGAGGAGCTGAAGAGACGTCTGACTTCTGCTCTAATTTTGGCACAACCAGAGGGTACCGAGGATTTTTTGGTATACAATGATGCATCCAAATTAGGCTTAGGATGTGTGTTGATGCAGCGAGGCTGAGTGATTGCTTATGCGTCTCGACAGCTGAAGACGTATGAGGAGAACTACCCTACTCATGATTTGGAGTTGGTAGCGGTAGTTCATGCACTGAAGATCTGGAGACATTACATGTATGGTGCTACATGTCAGATCTTCATAGACCATAAGAGTCTGAAGTACATTTTCACGCAGCGGGGATTGAATAACCACCAGCGTAGGTGGCTCGAGCTGCTCAAGGACTTTGATTTAGAGATTTTGTATCATCCAGGGAAGGCGAACGTTGTCGCCGATGCCCTGAGCAGGAAGATGCCTCGAGAGTAGGCGATTGCGAGGCTGACAGTTCAGCATCAGTTACAGAGAGATCTGATCTGGTTAGAGTTGGACATCTAGTTTCCTGATGAGGATGCCCAACTGCGTACTTTAGAGGTTCTTCCTGATCTGTTGGGTGAGATCCAGCAGAAGCAAGAGACCTGCCCGACACTGATGAGGATCCGAGAGAGCACCGCTGATGCGGATCTACGTCAAAGGATTTTACAGGAGGCTCACTGTACGCCTTATTCAGTACACCCAGGTATGAGTAAGATGTACCAGGACTTGAGACGTTTATATTGGTGGGGAGGGCTGAAGCCCGATGTGGCCAGATTTGTAGCGCAGTGTGCGACCTGTCAGCAGGTCAAGATAGAGCATAACAGACCTGGAGGTGAGCTCCATCCACTTCCTGTTCCACAGAGGAAGTGGGAGGACGTCACCATGGACTTTGTGACTAGGCTGAGATTGAGCCGGAGTTTTGATGCCATCTGGGTCATAGTGGACAGATTGACGAAGACGGCACGTTTCATCCCTATTCAGGAGACGTGGCCGGGGAGCAGATTAGCAGAGGAGTACACTAGGCAGATAGTGAGACTCCATGGTGTACCGAGGACGATCGTCTCAGACAGAGATGGGCGATTTACCTCGAGGTTCTGGCAGCAGATTCAGACTGCCCTGGGGATGAGTTTGCACTTTACTACTGCGTTTCATCCTCAGACAGATGGACTGTCAGAGAGGACCATTCAGACACTAGAGGATATGCTGCGAGCTTGTGTGTTGGATTGGGTACAAGTGTGGACGGATCATCTCCCACTAGTTGTGTTCTCATACAACAACAGCTGGCAATGCATCTATTGGGATGACCCCATATGAGGCACTGTATGGACAGAGATGCCGTACTCCGTTATGTTGGGATTAGCAGAGCAGTGTTAGTGGTTTGACACCTTGTCAGATTCAGGATGATATGGCTCGTGTAGCACTGATTAGAGAGCGGATGCTGACTGCACAAAGCCGTCAGAAGTCATATGCTGATAGGAGGCGTAGACCTCTAGAGTTCAGAGTTGGAGCCCATGTGTGGTTGAGAGTGTCCCCGACACGAGGTGTTAGATGTTTTGGCATTAAGGGGAAGCTGAGTCCTCGATATGTCGGACCATTCGAGATTCTGGATCGGGTTGGGAGCGCAGCATACAGATTAGCCTTGCCTCCGAGATTAGAGGGTGTTCACCCTGTATTTCACGTGTCTCAGCTGAGGGAGTATATACCATATCCGAGACATATTGTGAGTTATGATGATTTGGTGGTTGAGCCGGACCACACTTTTGTTGAGCACCCTATTGCAGTCCTAGAACGAGGTATGAGACGCCTACGTTCGAAGGACATTCCTATGCTGAGGATACAGTGGTCGAGACGAGGACCTGATGAGGCTACGTGGGAGACTGAGGATAGTATCCAGAGGAACTATCCAGAGTTCTATGCCGAGATAGATGCACCAGTAGGATCACCGAGTAGACCTTAGTACTATCTTGGTGAGTATTATGTGCTTATATGCTTACAGGCTATGACGTGTTTATTTTCATACTAGCTTTGATGTGATATATGATCTTATTAGATCTTGTTGTGCTAGTATGATTATTATTTATAGCTGGAGATGACTCTTTCCTCCATGCTATTGTGATACGATTAGGATTCAGTTGGAGATGGTTATTCCTCCATGCTATTTTGATGGACATAGTGTTGCTGGAGATGTTTTTCCTCCATGTCTTTCTGTTATGAGTATGATACGGCTAGAGATGTGATTCCTCTATGCCTTGTGAGGCATTTATGATTTGGCTAGAGATGGTTTTCCTCTATGCCTTGGATAGTGTTTTGTTGTTGGAGTTGATGATTTCCTCCATGCTTATGTTTGAGGTTATAAAGAGTTATACCTCGGCTTGTGAGTCCGAGTGGTTTGAGGATTTTACAAGTTTCGGGACGAAACTTGTTTTTAGGGGGGTGAGGTGTAAGAGCCTTAGTCTTTGGAGCCGTTTTTAGCCTTAGCCGCCCCCGCGGGTCTGTGAGGCCGCCCCTACGGCTAGTCTGTTCTTCCGCCCCTGCGGCTTAGGGAACCGCCCCTGCGGTTTCTTGTGGCTGCAGCCGGTTTTGTTGACCGGTTGGACTCGTGCTTTACCATTCTTTCTTTTTCCTTAAGTATCTTCCTTGGCTGATGAGCAAGGGTTTCATCTTCCTAATCCAACTTCTCACGTCCTTCTTGCTTCTTCCTTCTCTTCTTCTTGATCTTGACTTTGGTTCCTTGGAGTTTGTTGGAGTTTGTGTGTGGCTGTGGTAGAGCTTGATGTTGTACATGTTTGTTGAGCTTCAAATGCCAGCTGAGAGTGTGTTCTGTTCTTGCCTTGGTTGATCACAGCAGTAGGTAAGTCTTGGTTCTTCTCTTCTTTCTTTCTTCTTTGATTCCACCTTCCTTAGCTTAGGATTAGATGAATTGAATGTAGATTAATGTTGGAATTTGTATGTATATGTATGTGTGTGACTTTGGAATGGAGAAGACGTGATTTGATCACGTGAAGAGCCGAAGAGGAATCGCGAGGAAGGTGTGCTGATACCACTCCAGCTAGCTATTGCACTCAGAGGCGAGGATTTTATACATTCCTCGTGTCACGTATATTCATATGTAGATATATACTATTTGAGTGATTGACATTATAAAGATAATAAACCGGGTAAATGTGTGAAAGCATGATGATGTGTTATGATTCCTGATGTGTGTTTGTGCTCTTGCATCTCTATATATATGTGTATGGTTAGCTAACGGTTTTATACCGTGTTGTAGATCCTTTGTAGGTTAGGAAAACTGTAGAGTGATCTAGAGGGGTGATACGCTAAGGGCTTTGTACACTGGGGCGATATCGTGGGATATGGGATATTTATGTTGTACGGATATATATTTTTATTTTGTACTCAGCGGTTACTCTGTATTACCTTTTTGATATTTATATATATCAGTTTCATGTTTTGGTTTTAATCTATTTGTTCCTTGTTGTAAGATCCAGTGAACTTGTTGTTAGGCTAGAGTCAGGATGCATTGTGAAATCCTAGCCCAGTAGCGCCTCGAGTCCCACGGATTCGGGTGTCACAGAAATACTGGCTCCCGAAGGTCACGGAAGAAGCCAATTTAGCAGACTAATCGCCCCACATCGAAAACAAACCATCTGAAGAAATCACGGTCGAGATCTCGGCTGAGATCACTTCCGTGCCGACCGAAGTTTTGCAACAGAGAGTTGCATTTCAGCCCGAGATCCATCCATCTCGGCCGAGATCCGAGTGTGGGGTAGAAACGAGCTCGGAAACGCTTTCCGAAGCTCCGAAACCTTCAAATACGTCTCTCCCGTCCATCAAGGGCAAAGAAAAGGTTGAAGACTGGACGGAAACAAAGCTTGGGAAGAAAAAAAGCCATCCCACAGGAGGAGTCGGTTTCTACCAACAATTCATCAAAGAAATTTCAAGACCTCCTACATCACTCACCTCCATACTAGCAAAGGGAGGAAAGTTGGACGCTTACGAGGGCTCGAAAATCTACAAAGAGAGCGCCAAATTCAAATGTAAGTTTAAGAAAGATTATCTAGTTATGTTATCTAACTCTAGATATCATCTTGTGCCATGAAAATTTTAGAAGAAATGGACCGGACCATACATTGTGAAGAAAATCCACCCCTATGGTTCAATTGAAGAATGGGTGAAGATGTCGGATCCATAAGAGTTAATTGCAGGTTGAAGAAGTGTGAGCCGGAACCTCCGGTGGAACAGATTCCACCTGCATCTCCAGTTTAAAGATTCATGAAATTGGGTCTAACAACAGACCTTAAAGTAATGCGCTTCTCGGGAGGCAACCCGAGGTAAGAGTCTTTATGTCTTAGTCTTTTTGTTTTTGCACGTTTGTTTTTGTTGTGTCTTTGTAAGATCTAGGTGTCAAAATGAAAAGAAGAAAAGGAGGTAATGCTCGGAAAAATTCAAAAACGAGTCAAACGTTTCGAAGGAAAGAAGAACGAAAGAAAAGGGGACGGAAAACAAAGATCTCGGCCGAACCGACCGAGATCCCGGCCGAGATCGGCCGCTGTTGGGATATACGCGTCGTCTTCTTCTCCTTCTCCCTCATTCATCAAAACCTCCATAACCTAAAACTCCAAAACCCTACCCAAAATTTCTAAAATTCCTCAATTCTTCACCAAATCCACTCATTTCACCCACAATTAATCACAAATCCAATTTCTAACATACTCCCACAAAATTTTTTATCAAAACCCATCCACATTCATCTCCCCAAATAGAAAACCTAACCAAAAATCTTCTTTTACAAAAACCTCAAAAATCCTCCATTCTTTTGTGATTTTGCTCAAAAAGGCCTTAGGAACATCACTCAAGCAAGGAACGAGCAAGAAATCGACCGAAACCACCGATCCCGGACGAGACCCGAGACGCGAATTTTGTCCAGAATACCTTGGTCGATCGACCGATATCGAGAACGAGATCGTGACCGAGACTTTGCTCTGTTTTGAATTTTTGATTCCAAATGATTCGATTGAAGCGTTCTTTGTCAAGAAGTGGGTCTTCTAAGAAGGGTAAGAAGCAAGCGGAGCCATCCGAGCCTCAAAGGAATGTTTCGATCATTCCCAACGCTTGTAAGTCCAACTACACTCGTCTTGCTAAGCTTAGCTTTGATGCGCCTAAGTACCTTGATTTAGAGTATACAGGTGAATTAGGAGTGAGTGATGACTTGTTTTTGATAATGAAGAAATGTGGATGGCAACAATTGGTTGCCATCAAGGAACCAAATTATGAGGAATTGACCTTGGAATTCTTGAGCTCCTTTGTGTTCAGAGGAGGGAATGGGAGAAAATGTGTTAAGTTTAGACTCATGAATAATGATTATGAAATGTTCAAGGATGAGTTTGGTGATTTGTTTCATTTTTCATGGAGAAAGATTGTTGCTTTTGATAGTGAGTTGGATCAGCGTGCATTCTTGCACGAGATCGCTAAGCCATTGGGCTTTGCTAGTGAGTGGAAGGTCGGAGAGGCCATGTGCAAGTTCATTGTGAACTTGTCTTTCAGGCTAGCCCATAGGATTATGAGCGAGGTGATGTTGCCTTGCCGTGAGACACAACATCAGGTTCTTCTTGGTGACTTGTTGGTATTGTGGTGCATTACTCATGATTGCATCCCAGACTCTTCTACATTGATTCTTGAGCACCCGAAAAAGGTGTCCAAAAAGTACCGGATACATCTGTGTGGGTGGATTGATCACCCACATTGCTTTGAGGCTGAACCTTGATCTTTCTGATTTGACGGTCACGAATTGGCCGGTTATTGTGGGTGGGCGACACTTAGTACATAGGAAGATTCTGATTCAGAAGGGCAACCAACCTTTAGAGTTGTTATGCGATGGGACGAGGTGTATGGCATTGAGTGGAGCTATGAGTATACTATCAGAGAGAGGAGATTCTGGAGGGAGGCTTTAGAGTCAAATAGTTCTAATGAGGAGGTAGTAGGGCAACCAAATGATGAGGATGCTTCCCATGAGGATGAGGATATGGAGACTGCCGCTGAGGCAAATGATTTTGTGATAGAGATGGGAGGTACAGGTACACTTCCAACATGAATGCCTGCAATAGGAGCTTCGTCTTCACGACCTCCCAAACGACGCAGAGGGACGGCCACCATGGATCAGTTGGTTGATGACATCTTCCAGCTTCAACTAGGCCATCAGAGGAATGAGAGCGGCCAACAGAGGATTGAGCGTGGGCAGCAGCAGATGTAGGAGAGGCTGACAGAGCAGGACATGAGATATTCTGTCTCCGAGGGGCTATATGGTGATATTTATCACTAGATGTTCGGGCGTTTCTACAACCCGAAGAACCTGTACTACTCACCATCACCTCCACCACACGATTAGGACACGCGCCAGAGGATCTACATCATCATTTTACATTGTAAGTATTGTTTTTATTCATTCTTATTTTTCACATTGGGGACAATGTGAGATTTAAGTATGGGTAGGATGCCTACAATCTTTTTTAGCATATTTGGATATTTTGTATTGCATTGAACATTTTTTGGATTATTGCCACACGTTTCCTTATTTATTTTGCATCGAAAAAACGGGAAAAAAAACGTGTATGTGCTTCTTTAGTATGTGATGGGACCTCTATGATGAAACTTGGTGTATGTTATTTGATTTTGAATATTATTTTAAGTTTGAATGAATTGTGGAATTTGCAAGAATATCATTCTTTACTTGAAATTTATATGATTGATGGAAATTTATATGTTTAATTAAATTGGAATTTGATAGTTGAAGCTATGTGATGAGTTCTTGTACATTGCATAGAATTGATTTATTCAATTCGAATTCTTCTTCTTCTCTATCAAATTCATGTTTAGCACCTCAAGCATTGATCATATTTGCCTCCTTCTAGCCTATCTGGGAATTAAGAAAAGTGATGTTTGAAGGTGTGTGCTTAAAAAAGAAAAAGTTCTTATGTGTTATGTGAAGAAGTTCAATGTGATTGTATGAGACGTGATTTGAATGAAAAGGCTTTTGAAGGGATTGTTGGCTATGAAGATGAGTAACTCGGCACCATTCACATAATCGGGTGTTTGTGTCTTGCCAAAGTCTGATTGGTTTTAAAAACATTCCCTATGAGTTGATTTGGTATATACATTTTTGGTGTGAGGTACGTGAAGGAAACTGAACATCGAGGTTTCGGCTATTGTGAACCACTGCCATTCACTCAAGAAAAAGAAAGAAAAAGAAAGAAATAAAAATGCAAAACAAAGGATGGATGTTGAAAAAAAAGAGTTCATTTTGTTGATTCTTCTTCCCGGATTACAACCACATTATCTATATCATCCTACCTTGATCACATTTCCATGGCCTTTTCATTGCTCAGTCCTTTTGATCTATGTATACATGTATTTGACTTAATGGCTTAGACTTCATTTTCATTGATATTAGGCATTGGAAATTTCTATGATGATTATGAATTCCTTGAAAGTTTGATTTTCCTTCACTTGCCTATTTCGCTTAAACTTGATCTAATATCTCTTTATCCTTATGACTACACCTTTGAGAGTGATCATGTATAGAAGCACAAAACACTAAAAAGAGTTTTCATATTTATTTTGCATAGATAACTCATGTTATCCTATCTTGGATTTACTACTTGCTTGAGGACAAGCAAGGATAAGTATGGGGTATTTTGTTAACGTGACTTATCGACCTAGTTTAGAAGAGCATATAGGTAGTTTTTTTTTTCCGCATGCATGTTTTAGCCTTAGTTTGTGTCTTTTACGCTTGTTTAGTGTCACTTGCAAGTATAGATGTCTACACACGCTTTTGGTTACTTTGTAGGTATTTTGATGTGTTTTGGAGCTAAAACGATGCATTTGAGGATAAAGCCTCGGAGTGGACGCTTAGGAGTTGTCATACGAGCATAGGAAAGGAGAAGACGACGAATTTGGAGCAAACGAGACAAAGCACCCGAGATGAAGAACATCTCGGCCGAGATCCACATACCTCGGTCGAGATTGGGAGTTTTTGACGTGAAATCTCGGTCCACATCTCGACCGAGATCTCGGATGACCAGACCGAGATTCTTCCCTGAGCGTCGGACTTCATTTTATTTCGGACTTTTAGTTCAGCCCACGTCTCTCGACGGGTTTGAGTTTATAACAGTAGGTTCCGAAAATAGTGACGGGGGGCTCGATTATCCTGAAAGGGCTGTTGTGGATCAAGGAAGAAGGATCCCACCGAAGAGAAAAAGTTAATCTTGTGAAAGGAGAATTCTTCTCCTACCTTTCTTCTCCATTTGTTTTCACCATTGTTAGAGTTTAGATATATTAGAGGAAGATCCACTCTTTTCAGTTTGTTTAGAGATTGTTAGAGATTTGCAAGTGGAAGATAGTTTGTTTTTGAGATTCAATAAAGTTGGGTACTTTCTTCATCCCTTTTTCTTATTCAATTCGATTGCTTTTCTTTACCAATTTGAATTCAAGATTTGATATGAATATTGTTGGCTAGAAACCTTATATGGTTCCAGGGTAGATAGATAATTGTTTATACCTTGGACTATGATGGATTGAATTTTTCTTATTATATATTAGATTGTGTAAATCGCTTTAAATCCTATGAAAAGGTTTGATTTTTGCAGGTTTAGACTCAATCAAAACCTTTAACCTGAGTAGGAATTGAGTCGTAACTTAGATATTCCTATTTAGATACATAAGAGAACATATTCCTAGGTAATAAAGGTTTAACCTTTATTGGATAGAATGTGTCATTATTCCTTCCTTTAAGGCAATAATTCTTGAGACGTAACTGTAAGGGGTTATTCGGTTCCTTAACTGATAGAATAAGGTTTGTTTTTATATTTCTCCCTCTTTACCTTGAAAGCTATAGGTATTAGGTTGCGGACCTTAATGTTCTTGAGATGTCACTGTAAAAGAATATTGATATTAAGAAACATTCATCCTGAGCGTTTCAATCTTATATATGTCACGTGAGAGTTCATTTATCCTGAGTCCTTGTGTATAAATAATGATCTTAAATCTTTGGAACTACATTTTCTCTCCAATTAAATTTATTTTTCTTATTTGTTTGCATTTGATTTTCGATCAATTCCAATAATTGATTGCGAATCCAACAAAACTTCTCAAAACCTTTTGATCCTTCTTTCCCTTTCTTTTCCAATCCCCTTCTTATTTTGGATTGATACTATTCTTGATCATTCTCATTGTCATCTAACTTAGACCCTGAGATCGACTCGGGAATACTTGCTCATTGTTGCATCCGATCCATACACTGCGGGTTAGCTGCACTGAGTAAATATCACGGGATTATAAATTTAAAGCAGAGTCGTTATTTTGTGCATCCTTTGGATTTCTATTTTTTGATAGGGATTTATAGGTGTGCAAAACTAGCGAGCACATGCTTTGATACTGAATATTTCAATATGAACAACATAGATCGACATAATTCTAGCTTGATTTGGAGTTTTCACCATAAATCCTAGCAAAGAGTCTACTCACAAATAGTCGGAGATTTAAAGTCACAATTAGTAGAAATGAATGTCATTGGTTACAAACTAGAGACAAAAATAGGAATGTAGGAAAAAAATGGAGTGATTTGGACTTACTAATCCAAATATATGAACAAGACAGGTTTGCAAATTGATATGGAAATGAAGTTTGATGAAGAACAACCAAGAACTTACGCCAAAAACATTGGCCTTGAAATAAAATATATTCTAAATTTGTTGGATCCTTGAAATGTGATTGGATGTTGTTGGATATCTATTATAAGAAGTCATGCCACTATATATAAGGATAAATCGTGGTCCTCCCTCCTCCTTCAAAATGATCAAGGAATCTCCCAACAAAATTAGTTACATGTGGTTCCCTTCTTTGCCAAGTGGAAGCTGAAAGTTCATAGCCTTCACTCAAGCTTGAGATAACACTTAGTTGAGTGATTCACCAACTTAGAAGAAATTGCACTTGTCTCGAGTTGTCTGTTCAGCTTGGGCTTCCATCTCTCGAGCATGTACTTCCACTCGGTCGAGTGACTTAATCCACTAGAGGTAAGTTCGAGTAGTCTCTTGAGCTTGTGCTTTCCTCTCTCGAGTTTCTTGGCCACATGAACTTGGCTCGTGTAAAATGCTTCTTTACTAGAGAGACCAAGTCTTCGTAGGTCGAGTTTTTGGGCTTCTTCTCTTGAGTGAAATGGTGAACTCAACCTTAGTTGACCCTTGTAACTTTGATCATTCTTTGAAAATGTTTCCTTATTTTCCTTGGATCCTTTTGTTGCATCCTTCCTTGCTCCTTACTTCATTCCTTCATTAGCTTCCTTGACGATGGAATGATGTGATGAGAACTTCTTATAATTTGTGTAGATTGGACTCTTTTTGCTACATTTTGGACTTAAATTTCAAAACACAAGGGGAGTAGAAATTATTTGATGTATTCAATCACTAACAAAGATATGAATGTCTTTTTCCATACAAAACTAAGGAAAAATAAAAAAACACTACTAGAAAGATAGCATAAAAATATGCTATCAATTATGCAGCCAATTTGCAGCATTTCATGTCAAAGAAAAAGTAAACGCACACATTCTCAAAGCATCAGGAGTAATATTCTCATAATTCAAAGTGTTCATGATGTTTTCAAAATTCCGTAAATTTTGATGTGGATTCTCATTCAGCAACCCTGAGAACTAGTCATTCTTGATGAGCCTTATGGTGTCCGTCCTAAGGTTGAAATATTGACCTCCAAGTGAAGGGACACAAAAGGATGATACGGGACTCTCTGTCTAGGATTCATCCCAGCTTCCAGCATTCGAGAATGACGAGCTCTTTCAGTAGCTAGTGCGACATTGAGCCTAGTAATTTTATTTTGTGGAAAATTAGTGGGAGTTGGTTGTTGCTGGGATCCATGGCTTGGCTGTCAACGGCTTTCTATGCAAAAATTTTCTTACGAAGGGTACGCTCAATATCGTTGTCCAGAGGGACAAGTTTTTTGGGTCGCGAACTCTTCGTATCCACAAATCTAGCCAGCAAGGCAAAGACAAAAAGAAACAAATTTCAGTAATATATGAAACTTAAAATAACCAAAAACTTTGTAGCAACCAATAATATCAGTAGCCCCCGGAAACGACACCAAAAACTTGACCGTGGAAGTTTTAACCAAATAGTTAACAACAACCTCCCTCACAAGGACACGGGATCAAATGTAGTATACTCGGGTATCGAATTCATAGGGACTACGTCGATTTGAAAATTACTAATAATCAATTATTCTAAGTAAAGAGGGAAGAGAGATAACAATATCTTTTGGTGAAACAAAGTAAACAAGCAATAATTAATTTTAGACAAATATATGGAGGAAGGTTGATCAAACAAGAATCCCACCGTAATGAATTAAAGTAATGTTGCATATATGAGACTCATGAACATTGATTTGTGAATAATGTAGGCAACTACCTAATATATCCTTTTGCATCGATAAACAAAGACCGTGCCATTCAACTTGCGTAGCCTCAATATGACGGTTTTCGACAAGTATAGGAAAATCCGTTAAGAACTTAGAAATCCGGAAAGGACCAAGAAAAACCTTCGATTTTGACCCATCAGTTAAAAAAGTTATAAAGACCGGAACTTTCTACGATAGTTAGAAATCCTCGATGTAAAGGTAGGATCCAATACCTCAAACCAAGTGTTTTTCATTATATCCAATAAAACAACCTTTGGTTTTGGCTCTTTAGTTATTTTATCTAAACCATTTATAAAAACGGCACTTCTTTCAAAGGTAAATAATAGGTGAAAACGAAGTGCATTGAAAAGAAGCAATATCTCAATCTCAATTCACAAACATATATGCAATAATAAATCAAACCAAATTATAGGATCATTGATAGCATGTTTTTTATGCTCTCTTTGTAGTGTTGTTTCCATGTGTTGTTCCTTAGTTTTTGCATGGATAAGGCATTTACATCTTTGCTAGTGCTTAAATACATAAAAGAATGTCTACTCCCCTTGTGTTTTGTGTCTTAGGTGTTTTAGTGTTCTAGGTCCAATTAAGAGTTAATAACCAATACATGAGAGTATTCGTTATTAACTATTAATTCCTCGGCCTAAGAAAGCTTACATTGGTTGGCACTCACTTGAGTGAAATCAACTAGCCGATAAGGTAAAAGGCATATATCATGATAAAAGTAAAAAAAAAAAAGGCCATATAAAAGCACATCAAAGTTCAAAAATGCCACTTGGCTAATGTGATGAATGCTTCTTTTTTTTTTTTTATGTCAATGAGGACAAGTATGCACATAAATGAGATGAAATGCAAAGTGAATGTAAACTATGCCAAAAAAGAACATGAAGATTTTATATGTTAGGCCGAGTCCAAGAAGATAAAGCATCATAAATGACCCGATCAAGTCTTGATTGCATTAAGTAATGTGAGTCTTTAGCTATGTTTTTTATCATTTGGTGAAACAATACAAGTCATATGCAAACATCAATAAAGACCTCTAAGTAGCATGAATAAGTTGGGAAACTTCGGATTCTTGACGATATGTTTTGTTCGAACTTATTTAGCATATATTCTTACTTGTTTATTTTCATGATCCTTATTTTCAAATCATGTCTAAATGTCTTGTCATGGTTAAGAATATTCTGAAAATTAATCTAACATCTTGAAGCATGCTACCAAAAAGAATGATCTTTTTGTTTGCCTTTCTTTCATTTCCTACTTTGTATTTGGATCTTACTTGGAGACAAGTAAGAGCTAAATATGGGGTATTTTGATAGCATGGTTTCGTGCTATCTTTATAGTGTTATTTTCATTTGTTTTCGTTATCTTCTGCATGGGGTAAGGCATTTTAATATTTTCTAGTGCTTAAATACATCAAAAAAATGTCTAGTCCCCTTTGTGTTTTGTGTGTAGGTGTTTTAGGTCCAAAATAGAGCTTAAAAGAATTAAAACCATCAAGTCTAAGGAAGCTCACATCATCAAGGGAAGCAAGGAAGAAAGCCCTGGAGCATCAAGAAAAGAAATGTCAAGAAGAAACAAAAGAAGTGGAAATATCATTAAGGAGAAACCAAGACTTGAGGATCGAGTGACATTTCACTGGATCAAAGAAGAGTGCTCACTCACATGAAGAAGACAAGGTACTCGATCCAGGAAGACATGGGCTCTCCAAGGCAAGTTGGAACTCTAACACACCGTTCGAGTGGAAATTCACCCGGAAGAAGAAAAAGTTCCAATCAATCGACCACTCGATCGGGTGAAAAGACTTGAGCTCAAAACTCCCCAAATCTCCTTTCTACTTCATGGAAGAAGGATTGATTTTCACTCCACGTGCTCAACCGCAAAAATTACACATGGATCGGGTGAAACGGGGACTCGGGTGAAGAAGAAATTGCTAAAATTTCCATTATACTCGATTAACTGAGGCAACGTGGATCGAGTGAAAAGAAAAACTCGGACAAAGAAGAAATCCTAACCTCCAGCCACTTACAAGAGTTTGTTAAAGAGTCCTTTTTGTTAGTTTTGATGAGTTGGACCACGTGTTTAGGCGCATATATAGAGGCATGGCTTCCTTAGACTTATTGTCACACATTCGGTGTTGATCGAAATCAAATTCTCTCTCATTTTCTAGTGAAAAACGGATTCAAAGTGTTCTTGAGTGTTTCCGAGCAAAAGTTGAAGAAAGTTGGTTTTGACCCATTTGCAATCTTGTTTCCTTCACAGCTTTCGATTGGTAAGTCCAAGTTACTGGATTATTTGGCTAAGTTTCCTTATTCCTACTCTAGTTTCATATCATGAAATTTGTTTTCGGAATTGAACTATTTGAATTTTTGAACATGAGTGAGTAGTTTCATATTAGGGTTTGGGGTGAAAACTTCAAATCCAAGATATGTTCTCTTGAGTTAATATTGTGTCTTAGGAAATAAATGAGTATCAATGCATGTTAGTGAGCTTATAGGAGTAACTTAGTTCGTTTTGCATGCTTAATCAATGTTTGACTCTAAATGAATGTCGGATACTAGATCTTCATCTAGATTGTTCCTCTTATGCACATTGTTTAGTTTTAAACATGATTTTACACTTCTTAATGGCCAACTATGATGGATGATACTTATAAGTAATTACACTTATAGTGATGATTGTTTAGCTGCCTATCCATGCTAGAGTATGTATTGTTAGGGCCGAAAGGATGGCTTGCATACTTGCTTTGTGTTTATCAATGCTAAACTAAGTTGATTAATACTTGCAAACAACAAACACCATGTGATGCTTGCATATCTTGATTTAGAGCTTAGTAATGACTTATAGTTTCCTTTCAACATTTGAATAGAAAACACAATGTGACTTTGTTGAATGGATGACTCATGCCTATCATGTCTACATATGTTTAGTAGCATACTTGTTACTTGCACATGCAAGTTCTCATCTCCTATTATGACATAACATCTCATTTCGCGTAGCTTAGGAAGGGTTTGGTGCAATTATCCCCAACCCCTAATAGTTTTCCATATCTCGATACTTGATTGTGATTTCAGTTGTTAGTCACTTGATCCACTTGTATTTCCCCTGCTCACCACCTGATTGTAGTTAACTAGTCCACTAGATCCAAGTTACCGAAAATCCTGTTTTTGTGTGATCACTTGATCCTTGTTTTAACTTTCTTTACACACTTTGCATTCAATTAGAAGACTTCTTAGAGCAAAGTAGACCGGCCTTATGTATTTATTTTCACTAGTTGGATTTAATCTACTTAGAGTATATTTGTAATAACCGGAAAATTTTAATATATTTCCGGGTTATTTTTACTTCATTTAATTTTGTTTAGAATCTGAATCAACGATGAATTAAATCAAATGGATTCAAACCGATCGAATTAATAGACCAACGGAATTCCTTTACATATGAAACTAAACCGGCCTTATGTATTTATTTTCCGTTACCTTGGTTCCATGAACCGGCCCAAACCAGGCGGCCAGGATAGACCGAAGCTTCTAGGCTTGCTACCTCCCTTTGTGGGCCGTCCCTCCCTTCTTCTTGGCCCAACTCCTTGCTACCTCGGCCCAACTGCTTCTCCTTCACCCTGCCTCGACAATTAGGCCCAACCTTGGACGGAGATCAGCTCCCGTTCTTCGTCAAGCTTTGGAAGGACCATAATAGGGGCTCATTACTGTCCATCCGAGAGTAACGCCAAGCATCCATTTGAGCCTGCCATTCACCCCGACCTTGACCGGACTCTCACCACATCTCCGGCGACCGCGAACCGTATCCCACATTACATCTATATACTTTCCCGACCGGAAATGCCCAGGAGATCTCGAGACCCCTCCGGTACGACCTTTGCTCGCATTCATCCTCTTAATCTCCTCTTACCTCGCCCTCTCCCTATGCGCACACTTTATCTCTACAGCTAATCCGACCCCGCTGCTCTCCCTCTTCCCTTGCTCGCTCCCACACTATGGCGCAGCCTCCACCAACGACTGCCTTCCCAAGCCACCCTACTTCACTCACGTCTCATCCTTCCTTTGGCTGTCGTCAGTTGTCGACCCTGGCGAGTTTCCTTCCTCCCCGTCCCTTCCAAGATGTAAACAGAGGCTAATCCTTCTAGTTAATCTTCAACGTCGAACACAACGGAGGACCGCTTGTCAAGGATGGAGCTCGAATCGACCGGTAGGACTGAGAGATCACATATCAACACCGTGTCAGCAACACCCGACACCGGCCTTTGAGAGCGGGCAGAACTCGAACGCCTGATGAAACGGGCCTTGGCACGCCTTTTTGTCTAGCCTCGCCAGTTGACTGTGGGTGGGGATCGAACCGAAGACGGTTGGCACTTTCTGCTCGGAGAATGAAAAACAAAGGACTACCACTACGTGCTAATATCAGGTCTCGAACCTAAGATTTGTGGACTTGCCAGCCAACACCAATTGTTGCCATTTAAACTTACTGCTAAACTGTTCCGGTTAGACTCGAAACCTACTTATTCCGTTAATTTTTTTATGTCCGATAAATTAAATTCCCGTAAATATTTAATCAGTTACTATAATTATTTAATTAATTATTGTTATGATAACTTAGTGGATAATTATAGGAGGAGAGATAGTAAAGTATAAAACGCTGAAATGGTTAATAGGGTGAAACTAGTTAGAAAATCGGAATTTTGGACTTAGTATAACCAAATTGTTAGACGTTGGAATGAATCGTGGGAAATGATATGTTAGTATGGAATCGGAGTTGGAATTAGAATTTAGAATAGGAATTACAAATAGTTAAAACGACGGATAATGACATGCATAATATGAGAATTCCGAGTTAGTGAGTTTTAATGGAATCGGAATGGGTATGGGAACCGCTAAGAGAATTGAAGACGTTAGAATATTTATGTACTTCCGAGATCACGGGTATTTAAGGAAAAATAAGTTTTCATAAGAGAACTCGAAATGGACACCTAGGTCCACGATCCTAAATGTTAAAAGAAGTCAGGGTATCAATGCTAGATATCATACCCTGATTAACTAGAATGATGAGTCGAGTAGGATGAAGAGTTGAGATGGTTCTAAGGTGATGAAATGTTGATCAGGGTAATCGGATCTTTAATTGACGAGATTGCTAGACGTGGAGACCATTAATGATAAGGTGAGTTCATATTACTCACTTAGCTACCTTTTAATACCGAGTGTTCACTGGGGTAGTGTCGGTTATTCTTGTGTAATAAAATGAATTAACTAGACCACTAAATTTATTTTATGTTTAAGAGAGGCCCAAGTGTATGATAACGTGCCGTAACCGTCGGTCCGGGCCGATGGTGCTAGAAGATTGCCCCGCGACATGTCCAGTAGGTATACGGGAAGAAGTACATACACCAGCCCAACTGGTATACGGGGATGGGGGCAAGAGTCGGGAGACTCTTGTGTTACAAGCAAAAGTTGGAAAATAGAAGGACTAAATCCACCTAATGAAAGATAATAAACCGGGACATGATGTGTTGGATGTTAATTGATTTATAGTACTTATTTATGTTTGTGTGCGAGCTTTAGTGACTTTAGTATTAGAATTGTAGCTAACGGTTTTACCGTGTTGATAGGCTTTTGTAGCATACATATCTACCGAGAAGTCGGGAGTAGAGTGGTCAGCCGGGTTTTCATACTAGGAGTTTGAGTATTGGGATTATTTAGTTACATTTTATTTATTTATTACTAAGTATGTTGAACGGTTTTCCATTTAAAATATGTGTGCCTTGTTGCAAGACCCGAAGTTATTGGCGTCAACCTAAGTTCGGGACCCACTGTGAGGTCCTATCCAGTAACGCTCCGAGTTCCCGGAATTCGGAGTGTTACAACATGGTATCAAAGCTCTAGGTTGGCAACAATGGCACTCGCAATCTTCAAAAAAAGCCAAGTATAAATAGTACCCGAAAAGGGATCTGGTTTTCCAAAATGAATTTCAATGTCTGTTTTGTCAATCGGGTTGGGTAGTAGTACGGGAACCACCACTCCACTTTGCAAATCTCGGTAGTAGTAAGTAAGTGTGATGTGTACTTAGATATAATAATACTAGTTATAGTCGTTTGTCTAGTATAGACAACGCATACCAGGATAGTAACCGTGTTGGGTTGGGGTGTAGGTAATTACCTTCCCACCATTCCCACGCGGAGTAGAATTAATAAGGCGCTACAGATCAAGCACGCGAGTGGAGGAATAAAAGCTTTCTAAAGATGAGAAGACAAAGCCTGAGACTGTTGAAAGTATGACCCGATGGTACTAGAAATTCAAAAATACGACCAACCAATTAGGTCACGCCTCGAAGAAAGCCCCATGGTTCATATAATGATTCTGGACTCTAGAGATACAGTTGTCGTGACTTTCCAAGAATATAAGGATAACGACCGGAACCGCAGGAACTGTGATAAAACAAGTGTGCCGTAAGAAGGACGATTATGTGAAACGATGCAAAAAAGGCGAGAAGCCAATAAAGACGTCCTTTGGACAAGGACTAGATGCGCCAAAGTCAAGAGATATTCCCAAGAAATCGGAAACAAAATAAGAGAGTATCACAGTGCTTAAGGGAACGCGAGAATAAGTCATCATACGGTGTCATGGAGTACGTTTATGTTAGTTGGACGGCAGAAATAAGTTGAGAAGTGGTGATCGCTTGACCAGGAAGTCAAGTAGAAACTAGTAAGCGAACATCGGGTAAGGTACAAAGAAGAAAGCAGACAACATAATCTAAGAAACCAGAGAAAGGGGTACCTGGACCGATACGCCGAGTTAATAATTTATGCAATTAAAGTCAAGATGTTATTAAAATAAAATATATTCTATAAATGGATTTTAAGCTACTCATTTATAAGTTTATTTATAAATCTAATAAAAGTAATGGAACTATTAATGTCATCACGATTTATATTTATTATATCAATATAAAATATTATCATTTAATTGTAAAAATTCCTATTTTCTTTATAATATTTTAAAATTAAAAATCACTTTATAAAGCATCATTTATTAGCTTGTATCACTAGCATATGTATTATGATTTTTTAATAAAAATATTTTAAACACTTTGATATTTTTTACCAAAATATTTATTAAATTTGAAAAAAGTTACATCTTGAAAATTTTTCTAATTTGTAATTTAATTGATAGCCATCAAATTAATATTAAGTTTGGTAATGGAAGAAGAAAGAATAAATACAAATTAGGAAATTATATATTAAAATCCTTTAAAGGTGGAAAATCTTAACTTTTATTGTTTAAATGATGTAATTAATATTATCTTACCTTTAATAGTTTAATTGGACAATCAATCTCAACCTTTGATACTAATCAAGGGCTAATATTTATCTAACTTTATCGTGAAGTTGTCACTCAACTTCATTGGATCTGAATCCCAAAAATTCTACCTTTAATCACCATTGAAGCCGCAGAAAACTGTCGACACTAAGGGAAGAGAAGAACGTGATTGATCTAGCCAAATCTGACGTGAATGTCAACCAAGAGCAGCCCCACTGTAACACACCGAATCCACAGGACTCGAGGCGCTACTGGGCTAGGATCTCACAATGGATCCTGACCCTAGCCTGACAAGAAGTTCACTGGATCTTACAACAAGGCACAGATAGATGAAAACAAAACATCAAACTGTATATATACATATCAAAAGGTAATACAAAAGAACCGCTGAGTACAAACCAAAACATATATCCGTACATCATAAATATCCCAAATCCCACGTAAAAACCCCATTGTAAGGAGCCCTCAGCGGATCACCCACTTAAGATCACTCTGCAGCTCTCCTAACCTGCAAAGAATCTACAACACGGTATAAAACCGTTAGCTAACCATACACATATATATAGAAGATGCATAAGCACAATCACATATCAGGGAATAATAAACACCTCATCATGCTATCACACATTTACCCGGTTTATTATCTTTATAACGTCCAACACTCAAATCGTATATATATATAACCCTCGCCTCTGGGTACTCATGGCAGCTGGAGTGGTCCCTGGTCACACCTCCCCGTGTACCTTGAGGGAATGGGTAGTGGCTAACCGTTTACCAAATCTGACCCAACCACAGAGAACCGCCCAGACTCCAAAGGGATGAAAGGGACAACTGTCATGGCCCTACAATGGGCAATCACTAAACCATATGTCGGTAATCATCATAACGCATGCTATCAAGCATATAACACACACCACTCATGCATACATCCAATATAAGGATGGTAGCTAAGTAAGTCCTATGGACTTACCTCAACCTCGAAGTAATCTCAACCACGTAGTACTCTCAAGTATGATCAGCACCAAATCTGGAGAACAGCACTGCCTGTACAAGACATATAGAGATATCAATCTCCTATCAAACAAAAGGGTCACACCTAGACCCAAGGGATCCATAAGGATCATATCCAACTTATAAACCTCAAGACCATAACCGGCACCTATCAATATCATACTCATCATCATTCTATCCTCATAAACATACCTAGCATACTACTAACCCACTCATACTAGGAAAGGAAAGGATCATACTACTCTAAGTAGATCTTGTACAAGACGCACCTGCGGAACGGAAAGACGCAGGGGCGGAACAAGGCAAACCGCAGGCACGGGCGCAGGCGCTGAGACCGTGGCCGCAGGGGCGGCAGCTTTCGGGCGCGGGTGAGGTGTCAAGGCTACCGCAGGGGCGGCAACTTCCATGCGCGGGGGCGGCGACTCTGCAGAACGTAGAGTCCCGACTTCTCTTTCACTCTTCACGTGATCAAATCACGTCTTCTCCATTCCATATTCAAACACATACATATTCCAACATCAATCTACAACCAATACATCTAATCCTAAGCTAAGGAATGGAATCAAGGAAGAAGAAAGAAAGAAGAAGCAAGATGACTTACCACACTTGTGGTCCTAGGCTGCAAGGAAGATCAACATCACACTCTCTACTGGCTCCCAACCTCAGCAACACATCACACAACAACAAAGCCACACCAAAACTCTTCCAAACTCAAGGAAATCAAGAACAAGATCAAGGAGCAAGAAGGAGGCAAGAAAGACGTGAGAAGACTGGGAATGAAGTGAAGAAGAAACCCTTGCTCAGCAAGGAAAGGAATGGTATAAGGAGGAGGAAGAGTAAAGCACGAGTCAAGGTCAACAAAGTCGGCTGCAGCCACAAGAAACCGTAGGGGCGGTTCCCTGAGCCGCAAGGGTGGAAAACTACACGAGCCGCAGGGGCGGCTCCCTAAACCCGCGGGGGCGGATAAGGCCAAAACGGCTCCAAAGATTAAGGCTCTTACACCTCACTCCCTTAAAAACAAGTTTCGTCCCGAAACTTGTAAAATCCTCAAACCACTCGGACTCATAAGCCGAGGTACAACTCTCTCTATAACCTCAAACACAAGCATGGAGGAAATCATCAACTCCAGCAACAAAATCACTATCCAAGGCATAGAGGAAAACCATGTCTAGCCAAACCATAATCACATCACAAGGCATAGAGAAAAACCATTTCTAGCCGTATCAACATCACATAACAGAAAGGCATGGAGGAAAAACATCTCCAGCAACACTATGTCCATCCAAATAGCATGGAGGAAGAACCATCTCCAGTTGAACCCTAATCGTATCACAATAGCATGGAGGAAAGAGCCATCTCCAGCTATAAACAACAATCGTACTAGCACACAAGATCTAATAAGATCACATATCATATCATAGCTAGTACGAAAAATAAACACATCATAGCATATAAGCACATAAGCATAACACTCACCAATATAGTACTAAGATCTACTCGTCGATCCTACAGGTACATCTATCTCGGCATAAAACTCTAGATAGTTCATCTGAATACTACCCTCAGTCTCCCATGTAGCCTCATCAGGTCCTCGTCTCGACCACTGTATCCTCAGCATAGGAATGTCCTTCTAACGCATGCGTCTCATACCTCGTTCTAGGACCGCAATCGGGTGCTCAATAAAGGTGTGGTCCGGCTCGACCACCAAATCATCATACCTCACGATGTGTCTCGGATCTGGTATGTACTCCCTCAGTTAAGACACGTGAAACACAAGGTGAACACCCTCTAATCTCGGAGGCAAAGCTAACCTGTATGCTGCGCTCCAAACCCGATCCAGAATCTCGAACGGTCCGACATATCGGGGGCTCAACTTCCCCTTAAAGCCAAAACGTCTAACACCTCGTGTCGGAGACACCCTCAGCCACACATGGGCTCCTACTCTCAACTCTAGGGGTCTGTCTACGCCTCCTATATGCATACGACTTCTGACGGCTCTGGGCAGTCAGCATCCGCTCACTAATCAATGCTACACGAGCCACATCATCTTGAATCTGATCAGGTGTCAAACCACAAACACTGCTCTGCTCATCCCAGCATAACGGAGTACGACATCTCTGTCCATATAGTGCCTCATATGGGGCCATCCCAATAGATGCATGACAGCTGTTGTATGAGAACTCAACTAGTGGGAGATGATCCGTCCACACTTGTCCCCAATCCATCACATAAGCTCGCAACATATCCTCCAGTGTCTGAATGGTCCTCTCTGACTGACCATCTTTTTGAGGATGGAACGCAGTAGTGAAGTGCAAACTCATCCCCAGGGCAGTCTGAATCTGATGCCAAAATCTCGAGGTAAATCGCCCATCTCTGTCTGAGACGATCGTCCTCGGTACACAATGGAGTCTCACTATCTGCCTAGTGTACTCCTCTGCTAATCTGCTCACTGGCCACGTTTCCCTAATAGGGATAAAACGTGCCGTCTTCGTCAGTCGGTCCACTATAACCTAGATGGCATCAAAGCTCCTGCTCGGTCTCAGTCTAGTCACAAAGTCCATGTTGACGTCCTCCCACTTTCTCTGTGGAACAGGTAGTGGATGGAGCTCACCTCCAGGTCTGCAATGCTCTATCTTGACCTGCTGACAGGTGGCACACTGTGCCACAAATCTAGCCACATCGGGCTTCAACCCTCTCCACCAATATAAACGTCTCAAGTCCTGGTACATCTTACTCGTACCTGGGTATACTGAATAAGGCGTACAATGAGCCTCTTGTAAAATCCTCTGACGTAGATCCGCATCAGCGGGTACACAGACGCGACCACGACGTCTCAACACTCCATCTGCTCCTAGAAGAAACTGTGGTGCCTCATCTCGAGACATCCTCTCTCGGATCCTCATCAGGGTCGGGCAGGTTTCCTGCTTCTGTTGGATCTCACCCAACAGATCAGGAACAACCTCTAAAGTACGCAACTGAGCATCCTCATCAGGAAACTAGATGTCCAACTCCAGCCAAATCAGCTCTCTCTGCAACTGATACTAAACTGTCAACCTCGCAATCGCCTGCTCTCGAGGCGTCTTCCTGCTTAGGGCGTCGGCGACCACTTTCGCCTTCCCCGATGGTACAGAATCTCTAGATCAAAATCCTTGATCAACTCAAGCCATCAATGCTGGCGGTTATTCAGTTCCCGCTGCGTAAAAATATACTTCAGACTCTTATGGTCTGTGAAGATTTGACATGTAACACCATACAGGTAATGTCTCTAGATCTTCAGTGCATGAACTACCGCTGCCAACTCCAGATCATGAGTCGGGTAGTTCTCCTCATACGTCTTCAGCTATCTAGATGCATATGCAATCACTCGGCCTCTCTGCATCAATACACATCCCAAAATAATAAAAAGTCGGTGGTCCTATTTACCGGTTTAGTTGTTTATACCATAGACTGTCGCAAGAGCTAGGCAGATGATGTCTCTCTTTTCGGAACTGGTGTTCTCTATAACAACTTCAAATCAAGAGTTTAAGATATAATCCAAGTTCTTGTTACCGTTCCTGTATGATCCCACATCCTGGTTACTCTCCCCCACACTCATCTATAGACCACCCGCACATACGCGTCTCGGTTGTCACTAATTAGCTGATAACTGACCTTCTCCCATGCCAATGACTTACCATTCTTCTATGCTTCCATGTTACCATTCTCATGAAGGCTACCCTCTCGGGGTACTCTACCTTAAACTCCGTTAGCTCATTCTTCATTCCACGCTTCCTTTTCCTTCTGCGAGAGAAATATACCCTTCTCGGCGTTGTTGTGTCATATGACTCACCTTCATAGGCTTAACTGCGCTTCATGATATCTTGTAAGTGCTTCTTCTCAAAATCTCTAACGCTAGTTAGCATCCACGTGTTACTATCATCTTCTCAGGATCATCATTTATACACACTTCCTCCTTTTTGGCGTTTCTTCGCCTTATCGTCATAACGGAAACCGGTCAACTCCGCATGAATCTCCACCTTGCCATTCTTCTCATAACTCTCGTAATGTTGACTCTTCACTTAACAGTACCTCGTAAGCTTAACTTACGGTATCTTACATCTTTCACACTTGGTTCGATCACGTTTCTTATCTTGACTCCAAAGCTTAGGAGCGTCTAAGGAAAGCTTCACTTCTCGTGATGGAACACCGCCTTTAACCGTGTTAGAATGCACCCATCTCCTCCTCGATTCACATCTTTAGTTGTCCACACGTCTTCTTGAAGAACTTAAGTTTGTTATCTCCACTGTTCTCGTCGTCGTTCGATCATGGCTTCTTTAGAACCGCTTCTACACTTTAATGTTGCTCCCATCTCTTGTATTGCTTCCATCTTGATTGCTCTTAAGTTGTCTCGAGTTTTCTTTTACTTGGTTGCCCTTCGCTTAAGTCATCTCTTCTCCTCCTCTTCCACATCCTTTTAAAGGAATCCGCGAAACGTCATGGTGTTCGTTAGCACGAAAAGATCAACTCGATACTTGAGCGTATTCCTCCACATATGAACGTTATCCCATGCCAACGACGTCTTCTCAAAGTGATGATATCGTATTATCCTATTTCTATTAGGTTCGTATCTCCATATGCTACTATATATATAAGAATCCGTATATAAGACTAAATATGTCCTATGTCCACATTACTACTAATATAACACACCCGGAATTCCATCACAACAAAACAAGGTCCAAAACGTATAATAATCCTCCTATATAACTATCCATATAAATCACGTCAAAACATCCTAAGGCCACATACATAGCTAGGTACATACAAATCCAAAAACATCCTAAGGCCATGTATATATATATATATATATATATATAACTACGTAATAATATATATACATACATCAACTCTAGAGATCTAAGTCGCCGAGGTTTGCGGAAGGAGTGGTGGTCCCGTACATTCTAACCCAAACCCGACTCATGCACATGATTTTGAAAACGAAAAGTCAGAACCCGTGTGGGTTCTGTTTATTCCTCATTCAGCCTTTAAAAGATTGCGAGTGCCATTGTTATCAACCTAGAGCTCTGATACCACTTTTCTAACACCCCAAATCTGCGGGACTCGGGATGCTACGGGTGAGACCTCACAATGGGTCCCACCCTTAGCCTGACATCAATTTCACCGGACCTTTCCAACAAGGCACAAATAAAGGCAAACTCGAAAACGTTTATAATGTATGCGAGAAACTGAAAGGTAAGAATACAAAGTGGAAACTCAGCCGAGTCCTCAAAACGACATAACCCGATACGGAAATCTAAACCGTACAACAAAAACCACAAACCAACAATACGAAATCATAACCCAAAAACGTCCCCATCCTATAATGTACGGAGACCCCGGCTGTCCACTCCTCCACCTCACTCGGCGGCGGCCCTAACCTGCAAGGCATCTACATAACGGTTTAAAACCGTTGGCTCATATTCGAAGTATTTGAAAAAGAGGTGAAGGCACATACACATACATATCACATAACACAAAACATAAAAGTCCGGTTTATTATCTTTTTACTATTAAGTCATATCCCGTTCTAATTCAACTTAGGTTTGTGACACGAGAACCACCGTGGTCTCGCCTCGGTCCCTACTTACCGGTAAGGAATGGTATTGATGCATCCGACCGTCTACCCGCACGGGCTAGTCACCGAGAACCTCTTAGACTCTCGCAAGATCTAGGCAGATGATGTCACCGCCCGTTATCATACACTTGGGCCAAAATAATAAAAAGTGGGTGGTCCTATTTACCGGTTTAGTTGTTTATACCATAAACAATAACACACACACACACACACCACCAACACACATCGATGCTAATACGTAAAATACGAGCTAAGTAAGTCCGGAGACTTACCTCGTCACCACACTCAAATCACCACACTCTCGCTTCCTTAAGGAGGAAGCCCACAACCTGCTCACAAGAGATATGAATATCAATACATGCTCACGCTCAAGAAGTCTTAGACTTCACTCTAGTGATCTAAGCAAGATCACCTAACCCTCAAGCTAGGAATTCATCCTAGGGTCTAAGGTACTCACCCCACTCTCCACACATGAAAGCAAATCACAACAGCTTATAACCTCACAAGATCTTAATCCTCAACCAAGGAGGAACAAGCTAGCCTAGAAAGTCCATCATGCTCACATGCTCATATCCATCAACTACATCGAGCCTTAAGGGCTCCTAGGTTCACAACCACCAAGTGGCATCTCAAACTACTCTAGATCCATCCTAGACATTCTACTAACATGATACAACTACAATACTAAGGAAGGAACGAAGAGGAAGGGAGAGGAGAAGCCTACTGTTGAAGAAACCGCAGCCGCGGAGTCATACAGGCGCCCCCTACGGAACACAGAAGCCGCCCCTGCGCCTTTGTTGTCGCTCTGGAGCCGCCCCTGCGGAGCTGGTTATCCGCACCTGCGGCGGTCTAGAATCGGGAGCCCGCCCCTGCGTTCGTGGTCAGCCGCACCAGCGGCGGTCTAGCGTCCTTGAGCCTGGAGCCACCCCTGTGGTCGTGCTGAGGCGCACCCACGGCTAGCCGCTCCTGCGGCCATGATGATCCGCCCCGCGGGTTCGGTGCAGAACCTCGTCTTTTCGTTTTTGATCGTGGATCCTTGGCTCCAATGTCCTCCTCTTTTTGTTGGGTCTTCTCCAAACACCCACCACTGATCTTAGACTCCTCTCCACGACCTAATCGAGCTAAGAACACATGCATACAAGGATTTGAGTAAAAATCTCTCAAAAGCTTCATCCATGGCCATGGATGAAGGAGGGAAGAAGAAAAGGATGAGCAGCCATGGAGAAGAAGGAAGGAAGGAAGGAGAGAGCTTACCACACCAGATCTGGACCTCTTCTACTGCAGTTCCTATCCAAGAGCTTCCATGGAGCAAGAAGAGAAAAGAGAGCAAAGAGAGGAAGTGAAGAGGAAAGTGACGTGAAAGAGAAGAGAGGAGAGAGAGAGAGAGAGAGAGGAGACATGAGCTGAAAAGTGTTGAGGGGATCAAGGGGTCAGCTGACCACTTGTCCCTCACCACGGAACGAGGGGTCGGAAAGCAGGAAAAAAGGGAAAAACGACGAGTCGGCTCGGGATTTTAGGAATAAATCCCGGCACTCGGCATCTCGTGCCTACGGCAAGATCTACAAGGCGCTCTAAGTCCGGAATAAAATTCTGGGCGTTACATTGAGTGTTGGACTATATTTAAAAAGATGATAAACTGGGTAAATGTGTGATATCATGATGAGTTGTTTAGTATTTCTGACGTGCTTGTGCTTATGCTCATCTCATATATGTGTATGGTTAGCTAACGGTTTTATACCGTGTTGTTGATCCCTTGCAGGTTAGGAGAACTACAGAGTGATCCAGAGTGGGTGATCTGTTGAGGGCTCCGTACACTGGGTCGTTCTCGTGGGATATGGGATCTTTTAACCATGTATATATTTATGTTTTGTTTGTACTCAGCAGCACGTTGTATAAACCTTTTGATACTTTTATATCAGTTTGATGTTTTGTATTTAATCTATCGGTGCCTTGTTGTAAGATTCAGTGAACTTGTTGCCAGGCTAGGATCAGGATCCATTATGAGATCCTAGCCCAGTAGCACCTCGAGTCCTACGGATTCGGGGTGTTACACTACTACACTGATAGGAGTAGAACCCTGCTGAGACGAAGCTCCACCCCATCTACAGAAAATATGTCTGTGACCTAGTCTGCCACAGATGTAGCAAGTCACCGTCTGCCTCGTGCATTCTGACCGCATATGTCCATAACCACCACAGTTGTAACACTATGGTCCCTTATCTGTAGCTGGTGCAGATGAGGTATAACTCTGGCGTCTCTGGCCTCGCCTAGCCCTAACAACTCCACCAGTACCACTGGTGTGCTCAGTACGCTGTCTCTTCTCAAACCCTCCGGTCTGAGAAGCTCTCCTCTGTCAAGCTCTCTCCCTCTCGTAATCAGAGGCTCTATCCTGGTAGTCCATTAAGGACTCACAATGAAAACCTATCATGTAAGTCCGGGTAGTATCCCTCAGTCGTTGGGAGAAAAGATATACATGCTGATCTGCAGGAGGTGCAACTGGACCCAGCAAAGCCAGCTCCTCCTAGAATCTCCTTATAGCCTCTGAGACTGGTACATCCTCAAAACCATCCTCCACAAAATCTCGCAGTTTTTCCCTTCTCAGTGAGGCAGGGCAGAAACGCTCTCTAATCATGGTCCTCATCTGATCATAGCTACTAACCTGACCCCGTACAGATCTCCACCAGTGTTGTGCCAGGTCTTTGAATAGAGTCTGCACCAACTCTATCTGTCGGTCTGTTGGACATCTAATAGACTCCAGAGTTGAGTTTACATGTCCTATCTATAACTCCACCTCTAATCCAACCTTCCCAGAGAAAGGGGGTACACCCATCTGGTGAAATGCCTTCAACCAAGTGTCTGGTCTAGGCCCTCTATACTCCTCTTGAACCCGAGCAGTCTTAACAACACGTGCCTGTACAACTGGCACCTGAGTAACTCCGTGGGATCTCTCAGATGATCCCACCTGTGCTGGCAGATCAGGGGCACGTCTACGTGCCCTAGCAGCCTCTTCCACACGACTGATATACTCGCGGAAGGCTGGTCCCTCCATGGAGACACGGTCCGAGTCATCTGACTGGACTCTTTGGAATCCCTGTCTCTCAGCTGAACCGTTCCCAGTCTTAGGAACGACACTCTCAGCAACGTCCTCGTGAATCTCCTCCCCTGCACGTGGATCAACAACGGGAATCCTACCCCGTCCTCTACCTAGAGGGGGTCTACCTCTACCTCGTCCAACTGCAGGTAAGGCTCTAGTCTGAACCATCTGCAGAGGACGTAAACCTAACTTAGAAGGCTATATATATGCCATATGTATAGATATATATCAATTCAATCACAGCATAATATCTATATATATCTATACTCTCGAGATCTTCAGAGGGGTGATGGCTTCACGTACACGCTATCCCAAAACATTTGTACTCATTTCAAAACCAAAACCTTTTGAAAAGTCAGACCGGTTCTATTTATTTATCTATTCGACCTTTATCGCAGATTGCAAGTGTCATTGTTGTCAACCTAAGGCTCTGATACCCACTTTGTAACACCCCGAATCCACAGGACTCGAGGCACTACTGGGCTAGGATCTCACAATGGATCCTGACCCTAGCCTGACAACAAGTTCACTGGATCTTAAAACAAGGCACAGATAGATTAAAACAAACCATCAGACTGTATATATACATATCAAAAGGTAATACAAAAAAACCGCTGAGTACAAACCAAAACATATATCCGTACATCATAAATATCCCAAATCCCACGTAAAAACCCAGTGTACGGAGCCCTCAGCGGATCACCCATTCTGGATCACTCTGCAGCTCTCCTAACCTGCAAAGAATCTACAACACGGTATAAAACCGTTAGCTAACCATACACATATATATAGAATATGCATAAGCACAATCACATATCAGGGAATAATAAACACCTCATCATGCTATCACACATTTACCCGGTTTATTATCTTTATAACGTCCAACACTCAAATCGTGTATGTATATATATATATATATATATATATATATATATATATATATATATATATACAATATGAATATATGTGACACGAGGAATATAACCCTCGCCTCTGAGTGCTCATGGCAGCTGGAGTGGTCCCTGGTCACACCTCCCCGTGTACCCTGAGGGAATGGGGAGTGGCCAACTGTTTACCAAATCTGATCCAACCACAGAGAACCGCCCAGACTCCAAAGGGATGAAAGGGACAGCTGTCATGGCCCTACAATGGGCAATCACTAAACCATAGGTCGGTAATCATCATAACGCATGCTATCAAGCATATAACACACACCACGCATGCATACATCCAATATAAGGATGGTAGCTAAGTAAGTCCTATGTACTTACCTCAACCACGTAATACTCTCAAGTATGATCAGCTCCAAATATGGAGAACATCACTGCCTATACAAGGCATACAGAGATACCAATCTCCTTCCAAACAAACGGGTCATACCTAGACCCAAGGGATCCATAAGGATCATATCCAACTTATAAACCTCAAGGCCATAACCGGAACCTATCGATATCATACTCATCATCATTCTATCCTCATAAACATACCTAGCATGCTACTAACCCGCTCATACTAGGAAAGGAAAGGATCATACTACTCTAAGTAGATCATGTACAAGACGCAGGGGCGGAACAAGGCAAACCGCAGGCAAGCGCAGGCACGGGCACAGGTGCTGAGACCGTGGCCGCAGGGGCGGCAGCTTCCGGGCGCGGGTGCGGTGTCAAGGCTACCGCAGGGGCGGCAGCTTCCAGGCACGGGGGCGGCGACTCTGCAGAACGTTGAGTCCCGACTTCTCGTTCACTCTTCACGTGATCAAATCACGTCTTCTCCATTCCATATTCAAACACATACATATTCCAACATCAATCTACAACCAATACATCTAATCCTAAGCTAAGGAATGGAATCAAGGAAGAAGAAAGAAAGAAGAAGCAAGATGACTTACCACACTTGTGGTCCTAGGCTGCAAGGAAGATCAACACCACACTCTTTACTGGCTCCCAACCTTAGCAACACATCACACAACATCCAACAACAACAAAGCCACACCAAAACTCTTCCAAACTTAAGGAAACTAAGAACAAGATCAAGGAGCAAGAAGGAGGCAAGAAAAGCGTGAGAAGACTGGGAATGAAGTGAAGAAGAAATCCTTGCTCAGCAAGGAAAGGAATGGTATAAGGAGGAGGAAGAGTAAAGCATGAGTCAAGGTCAACAAAGTCGGCTGCAGCCGCAAGAAACCGCAGGGGCGGTTCCTTGAGCCGTAGGGGCGGAAAACTACACGAGCCGCAGGGGCGGCTCCCTAAACCCGCGGGGGCGGATAAGGCCAAAACGGCTCCAAAGACTAAGGCTCTTACACCCACTTCTCCTACAATTAGACTTGTTCATATCCGGACTCGGGCCGGGCTTTGTGGAATTTTCGGCCTGTTTATCCGGACCCGGGCCGGGCTAAGCCCGACTGGCGGGCCTACAATCCTTGTCGTACCTGGCCCGGCCGGGCTGGCGGGTGGGCTTCCGGTACCCGTTTTATTTATTTTTAAAAAAAATAATTTAAAAAACTAGCCTAAATATAAATTTTATGTAAAAATAAAATATATTTAAGGTATTATATGTAATATATATTAAATTTATGATAATTATGCTAAATATTCTATAATTATACTTAATATTTTAAATATATGCAATATAATATGTATATTTTTTTTAATTTTTAATTTTTATACGGGCCGACGGGCCGGGTTTTTTGGCCCTGTCGGGCTTCCCCCTATGTTCATACCCGCCTGTTTTTCCGAGCGGGGGGGCTGGGCAGGGCGGGCTGCCCAGATGTGATCAAGTCTACCTACAATCAAAGCAACCAACAAGATTAGTTCAAATAAGTTTTTGAGGGTTAATTTCTGCTTTTTTTTTACCTTCTTCTAATTATTTACCTTCATTAGTTACCCTTTTCATTTAACTTGTATTTTTCAGCTTTGTTTTTAAAAAAAAACAAAAGAAAAGAAAGAAAGAAAAAGAAAGAAAAAAAAATCAGCAAAACATTCATTTTGTATTTTATTTTATCTTATTGTAAGTTGTTAAAGATAGAATTTGCAAGTCAAGATTGAAGACTGAAGAGAAGCAAATACCTATCCTACACCTCTCTAATTCCAACGTCAATTCATTCCCCTAAATCTGACCATTCGACACTTCCTTCTCCTCTACCATTCGACATCTCTATCTCCATTGACAAAAGGTTGAGGTAAGTGAACGTCTCTTCTTTAAGGCTTATTGATTCTACTCTTGTCTTCTCTTATCTTCTTCTATCTATTCTTTATGGGAAATATTATCTGATGCAGGAGCAACTCAAGACCTAGCCCGAGTCGAGATCATCATCAGGAAAGCTAGGAAGTATGAAGTGAGCATCATTCTAAGGAGAAGAAGAGGAGGACTTATACACATTTCTAGGGGAGAAATGAAAGCCAAGCCTAGAAATGGAATAAAGTCCATTTCTAGAAGAGATAAGAAGATTATTCCTAGAAATGATGTGAAGACCATTTCCGGAGACACCTTGAAGACTATTGATTGGAAATGGAAGATTGGTCCAGAAGAAGAGCTCGAGGCTTGGAAATGCCACGTGAAGATGAGGAGAACAAATGGAGATCAATTATGGAATATTTGCAAAAGACCATTTTCGGAAGTGCAATGAAGACTATTGATTGGAGATGGAAGATATCAAGATTGATCACGTTTGCATGGGTAAGGAGGAGCTCGAGGCTTGCAAATTCCACGTGAAGATGAGAAGAAATGCCTTGGACGTTTTATGGCTAATTTGGGATTATTTTATTGTTAAATAAAGCCTTAATTAGATCTATCATTTTTCAGCCCATATTTGGACTTTTCTAATATTAGGTTTGTTTTTATTTATTTTTATTTGTTTAGATAAGATCAGATATGATTATATCTTTTAAGATTTGATCTTATCTTATCTTTTAGATGATCTTATCTCTTAAAGATTTGATTATATTTTATTTAGTTTGATCTTATCTTTTAGCTAGAAGATCCTATCTCTTAAAGATTCGATCTTATCTCTTCGTATTTTATCTTTTCTTTTTAATTAGTTTGGGCTCGATATTAGATCAAGCCCGCAGCCCATGTAGCATGTATTGGACGTCCTCCATGGCCTATAAAAGGCAAGCTTCAGGTTCATCAACACCATATTCACGTCCCATATACAAAAAAATAAAATAAAATTCGAGCTTTCAAGATCCGTCAAGGAAGTTCTACACAAAAAGAGTCACCGGAGCAGGATCCGTAACGGTTAGTTCTACTATTCTCGTTATTTTTCTGCAATTTTCAATTCCGCATTCAATTTCTTGAAAAGAAGGATTTTTGTGGCCTATTGTTGATTGGAATACATATTTTTGCCTAAGATTCGATCTTTTGTCGTTTTGATCAGATTTTAACCCGTCCACCACAAAAACGCCCCACCGCCCCAAAACCCGCCGTTTCCGGCTCCGCCCTTGCGCAGCTTGCACCCGAGGCTACGGCCTCACCCTTTGCCCGCCACCCTCAGCCGCCGCCTTTTCCGCCGTCCCTATAGGCGCCATCCTTTGCGCCGCCGCCTGAAGCCTCAGCCGCCGCCCCCCCTTGCGGCCTTAGCCGAAACCCGAACCTATCCCGGCCGAGATTTCTATCTCTGCGCCGCAGCCGTCGCCCCATCGAAACCCTACCTGAAACCCTAACCGTCGCCTCTAGCGTCGTTAAACCCTAACCCTAACCCTAAGCCGTCGGGCCTCGTCAAACCGGCCCAACCCGACCCATCTCGGCCCATCAACCGAGATCCACACACAAAAAAAAAAAAAAACTGAACCGGTTCAGCCGGGCCAACCATCACTGCACCGCCGCAGCACCGCCGTCGTCTGCCTCCGCCTTGGGTAGTCTCGCAAGTGTCTAGTTTATAAAAAAAAAAAGAAGAGACATTACTTGCGAGCTAAGTTATTCAATTTCCGCAGTTGTGCATCTTGTGCGAGTTTTGTTTTGGCAGGCATCCCTTTTGAGCATCATTGATATATATTTGTTTCCCTGGGAGCTCCCTACGTCGCTGTAGGGCAACCTTAAATTGCAATCCTTCCCTTTTCCCCTCTTATCCTTTCCCTTGTTTCCTTTTTGCTTTCCCTTTCCTTATTATTTTGTTTCCTTTTTACCTTATTACCTTTTTTGCTATTTTTCTCTTTTGTATTTTAATTTTCAAAAAGCCGCAAATTATCTTTTCTATTTGAGATTATTTAATTTGTTGGTTGAGAATATTGCAGGCGAGTTTAGTTTTGCTTTTCTTGCTAGCACCACACAAAAAAGACCTTTTCCCTTTGAGATCTGGTTTGTTCACCTTGTTTCTTGCCTGAACGCATTAACTTGTTGATTGTTTGAGACATCTTTCTTGTAGATTCACAGTGATCCTCGCAAACCGTCTAAGAGGAAGTTGCGAAGCTTACGAGATAGGTTTTGAGCGAGACACTTGAGGAGGGTAGTCTAAGAAGTTATCTTTTAACTAACCTTGACGTGTTTGCTTGTTTTGAGTTATGTCTGCAGGAAGGAACAACGAGAACCAAATACCTGAAGTCCCACGGGATACGGATCTCGAGACTATGATGGCCCGTGTCATGGAAAGATTGGATGCCATAGAAGCACAAAATGCAAGGGTGCCTCCACGGGTGGAGCCTCCACCACCTCGTCCGCCCCTATTCCGGGACAATCTGGGAATCATGCAGCCGGGACGAGCCTTACGGAGAGAGCTGGATTTCGACGATGAACATCCAGTATTGGAGACTGAAGTATATTTTAAGGCTAAGGTGAAGATACCCCATTTGAAGGGAAGTGTGATGCTGATGTGTACCTTATCTGGGAGGCGAAGGTAGAACAGATCTGGAGCTGTCATAACATTTCAGACACTAAGAAGGTACAATACGCTGCCCTTGAATTCACCGATTATGCCTTAATGTGGTGGAATAACTTGCTAAAAGAAAGAAGGAGAATGTTAGATGAAGACATTACCACGTGGGAACAAATGAAGGCTATCATGAGAGCCCGGTTCGTGCCACCTTACCATGGACGAGATCTGCGCTAGCGACTGGAGAACCTTAAGCAAGGTTCTATGAGCGCAGAAGAGGTGTATGCAGCCATGGAAATGGCTATAGTTCGAGCCGATGTGTAGGAAGAAGAGGAAGCTACTATGGCTCGATATCTTAGGATCTTACACCCTTACTTGGCTCACGAAATAAAATTGTATGCTTATTCTAACCTGACAGATTTGCTGCACCTTGTTGTAAGAGTGGAGAAGAAGTTGAAATTACGAAGTCAGGACAGGAGATCTCCGAATACCACGTGGAGAGGAAATGCCGGCCGAGACAATGGCCGAGATTCCGGCCGAGATACACCCGTCCGAGACATCAATACCCCGGTTCAGCCCACAGTTGTTCCTACATCGGGCAACGCTACTACCTCGACACCACAAGGAAGTGGTTCTAGCTCCTCTACAAGAGCTAGAGACATCACTTGTTTCAAGTGCCAAGGACGAGGTCACATATCGCGGGAATGTCCCAACAAAAGGACATTATTCATCAATGATAAAGGGTATTACGAGTCGGATTCGGATGCTGAGGAAGAGGAAGAAGAGAGACCGGTTTTGCTAGCTGAAAGGGATGAAGAAGAAAAGAGTAAACTGGAAGAAGAATTTGAAACTGGATTATGCCTTCATTCCAATAAAATTGCTGAATGCTTAGATGATGAGACCACTGCTGAGTTGGTCACACCTTTACCTATGATATCCCCTGTTGCTGCGATCAATGCCATAACTACTCTCATTGAGCATCCAGTTGAGTATGATGCAGGGAAGAAAACGACTGAGTCGGAACAGGAGGCCATTTCCCACGGCTCACAGGGCAAAGAATTGACATGTTATATATGTGCCCCTCACCCTGTTGTTAATGCTGATTTTGTTGACTGTTTTGTGATTAGGAGGGCTTTGAGTATCATACCTTCTCTCGACGAAGATAATCAAAGAGAGAACTTGTTCCACACACGCTGTCTGGTTCAAGGAAAAGTATGTAACATGATCATTGACAGTGGGAGTTGCAGTAACCTAGTAAGTACGGAAGTTGTTAGCAAGCTGCAATTGACGTCTATTCAACATCCACAACCTTATAAGCTCGGATGGATGAATGAATGTGGAGAAGTCAAAATCAATCGGCAGGTCAATATCGCATTCAAAATTGGAGCATACGAGGATTCAGTTCTATGTGACATTGCACCCATGCATGCATGTCACATCTTACTCGGAAGACCATGGGAGTATGACCGAGATGTAACACATAAAGGAAAAACAAACCGTTATTGTTTTACTTTTCAGGGCAAGGAATTCATATTGAAGCCCATGACTCCCACTGAGGTTACTGAGTATTACGAGAAAAAGAAGAGTAAGGAGGAGGATGCGAGAAAGAAGACGTTGATCATCATCAATGACGGTCCTCCTAGGAATTCAGATGCTAACCCTTATACATGTGCCACCTATAGCTATGTATACAAGGAAATCTGGCTGTCCATACAAAACATCAGTCTATTGCAGAGTTTTGACGACGTCCTCGACGACCTTCGCAAACCTTTGGCTATATATCATTGGGCTCATCTGGCTAATGAATACCCTCACTTGGACATTGTCATTAACTTTGAGGGATTCAAGCTGAAAAACTTTAAGTTAAAGGTGACGGTGGAAGTCAATTTATCTACGCAGGAGCTCACGCGACATCTGTGTAATGCTACGCTCAGGGAGTATTTCTATCCTCTTAGAGATAAGACTTTGAGACTTATTGATGTTAAACTTATACCTCGCACTAATAAATGTTGTACTCTGGCCATTTATGTAGGTACGGACGACGAGGAACAGGCGGAGCACGAGAATAGCACGTCCCAGCAAGAGTTGGAAGAAATAGCTGGAGAGGAAGCACAAGAGGCACACGCTGAGAATGTAGAAATGAAGGACGAGGAGTCAAACGATGACCCAACTGAAACGTCCTATTCCAACCGTCCGACCGGAGATTCTTACGGAGTTCCCTCAAGACTACACTCTACGGATTCCTGGTCGAATCCTTTTCAAGAAGGAGAGAATGATGCAGGAGCATCCCTTAGCTCGACCTCATTCCCTTACACTGACGGTCCTAGTAGCAAGAGGAGACGAGTTACCCTTGGAGACGATCTCGACCGAGATGTGGAGAGAGAGCTCGACCGAGATGGGGAGAGAGATGGCCGAGATCCACTTGATCCGTATGAAGACAAAGCATGTCGGGCTGCATTGGAAGAAAGGAGAATTCGGGCTAATTTAAGTGGCTAAATTAGGCCCAGCTTGCTTATTATTTTAAAAAAGCCCATTCTTGGACATCTTTTAAATAAAAGATGGACTTGTTTTTAATTATTTGTTTCGGGCCTTTTAAGACTTGTTAGTTTAGCCCGCTAATTATTTTATTTCTTTTTTATTATTTGATCTTATCTCTTAGAGATTTGATCTTATCTTTTAAGCTAGAATGAGCTCGATCTTGGATCAAGCCCATAGCCCGTAGGAAACCCTAGAGGACGTCCAACATGCCTATATAAGGCCCTCTAGGACGTTTCTTTTGCTCACCTTTGATTGAAATTAAACATAAGTACTTTTGAAGTATTGTTTCTCTTTTATCCCATATTCTTCTCGTGGAATCGAGACACCTTACTGTGTGAGCGGAATCCGTTTGCCCAGCAACTTTGGCGCTGTTTTGAGTTGTGTCACTTGGATTGGCAAGTTGGTGCTCTCAATCATCTCCGGGTGACTTCTCGTGCTTTGGGGACAATCGCTTTCCCCTCTGTGTGAGATTATAGCGGAAGGGCTTCTTCAAGTCATTACAAGTTGTGTGTTAGGGCCTTAGTTTCCCTATCGTGCTCTTGGTTGCCTTAAGGGTTCAACCAGATCTATCCATCTACCGATCTTTCACAATCATTGGATCATTCCTCCATCTTTTTATTTTAAAGTTTCCACCTTTTATCCATTTTCTTCATCGCGAGTCTTGGTGTTGAAAGATCGGGCCAACTGACGGCTAACCCCGTATCACCTATTCAAACCCTGGACGGGTGAGATGCACGTCCAACCCTAGTTTGGAGCTTTGAGAGAGCCGTCATCTTGGTGAGACTCTAAGATTGATCTCTCTTCGATCTTCAAGCGACTTCGTATGCGTTTGAGGTTAATCGTTCTTCCTCTTGATTATTCGATTATAGCGGACGAGTTGAATTGCGACTAGGAGATTCATCCAGACTATCCAGCTACGATCCATCCCAACCATCGGATCATTCACCGTTATCCACGTTTTCTACTCCATCTCTACGTCTCCCATCATCTACTTCTCTCTTTGTTTTGGTGTTGAAAGATCGGGAAACCCTAGCGGCTTATCCCCGCATCAAATTGGCATCAGAGCTAAGGTTCATCAACACCAACCACCGTCAAAAAGAAAATTCGAAGCTTCAAGACTTGTCAAGAGGCTTCAACAAAAACAAGCGATTGGGAGCAGAAAAGCTACGGTTAGTAAATCTATTCACGCTAGACACTCTGCTTTTTCACAATCTAAACCAATATCTTGAAAAAGATTAATTGTGGCCTGAATTATTTCACCATAACTCAGCCAAAGTTTCAATCTTTTCTTGCCAAAACCCACGGTTCATCTTGTGAAAACCTATTCGGGCTAATTGGGGAAAACCAACCAAGACGATCTTTTAGCCACGGGAACTTTTGAACCACCGCCCCTACCCTCGCAGCAGCCACTGCCCTATCCAAAATAAAAAATAAAAAAAATTCGGCGCCCGGAACCCTAGTTCCGCCGCCCGCCGCAACCACCACCCTTCTCCCACCGGTTTTCACACGCCGCCGGCTCCCCACCACCCTCTCCGACCTGCTGCACCACCACCCTCACTCCGCCACCCCAACAGCCCCGCAACCCGTGAAAGCCTTCGGTTTTCACTTCCCTCCGCCCTTTACCCTTGATTCACTTCGTGCAAACCTATTCGGGCTAATTGCGGGAAAACCAACTGAGAACAATCTTTTAGCCACGGGCCACTATTGAATCACCCTCCCCTACCCGCAGCAGCCGTTGCATTACAAAAAAAAAAATCGGCGCCGGAAAACACTATTCCGCCGTCCACCGCCCGCCACCTCCGCTGGCCACCACGCCGGCCACCGCCCAACACCACCACACCACCCGCCGGCCCTGGCTGCTGTCTCCGGCCGTCCACCACCCCAGCAGCCCGCCTCCACCACCGAAAGCCTTCGGCTTTCCTTGTCCTTCCGCCGGTTTTTGCCGCCGGACTCCCACGCCGCCGCCGTCCGCTTCTGCCAGCCGCCGCCAGTCCACCACCACGACGTCCGGCCTGCTGGACCACTACCAGCCGTCCACCACCATTCAGCCGCCACCTCCCACCTTGAAACCTCTCGGTTTCTGTCCATAACCGCCGGACTCCCACCGCCGGCTCCACGTCGCCCTGCCACCGCCCAGTCCGCAACTCACGCCGCCGGTTCCTCGCCGTCGGAGTCCGCCACCAGCCGCCGCTCACCCCCTACGCCGGTTGCACACCCCGCCGGCCTACCACCACCACGACAACCTTATTGGGACACCACTAGCGCCCACCACCACCCAGCCGCCACCTCCACACCGTGAAACCCTCGGTTTCATTTTTTTTCTCCCTCCGCCGGTGACCCGCCGTCGGACCTGCCGCCGGTGACCCGCTGTCGGACCTGCCGCCGTTCGCCATCCACTGGAGCTTCACGCCGCTGCAAAACTACCACGAGCAGCCGCCTCACCCAGGGAGTAACAGTCCCTTCTTCACCCCTTAACATCAAGGATTCGTGGACGAATCCTTTTCAAGAAAGGGAGGATGATGCAGGATCAACTCAAGACCTAGCCCAAGTCGAGATCATCATCAGGAAAGCTAGGAAGCATAGAGTGAGCATCATTCTAAGGAGAAGAAGAGGAGGACTTAAACACATTTCTAGGGGAGAAATGAAAGCCAAGCCTAGAAATGGAATGAAGTCCATTTCTAGAAGAAATAAGAAGATCATTCGTAGAAATGATGTGAAGACCATTTCTGGAGACACCTTGAAGACTATTGATTGGAAATGGAAGATTGGTCCAGAAGAAGAGCTCGAGGCTTGGAAATGCCACGTGAAGATGAGGAGAACGAATGGAGATCAATTATGGAATATTTGCAAAAGACCATTTCCGGAAGTGCAATGAAGACTATTGATTGGAGATGGGAGATATCAAGATTGATCACGTTTGCATGGGTAAGGAGGAGCTCGAGGCTTGCAAATGCCACGTGAAGATGAGAAGAAATTCCTTCGACGTTCTATGGCTAATTTGGGCTTATTTTATTGTTAAATAAAGCCTTAATTAGATCTATCATTTTTCAGCCCATATTTGGACTTTTCTATTGGGTTTGTTTTTATTTATTTTTATTTGTTTAGATAAGATCTAGATATGATCATATCTTTTAAGATTTGATCTTATCTTATCTTTTAGATGATCTTATTTCTTAAAGATTTGATTATATTTTATTTAGTTTGATCTTATCTTTTAGCTAGAAGATCCTATCTCTTAAAGATTCGATCTTATCTCTTCGTATTTTATCTTTTCTTTTTAACTAGTTTGGGCTCGATATTAGATCAAGCCCGCAGCCCATGTAGCATGTATTGGACGTCCTCCATGGCCTATAAAAGGCAAGCTGAACGTTCATTTTCAAGCAGACTTGAATAAACCCATTTTTGAATACGTTTCGTATTTCTCTCTCGTGAGAATCGAGAGCCGAATAGGTGAGATGCCTATTCAAACCCTGGACGGGTGAGATGCTCGTCCAACCCTAGTTTGGAGCTTTGAGAGAGCCGTCATCTTGGTGAGACTCTAAGATTGATCTCTCTTCGATCTTCAAGCGACTTCGCATGCTTTTGAGGTTAATCGTTCTTCCTCTTGAGTATTCGATTATAGCGGACGAGTTGAATTGCGACTAGGAGATTCGTCCAGACTATTCAGCTACGATCCATCCCAACCATCGGATCATTCACCGTTATCCACGTTTTCTACTCCATCTCTACGTCTCTCATCATCTACTTCTCTTTGTTTTGGTGTTGAAAGATCGGGAAACCCTAGCGGCTTATCCCTGCATCATTATCTCCATAGTTGCAAGTTTGAGTCTTGACTGTGTGATTGCTGAAATTCTGAATTCTAGGCTTTCATGCTAGTTTTGAGTCTTGTTGATCATTCTTCTTTGTCTTTTTAGAGTCTTTCCTACTTGTTTCTTATTGAACATTACAATCTTTGATATAGAGTAAAAAAAAAACGTTTTTGATAGCCGTTGCACGTCTTATATAGGGTGTTAATTGGTTTCTTAGAAAGTGATCTATCTTGGAAGTGTTGATCCTCTCAAGGCAACCCATCTAAGAAGCCTACCATTCAGTAGCTAGAGAGTGAACGTAAGAGGGAAACGCTAGTGAGGTGTTTTCTTATTTCACTAACTCTAACGTGTTTACTATTGTTGTTGATTGTGTGATCATGTCTAAGCAAGGTAGTCCAACCAACGCCGATCTCTTAATGCCTTCTAAATAATATCCAAGATGACCTAGCAAGTATGGCAGTTATGGAGGCTCGATATGCTCCAACACCACCTACAAAAATGGAAGAGATGAACAACATGTTGAAAGCATTGGAACCACGAGTTCAACAACCCCGAAAAGAGGAACCACATGTGCAAGGAAGGGAGAAACTAGCCCTTGAGCATCATAGTTCACGTAGTACCTACCATTTGTTCATCTTCATCGTCATCAAAGATCATAGTTCACGTAGTACCTTTTACTTTAATGTTTAATCACTTAGAATTTCTAAAATAAAAATATGAGATTGCATCACATGGTATGAACCGTAATGAAACAATTAAACATGAATCTAGTTTAGTAGATGATATTGAATGTGATGAGCATGAAATAGATGGAAATGAATTGTATGCACATGAATCTACATTGGATGATGTTATTAAGTATGATGTGCACAAGCATGATCTAGGTAGTAAGGGAGTGAAGTGCATGAATCATCATCGGATGTTGTTGATAATGATCTTAATTATGATCATGAGCATGGTGTAGATATTTTTTGTGCTAAGTTTGTCAAAGTCGAATGTGGTTATGCTTTATATGGGTGATCTAGATCTAGATGAGCATAAATTTGAGTCAGAATGTGCTTATTATCTTGTTTGTGATACTACCTCTAACTTGTTGCATTCATCTTTAGATTGTTCCGTAGAACTTTTTTCTAAGGATATACCCCTTGTTTTGCCTTTGTATCCTAGAACTCCTAGGATCAAACCGAAAGAGACTTGTGAGTTACAGTATCCTATTCCTGCATTTTTTGATCCTTATAGAAAAGACATTAAGGATGAAGTTGCACGTGTAGATTTGAGACTTCCTAGTTTATTACCTACCTTGAATTTGAGCATTTTAGAAGATGTACATATTGATGAGTTTGTTATAGGTAGATATGATTTGGAAGATGCTTATATAACTTGGGAATGCTTGTTAAGGTTCCTAAGTTAGTTGATCATGAGTTGGGGATTAGAGTTGGGAAAACAACCCTTATACCACCTAGTTTACTCATTCCTATGTCGATTTGTGTGTTTGATTGTTACATGTTTGTTTGTGTTGTTTATACTAATAACATTCTTATGAAAAACACTTCATTAGATAAACAAAAGAAATACTTAAGGGAAGTTCTCACCAACAATTTTGTTGGGTATTTAAAAGTCCAATTTGTTGTCTATGAGTTCAAATCTAATTATGTTTATGTCCTTGTGTTTGTAGGAGTTTTCTGATCATCCCATATGCAGATTGCCGAAAGCTTTGAAAAGAAGAAGGAAATGAGCAATGAGCAAGGAAATGAAAAGAAGAGGAGGAAGAGCACACGGCTGTAGGAAAGGAGCACAGCTGTTGTTAAGCCAAAACAACCCAAAATGTGTTTTTAGCCTCTAAAGGAAGAGATATAATATGAGTATCTAGCCTTAGACATCATTCCTAGGTGTGTGAATATTTAGAAAGCCATGATGAGTGACAATTTCATGGACACCACAACAACATTTCACCATGCTAGGTTGATGCTTAAGACATCTACCCCGTCTGTTTTGATGATGGGAGGTAAGCATCTTACCTTGTTGTGTGTTAACACGAAAGAAGCATGCGTAAACTTCTCTAGATGTGATGATGATCTCATTACCTTGTTTAGAATGTTTAAAGATTGGCTACATTACATATATCCTAGTGATAGTGTAGTGTTGTTAGTTGCTCTTTTAAGCAAGTTTGTGTTAGTCACCATCTTAGACTATAATATGCTAGGCATTGAACATATTAGGGACATATATACATATATATATATATATATATATATATATATATATATATATATATATATATATATATATATATATATATATATATATATATATATATATATTTATTGCACATGCTGATTTTGGTGACTATCATATGCATTGTGTGCTAGAGGACTCTAGGAACGAGCTTTACTTGTTTAGAGAGTTCTTAATTAGGCTTGATCATCTGTGCATTCTTAGTAGTTATCTTAGGATTTTAATTACGGACAAGACCTATATGGATGTTGTAATGAGTCATTTGGAGAGGTACAAGTTTTATGATAAGTTGTACACACTATTATTGGCCACAATTATTGAAGTATGTAGTTCCAAATCCTAGGAGATGTTTGGATGATCTTTTGGGCATTTTAGGAGGCATAACACACGGTTGTTGGATTGTAGAGGTTCGAACATCCCCTTAGGAACCTTATAACACGGGCATATTTATGGATTTAGCTAGAACTAAGAAGGGGAGAGATCTTATCTTTGACATTGTAGTGTTATCACCTATAGGGTTTTCCTATTCTAAGACTTTTCACCCATATCTAACTTTGAATTATCTTGACTATGTTGATAACTTGTTTTCCTTAACATTTATTGATCTTTCACGTTGCCTATGAAACAACGAGTGAGTTTTATAGTAGAAATGCAGCTTTGTATCATCCAGAAGAAAGGCTCATCCATGCACACGTAGAGGCCGCCATGCAAACGTTCCATGAATCGTTTATGTTTGTGATCATGCAGATGATCACAATCTGATTTGGGTGTGTATAATGCTTATGTTTAAGTATGTTTGAAGACTTTTTATGCCTTTCATTAATTTTCTAGTGTTTTAAGACATTTTAAGTTGTCGAGCTTTTAAAGATTTTTAGAATTTATTTGCCGATTTTTAGTTTCCTTATTTAAAGAAAAGGTTTAAAGACACACACACACACATATAAACCTTTTCCTAATCAATTCTAGGATGATCAGACTATTTGTGAATTTGCGTTTACATATTTTCAATCAAAAGAGAGCTTTTGGTGAGAATCACTGGTTGTTGAATTTTCCGGCTAGTTGTCTTGCGTTGTGTCAATCTTCTTTGAAATTGGTGCTTCGAATCTCCATAGGCATCCTCCTCGTGCTCTCAACCTCCATTGTTGAGTTGTGTACGTGAGGTTGTATAAGGCAGGGTCGTTGGCTACATTGTTTGGATCTTTGATTCCGAAATTAAAGGTTCTTTCAATCAACATCTCTCCAGTTATATCTTCCGATCCTTCTACCTTTATCTAATTCATTCCATTTGTTTTTTCTTCATTCCTGCACCTTTTATATCCTTATCTAACATTATTTGTATACATTTTTGTGTCTTGAGGTCTCTTTGTCTAGATCGAGAAGAATACGGAATTTCCACATATCACTTTTGTTGATCTTCAAACAAGTATTAAGTTTGACCCTTTGTGTTGATTGTATTCATCCGTAAACTTCACGAAGCTTCATCATTAGTGGGATTAGTTTTTTTTTGAAAGACAACCAAGCGAATGTATAAACTTATGTCAACCAAAGCAAGTTGTGTTACATGAACCACTTAAGCTCAGAATAATGAGTTAGTGGACGTCATCTGGTGATAAATAAATGAGTATATATCATTTTTATTGATGTATGAACTAATTTATTCTTATTTAATATATCAACTTTCTTTAATATGTTACAAGATTTTGTAGTTAATTTTTGTATATGAGTTTTAGCTACAAGAAATAGTCAAATAGTTTTTGTAAAAGAAATATAATCCAATAATATTTTTGAGTTATTTTTATACGATACAATAATCATATACAAGAAAATTAGTTACAATAATTATTGTACAAGAAAATTAGTTACAACATTTCTTGTACAAGAAAATTAGTGTACAAGAAAATTCAACTTGTCCATTTGGTATTAGGGTGGGTGGGAAAATACATCTAATTAACGTATATTTATAATTATAAAAATAATCTAATTAACATATATTTATATTTTTCAAAAAATTCGGTCTTTTTATATTTTATTATGCTATTTACTAACTAAATTATTAGAGGGGATATCTAGTAACTCATATTAGTGAAGTAAGATAGTTTGTCCAATTCTCTCTATTTTAGATATAAAATGAGCAAGTAAATTATTTCCCTATGGACAAACACAGTTTAAACCCAAGTTCATGCAGTCCTTGATATTGTCCCCCGTAGTTGCAAAGGATTCCCGGCAACTTTGATGCATATTCAACAAGCTTTCTTTGGTTGTTGTATGCAGCTCCAATACACTTGTTGCAAAGAGTTCAAAAACAAGAATGTTGCATGTGTCTTGTGTAACATCCGGAATTTTTATTCCGAACTTGGAGCGTTTTGTAGATTTTTCCACAGGCACGAGGTGCCGAGTGCCGGAATTTAATTCATAAAATTCCGAGCCGACTCGTCGTTATTCCCTTTTCCGCTTTCCGACCCCTCGTTCTTAGTTGAGGTGACAAGAGGTCATTTCCGACCCCTCATTCCGAGCTGAGGTGACAAGAGGTCAGCTGACCCCTTGATCCCCTCTCCTCTTTTGCAGCCTTGTCCCCTCACTCTTTCACACGTGACTTTCATTTCACGTTAGTTTTTTTCCTCTCTTCCTCTCTTCTCTCTGTATGCTCTTCTTCCCTCTTTGAAGCTCTTGGATTGTGGATTTCAGTGGAGGAAGATCAGATCTAGTTTGGTAAGCATATTCCTCTCCTTCCCTTCTCTTCATTGTTGTTTTCCCTTTCTTCTTCCCTCCTTCATCCATGGCCATGGATGAAGCTCTTGAGAAGCTTTTTACTCAAATCCTTGCATGCATGTGTTCTTAGCTTGATCAGGCCGTGGAGAGGAGTCTAAGATCAGTGGTTGGTGTTTGGAGAAGACCCAGCAAGGAGAGGAGGACATTGGAGCCAAGGATCCATAATCGAAGACGAGCTTCTGCAGTGAAACCGCGGGGGCGGCTCATCACAGCCGCAGGGGCAGATCCAGACACCGCAAGGGCGGCTCCAAACAACCGCAGGGGCGGCACCAACACCGCAGGGGTCGGCTCCAGGGCGGCAGCAAGGCGCAGGGGCGGCTTCTGGTTCCGCAGGGGTGGCGGCAGTGTTCCGCTGGGGCGCCAGCTTGACTCCGCGGTTGCGTTTTCTTCAACAGTAGGCTTCTCCTCTCCCTTCCTCTTCGTTCCTTCCTTAGTTTTGTAGTTATATCATGTTAGTAGCATGCCTAGGATGGATCTAGAGTAGCTTGAGATGCCACTTAGTGGTTGTGAACCTAGGAGCCCTTAAGGCTTGATGTAGTGATGGTGATGAATATGTTGAGCATGATGGACCTTCTAGGCTAGCTTGTTCCTTCTTGGCTGAGGTTTAAGATCATGTGAGGTTATAAACTTGTAACACCCGGAATTTTATTCCGGACTTAGAGCGCCTTGTAGATCTTCCCGTAGGCCCGAGATGCCGAGTGCCGGGATTTATTCCTAAAATCCCGAGCCGACTCGTCGTTTATTCCTTTTTCCCGCGTTCCGACCCTTCGTTCCGAGTCGAAGTGACAAGGGGTCATTTCCGACCCCTCGTTCCGGGGTGATAGAGGTCAGCTCCCCTCCCCACATTGCAGCCTTGTCCCCTCCCTCTCTCTCCTCCCTTGATCACATTTCACGTTACTCCTTTCATTCACTCTTCCACACTCTTCTCTTCTCCTCTCTTCTCCTCCCTTCTTCCTTGTTTCTTGAGGATCCAAGCTGTGAACTGCAGAAGAAGATCCCAGGTTGTTGGTAAGCTCCTTCCTCTCCCTCCCCTCTCTTCTTGGTTGTTTTCCCTTCTTCTTCCCTCCCTCATCCATGGCTATGGATGAAGATCTTGAGGAGTTTTTGCTCAATATTTGCATGCATAGGTTCTTAGCTCGTTTAGGTCGAGGAGAGGTGCCTAAGACCAGTGGTGGGTGTTTGGAGAAGATCCAGCAAGCAAAGGACTTTGGAGCCAAGGATCCACGATCGAAAACGAAGAAGACGACGTTCTACACAGAACCCGCGGGGCGGATCATCACGACCGCGGGAGCGGCCATCCGCAGGTGCGGCCCAGCACACCCGCAGGGGCGGCCAGCACCGCCACAGGGGCGGCCAGCACAGCCGCAGGGGCGGTTCCGGGTTCCAGGACGCCGGACTGCCTCCGGTGCGGCTGACCATGGCCGCGGGGGCGGCCCAGACCGCCACAGGTGCGGCTCCTGCCGCCGCAGGGGCGATGCCTGCTCCGCCAAAAGGCCGCTGGGGCGGCGCCAACCTTTCTTTGCCGGTAAGTAGGGACCGGGGCGAGACCACGGTGGTCTCGTGTCACAAACCTAAGTTGAATTAGAACCGGATACGACTTAATAATAAAAAGATAATAAACCGGACTTGTGTGTTTTGGAGTTTGTATGTGATGTATGTGATATCCATGTGTTTGTGCCTTCAACTCTTTTCTAATGCTTCGAATATGAGCTAACGGTTTTAAACCGTTTGTGTAGATGACTTGCAGGTTAGGGATGCCGCCGAGTGAGGTGGAGGAATGGACTGCCGGGGTCTCCGTACATTATAGGATGGGGACGTTTTTGGGTTGTGTTAGGTGTTGGGTTGTGTGTTCGTATCTTTCGTTGTGGGTTTATGTTGCACGATTTAGACTTTCGTATCGGGGTTATGTTGTTTTGAGGACTCGGCTGAGTTTCCACTTTGTAGTCTTTACATTTCGGTTTTCGCCTACATTAAAAACGTTTTGAGTTTTGCCTTTATTTGTTCCTTGTTGGAAAGGTCCGGTGAAATTGTTGTCAAGCTAAGGGTCGGGACCCATTGTGAGGTCTCGCCCGTAGCATCCCGAGTCCCGCGGATTTGGGGTGTTACAAAAGTGGTATCAGAGCCCTAGGTTGACAACAATGGCACTCGCAATCTTTTTAAAGGCCGAATGAGGAATAAACAAAACCCACACGGGTTTTGACTTTTCGTTTTCAAAATCATGTGCATGAGTCGGGTTTGGGTTAGAATGTACGGGACCATCACTCCTTCCGCAAACCTCGGCGACATAGATCTCTGGATTAGAAGTATGTACTTATATTATTACATAGTTATATATATATATATATGTATGACCTAAGGATGTTTGTGGATGTTGTATGTACTTAGCTATGTATGCGACCTTAGGATGTTTTGGGCTTGTATGCCTTGGATGTGTGTTGTGATCATGTTTACCTTTATGCTTTTAGAAGTTTTATCATACCGAGATCGTAAGTATTACCTATGTATTTATACATAAGTAAACGCCATACGCGACTCATGCACGTACGAGAGCTACCGCTTACGTAGGATCCGTCAGGGGTAGACCCCCTCTTTCTCCTACCATCCCAATACGGGGACGAGTAGGAAGACCTCTAGGCGCGAGAGGTCGGGGATGTATCCCCATTGCGGACCCGACAGTTGTGTATCCACCAGTAGTTAAGGTTCCCGTAGAGGACGTCGCATCGTTCCCGAGGCTGGGGATAGGACCGTTGGGAGGTCCGGACGCAGAGTTCTCCATCTGCCAGGACCAAGGGAGCGTCCATTGGAGCTACCGTGTTTGAGGACTACGTACGACGAGAACAATGGAGATAACAAACTTAAGTTCTTCAAGAAGACGCGTGGACAACTAAAGATGTGAATCGAGAAGGAGATGGGTGCATTCTAACAAGGTTAAAGGCAGTATTCCATCACGAGAAGTGAAGCTTTCCTTAGACGCTCCTAAGCTTTGGAGTCAAGATGAGAACGTGATCAAACCAAGTGTGAAAGATGTATGATACCGTAAGTTAAGCTTACGAGGTACCATTAAGTGAAGAGTCAACATTACGAGAGCTATGAGAAGAATGGCAAGGTGGGGATTCACGCGGAGTTGACCGGTTTCTGTTATGATGATAATGCGAGGAAACACCAAAAAGGATGAAGACGCACTTACAAGATATCATGAAGTGTGGTTAAGCCTATGAAGGCGAGTCATGTGACTCAACAACGCCGAGAAGGGTATATTTATCTCGCTGAAGGAAAAGGAAGCGTGGAATGAAGAATGAGCTAACGGAGTTTAAGGTAGAGTACCCCGAGAGGGTAGCCTTCATGAGAATGGTAACTTGGAAGCATTAAAGAATGGTAAGTCATTGACATAGGAGAATGTCAATTATCAACTAATTGGTGACAACCGAGAACGCATGTGCGGGTGGTCTATGGATGAGTGTGGGGAGAGTAACCAGGCTTTGGAATCATAAAGGAACGGTAACAAGAGCTTAGATTATATCTGAAACTCTTGATTTGAAGTTGTTATGGAGAACACCAGTTTGCGAAAAAAGAGACGGTTATCTCCATTTGTACATCGACTACAATGAACCGAACAAGATTACAATGAAGAACAAGTACCCCCTTACCACGTATAGATGATCTACTCGACCGGTTGCAAGGGTCGGTGGTTTCTTCTAAAATCGAGTTAAGGTTTGATTGTCACCAATTGAGAAGTCGAGACTGAGGTAGTGCAAACATGGCATTCTGGACAAACCATGGTCACTACGAGTGGTAGTGATTCCATATGGGCTTACTAATGCCCGGATAGGACATTCTGGTCTACTCTTGAAGAAGAGAGAAGTTGTATGACCAGTTGTCTCTGGATGATAACCCCCGAAGGATGGGAAAAAAGTTGCAAGTTTCTTGGATGGGATGATCATTACCGGATTGTGGAGAGATTCTCCAAGTAACACAATCTATGGCTAACCTACTCCGGATGACGATGAAGTATTGAGTGGGACGAAAATGGACAATGGAGTTGTTGAGAGTTAAAAGGGGATTCATTTGTGCAACTGTTTTGGAAATTGCCTCGAGGTACGATCGGTTTGAAGTGTACAAGCGATTCTTCAAGACATGGTCTTGACTGAGTATCGAGAGACGATGTAAAAGTTATAATATACATGTCTCGTTAGTAGAAGCAGTGGGAAGCAAAGTACTTCCTTCATTACTTAGAACTTGCAACAAGAACTGAGGAAAAGTAACATCGAAGTTTGGTTTGACAAGAACCAAAGCCAACGGTGTAAATTGAAGTTCGATCTTCTTTGTTAGAGACAAGAAAAGAAGAAACATAATGGAAATGTTGTAGTAAGGAAGACCCGAGAAGGAAGTGGAGTTTCCGATACATCGGACCTTTTTGAGATCTTGGCGCAAGTTGGGAATGTGTTTTACCGGCTGGCATGGCCGCCGAGTGTAAAAGGATGTTTACCCGGCGTTTCAAGTGTATCAATCGAGTGAGGAGGACATGCCGAAGGCGGCATTCAGGACGAGATACGGCCATTATGAGTTTGTCGTGATGCCATTCGGGCTCACGAATGCACCGCCGTCTTCATGGAATTGATGAATGGCATCTTCATCGACTCCTTAGACCAGTTTGTGGTAGTGTTTATAGACGACATCTTAGTCTACTCCCGGAGTAGGGAGGAGCATGAGGGACACTTGAGGATGGTGCTTCGAGTCCTCCAAGATAGAGAGCTTTACGCTAAGCTCTCTAAGTGTGAGATCAGGATGTCCGAGGTGGCATTCCTGGGTCATATAGTTTCCGCCGAAGGTGTCATGGTTGACCCGGCGAAGATAGAGTTTGTTTCCTCATGGCCACCTCCTAGGACGGTCAAGGAGGTGCGCAGTTTCTTGGGCTTAGCGGGATACTACTGCCGTTTTGTTGAGGGTTTCTCCGTGATTGCACGACCGCTCACTTCCTTGCGGAGGAAGTCTACCAGGTTTGTCTGGTCCGAGCCTTGTCAGCACAGCTTCGAGGAGCTGAAGAGGAGGTTGACCTCCGCTCCTGTTTTAGCCCAACCGGAGGGCATAGAGGATTTGGTAGTGTATAGTGACGCCTCCAAACTAGGCTTGGGGTGCGTTTGATGCAGAGAGGTAGGGTTATTGCGTACGCTTCTCGGCAGCTGAAGTCGTACGAGGAGAATCACCCTACCCATGATCTCGAGCTAGTGGCAGTGTTTCATGCCCTGAAGATCTGGCGACACTACTTGTACGGGGCTACATGTCAGATCTTCACATACCATAAGAGTCTGAAGTATATATTCACTCAGCGGGAGTTGAATAACCGCCAGAGGAGATGGTTGGATCTGATTAAGGACTTTGACTTGTAGATTTTGTACCATCCGGAGAAGGCGAACGTAGTCTCCGATGCTTTGAGTAGGAGGACACCTCGAGAGGAGGCTATAGCTCGGCTTACGGTTCAGCCACAGTTGCAGAGGGATTTGATAGAGTTGGAGTTGGATATTTGGTTTCCGGGTACGGGTTGTTGTTTGTCCGAGTTAGAGATATTACCTGACCTGTGCGGTGAGATACTGCAGAAGCAGGAGAGATGTCCCATTTTGATGAGGATCTGGGACAGGATGTCCCGAGGAGAGGCACCACAGTTTATCACGGGAGCAGACGGGCTATTGAGACGTCAGTGACGTATTTGTGTATCGTCAGATCAGGAGTTGAGAGAGCGGATTTTTGCATGAGGCACATTCCACACCTTACTCGGTGCACCCAAGCACGAGTAAGATGTACTAGGATCTTAAGAGATTTTATTGATGGGGCAGGCTTAAGACCGATGTAGCTAGATATGTGGCCCGATGCGCGACCTGCCAGCAGGTCAAGATCGAGCACCATAGACGGAGGAGAGCTTCACCCACCGCCCGTGCCACAGTGGAAGTGGGAGTTCATATCCACAACTGTTAGATTGTGAGATTACATGGAATAACAAGGACCATCATCACGGACAGGGACGGGCGTTTTACCTCGAGGTGCTGGCACGCGTCAATCGGGATAGCACCGTATGAGGCATTGTATGGACGGAGATGCCATACTCCCTTATGTTGGGACGAGCGGGGGAGTTTTGGCGTTGTAGCTCCAAATCAAGTACAGGACGACGTGGCTAGAGTTGCTTTGATCCGAGAGAGGATGTTGACCGTGCAGAGCCGTCAAAGGTCGTATGTGGACAGGAGGCGTAGACCTCTCGAGTTCAGGGTAGGAGCTCAGGTGTGGTTCAGGGTATCACCGACGCGAGGCGTCAGGCGATTCGACATTAAGGGGAAGTTAAGCCCCCGATATGTCGGTCCATTCGAGATCTGGGAGAGAGTCGGTGAGGTGGCATACCGGTTAGCATTGCCACCTCGGTTAGAGGGTATACATTAGGTATTTCACGTCACTCAATTGAGAGAGTACACACACGACATGAGGCACATCATCAGCCATGAGGACCTAGTGGTCGAACCGGACTATACTTTTGTAGAGCATCCTATAGCAGTTTTAGAGCGGAGTACGAGGCGCCTTCGATCGAAGGAGATACCGATGCTGAGAAGTGGTCGAAGCGAGGAGCCGATGGGGCTACATGGGAGACGGAGGATAGTATCCGGAGGAAATATCCCGAGATCTTCCTTGTTTGTTCTGTGTGATTATGTGATTTTGTTTGAGTTATGTGTACCTTGCGAGGTCTTGATGTGATGTTATACATAGACTTGGATTAGAGCCGATAGTTGACGTTTTATGAGTTCCACGTGGTTACGTGACGTGTTTGTCTGAGAGTGTTGGGTTGCAAGTTTCGGGACGAAACTTGTTTTTAGGGGGGTTAGTTGTAACGCCCGGAATTTTATTCCGGACTTAGAGCGCCTTGTAGATCTTCCCGTAGGCCCGAGATGCCGAGTGCCGGGATTTATTCCTAAAATCCCGAGCCGACTCGTCGTTTTTCCCTTTTTCCCGCGTTCCGACCCTTCGTTCCGAGTCGAAGTGACAAGGGGTCATTTCCGACCCCTCGTTCTGGGGTGACGTGACAAGAGTTCAGGTCCCTTCCCCACATTGCAGCCTTGTCCCCTTCCTCTCTCTCCTCCCTTGATCACATTTCACGTTACTCATTTCATTCACTCTTCCACACTCTTCTCTTCTCCTCCGTTTTTCCTTGTTGCTTGAGGATCCAAACTGTGGACTGCATAAGAAGATCCCAGGTTGTTGGTAAGCTCCTTCCTCTCCCTCCCCTCTCTTCTTGGTTGTTTTCCCTTCTTCTTCTTCCCTCCCTCATCCATGGGTATGGATGAAGATCTTCAAGAGTTTTTGCTGAACACTTTGCATGCATAGGTTCTTAGCTCGTTTAGGTCGAGGAGAGGTGCCTAAGACCAGTGGTGGATGTTTGGAGAAGATCTAGCAAGCAAAGAAGGACTTTGGAGCCAAGGATCCACGATCAAAAACGAAGAAGACGACGTTCTGCACATAACCCGCGGGGGCGGATCATCACGACCGTGGGAGCGGCCAGCCGCAGGTGCGGCCCAGAAGAGCCGCAGGGGCGGCCAGCACCGCCGTAGGGGCGGCTCGGCACGCCGCAAGGGTGGCTCCGGGCTCAAGGACGCCGGACCGCGCCGGTGCGGCTGACCACGGCCGCGGGGGCGGCCCAGACCGCCGCAGGTGCGGCTCCTTCCGCCGCAGGGGCGGTGCCTGCTCCGCCAGAAGGCCGCTGGGGCGGCGCCAGCCTTCCGCAGGGGCGGCGTCTGCTCCGCCGGGGCACCAGCTTGACTCCGCGGCTGCGTTTCTTCCACAGTAGGTTCCTCCTCTCCCTTCCTCTTCGCTCCTTCCTTAGCTTTGTAGTTGTATCATGTTAGTAGCATGCTTAGGATGGCCTAGAGTAGCTTGAGAATGCCACTTAGTGGTTGTGAACCTAGGAGCCCTTAAGGCTCGATGTAATTGTTGGATATGAGCATGTGAGCATGATGGATCTTCTAGGCTAGCTTGTGCCTCTTTGGTTGAGGATTAATATCTTGTGGAATTATGAACTGTTGTGGGCTGTTTCATGTGTGGAGAGTGTGTGGTGAGTACTTGGGACCTAGGATGCATTCCTAGTTTGAGGGTTAGGTGATCTTGCATAGATCACTAAGAGTGAAGTCTAAGACTTCTTGAGAGTGAGTATGTATTGATATGCATATCTCTTGTGAGCAGGTTGTGGGCTTCCTCCTTAAGGAAGCAAGAGTGTGGTGACGAGGTAAGTCTCCGGACTTACTTAGCTCGTATTCTATGTATTAGCATTGATGTGTGTTCGGTGGTGTGTGTTTATGTTTTTGTTATAACAATTAAACCGGTAATTAGGACCACTGACCTTATGTATATTTTGGCCCAAGTGTATTATAACGGACGGTGACATTCTGCCTGGCTCTGCGTGAAGCTTAGGAGGATCTCGGCGACTAGCCCGGCGGGTGATATGGTCGGGTGCATCCGTACCATTCTTTGTCGGTAAGTAGGGACCGGGGCGAGACCACGGTGGTCTCATGTCACAAACCTAAGTTGAATTAGAACCAGATACGACTTAATAATAAAAAGATAATAAACCGGACTTGTGTGCTTCGAATATGAGCTAACGGTTTTAAACCATTTGTGTAGATGACTTGCAGGTTAGGGATGCCGCCGAGTGAGGTGGAGGAGTGGACAACCAGGGTCTCTGTACATTATAGGACGGGGACGTTTTTGGGTTGTGTTACGTTTTGGGTTGTGTGTTCGTATCTTTCGTTGTGGGTTTATGTTGCATGATTTAGACTTTCGTATCGGGGTTATGTTGTTTTGAGGACTCGGCTGAGTTTCCACTTTGTAGTCTTTCCATTTCGGTTTTCGCATACATTAAAAATGTTTTGAGTTTTGCCTTTATTTGTGCCTTGTTGGAAAGGTCCGGTGAAATTATTGTCAAGCTAAGGGTCGGGACCCATTGTGAGGTCTCACCCATAGCATCCCGAGTCCCGCGGATTTGGGGTGTTACAAAACTTTTGTGAGTTTCTTTCATGTGCTGAGAGTGTGGTGAGTACCTTGGACCCTAAGATGCATTCCTAGCTTGAGGGTTAAGTGATCTTGCTTAGATCACTAGAGTGAAGTCTAAGATTTCTTGAGCGTGAGCATGTATTGATATGCATATCTCTTGTGAGCAGGTTGTGGGCTTCCTCCTTAAGGAAGCGAGAGTGTTGTGATTTGAGTGTGGTGACGAGGTAAGTCTCCGGACTTACTTAGCTCGTATTTTACGTATTAGCATCGATGTGTGTTGGTGGTGTGTGTGTGTGTGTGTGTTATTGTTTATGTTATAAACAACTAAACCGGTAAATAGGACCACCGACTTTATATTATTTTGGCCCAAGTGTATGATAATTGCGGTGACATCATCTGCCTAGCTCTTGCGAGAGTCTAGGAGGTTCTCGGCGACTAGCCCGGGTGGGTAGATGGTCGGATGCATCAGTACCATTCTTTGCCGGTAAGTAGGGACTGAGGCGAGACCACGGTGGTTCTCGGGTCACAAACCTAAGTTCAATTAGAACGGGATACGACTTAATGATAAAAAGATAATAAACCGGACTTGTGTGTTTTGGAGTATGTATGTGTTATGTGATATATGTGTGTATGTGCCTTCACCTCTTTTAATGCTTCGAATATGAGCTAACGGTTTTAAACCGTTGTGTAGATGCCTTGCAGGTTAGGGACGCCGCCGAGTGAGGTGGAGGAGTGGACAGCCGGGGTCTTCGTACATTATAGGACGGGGACGTTTTTTTGGGGTTATGCCTTTGTGTTGTTGATTTATGTCGTACGGTTAAGATTTCCTTTTCGGAGTTATGTCGTTTTGAGGACTCGGCTGAGTTTCCACCTTGTATCTTTACATTTCAGTTCTCGCATACATTATAAACGATTTTGAGTTTTGCCTTTATTTGTGCCTTGTTGGAAAAGTCCGGTGAAATTGTTGCCAGGCTAAGAGTCGGGACCCATGGTGACGTCTCGCCCGTAGCATCCCGAGTCCCGCGGATTTGGGGTGTTACAAAAGTGGTATCAGAGCTCTAGGTTGACAACAATGGCACTCGCAATCTTTTTAAAGGCCGAATTCGGGATAAACAGAACCCACACGGGTTCTAACTTTTCGTTTTCAAAATCATGTGCATGAGTCGGGTTTGGGTTAGAATGTACGGGACCACCACTCCTTCCGCAAACCTCGGCGACATAGATATATATATATTATTAAATAGTTATATATATATATATATATATATATATATATATATATATATATATATATATATATATATATATATATATATATATATATATATATATATATATATATATATATATATATATATATATATATATATATGACCTTAGGATGTTTGTGGATTTGTATGTACCTAGCTATGTATGTGGCCTTAGGATGTTTTGGACTTGTATGCCTTGGATGTATGTTGTGATCATGCTTACCTTTACGCTTTTAAAAGTTTTATCATACCGAGATCATAAATAGTACCTATGTGTTTATACATAAGTAAACGTCATACGCTATCAGATGGCACGTACGAGAGCTACCGCTTACGTAGGACCCGCCAAGGGTAGACCCTCTTTTCCTCCCACCGTCACGAGACGGGGACGAGGACGAGTAGGAAGACCTCCAGGCGCGAGAGGTAGGGGTCGGGGACGTATCCCCATTGAGGACCCGCCAGTTGTGGGTGCACCAACAGTTGAGGTCCCCGTAGAGGACGTAGCCGAGAGCATCGTTCCCGAGGCTGGGGATAGGACCGTTGGAAGGTCTAGGGCGCGGATTCCTCCATCTGCCAGGACCGGGGGAGCATCCGTTAGAGCTACCGTGTTTAGGGACTACGTACGACAAGTTGAGGAGGCGTTTAGGACTGGAGCACCACCTCTCGCACCACCGGTGCCTGCACCTGCACCTGCGAGATCAGTTGAGGTCTCGCAGAGGGTGACTCAGATTAGGGCTGCACCAGAGATGGTTGCACCAACAGTAGTTGCACACGAGCTGGTTATGGAGGTTGTTAGGGCGAGAGACGAGCTGAGGTCTCCGAAACTTGATTCATGGTTGAAGGCTTTCAACCAACAACATGTACCCTACTTCGATGGGAAGGTAGGGTTAGAGGCCAGTCGAGCACTAGATTGGGCATGTGGAGCTAGCATTAGAGGCGATCCGTTGCCCAGAGGAGAGGAAGGTTGAGATAGTCCAGACTTTATTTCGAGAGCAGGCCTAGTATTGGTGGAGGACGGTTAGAGGAGGTGTGACCAGGATGGATCAGTTGCTGAGACTCGTTAGGGAGACCTTTTGCCCGGATTCACTGAGGAGAGACAGAGTCCAGGATTTCTTTGAGGCAGGATTCGAGGACGTCCTAGTCATTGAGGCGATTAGACGATTTCGGGCAGAGTTTGCCTTGCTGGGACCCGCCGCACCTCCAGCGGACCAGCATGTCTATCTCTTTTCCAAGAGATTGAGGGAGTCCACCCGTGCTTACCTTGCGAGATTTCGTTGTGACTCACAGGTGAAGTACCAGGACCGAGCTTCGGCCTATGAGAGAGACCGCCCTAGGTCTAGGAGGGCAGCATTGATACGGGGATAAGCCGCTAGGGTTTCCCGATCTTTCAACACCAAAACGTGGGGAAGAGATAGATGATGGATGATGTGAGGATGATGAGAAATTGAGGGATCTTGTGATTGGGGTGGATCGTAGATGGATATACTGGACGAATCTCCTAGTCGCAATTCAACTCGTCCGCTATAATCGAATACTTAGGAGGAAGAATAATTAACCTCAAAAGCATACGGAGTCGTTTGAAGATGGAAGAGAAACCTATCTTAGAGTCTCACCAAGAAGGATAACTCTCCTAAACTCCAAACTAGGGTTGAATAGGAGTCACACCTATTCAAGGTTTCTCGAGTCACACGAGAGGTAATACTGAAAAGTATCAAAAGGGTTTATTAATCAAAAGTGCCTTCAAACACACGTCTGGCATGCCTTATATAGGCTGCACTGGACGTCCAAAATGACTTACATGGACTGCGGGCTTGATCCAAAATCGAGCCCGGAAAGAATAAAAGAAATAGAAGAAATGCGAAAAGATAAGATCGAATCTTTAAGAGATAAGATCAAACTAACAAACGGATAAGGTCAAATCTCTAAGAGATAATTGACCTTCTAGAAGCATAAAATAAAACAATTAAAATAAAGCAAAAACCCAATTTAAAAATGTCTCAAAGTGGGCTGAAAATAAAATAGCTAAATGGGTCATTTAGCCACTTAAAATAGCCCGAAGTCTTCTTCCTTCAAATGTAGCCCGAGCTATTCTTTCTTCTTCCACGTCTGGTTCCTCCTCTCTTATGTAGCACGTTCCTGGCTCCTCTCTAGTATGGTACGTTCCCCTTTTGTCCGGTTGTTCTCCTCTTGAAGTCCTTCTTCTCTTGGTTAGTCTCGTCATTTGAAGTGCTGACGCTAGGCTCCTTAATGCTTCTGCATAAGCATAGTCCGGAGGACCGGACAAGAGACAAAGGACACTACCTGCTAGTTCAGGGGCCGGAGTAGCGAGTCAGGGACGTAGCCAGACTCCGGGACGTTCCGGTCCTCAGACGTCGAGGCAGGCATCAGCCGGAGGACCGTGACAATTACCACGGAGGCGGGGCATGAGGTGATTTTCCGAGGTTGGGACCTCGGGAAGGCCGGTACAGTCATTAGCGCGGTCCGAGCCGCTAGACTTATCTGGCAGGGATGCGAGGCCTTCTGGTGTTATGCCATGAAGGAGGAGTCGGGACCATCGCTGGAGGAGGTTCCTGTGGCATGCGAGTTCGAGGACGTTTTCGGGGAGCCACCCGGGCAACCACCGCAGAGGAGCGTTGATTTTGCTATTGAGTTGGAGCCCGGCACGAGGCCGATCTCCAAGGCTCCATACCGCATGGCGCCGATCGAGATGCAGGAGCTGAAGAAGCAACTCGAAGAGTTAGCCGAGAGGGGTTTCATATGCCCGAGCGTTTCCCCTTGGGGTGCACCGGTCATCTTCGTCAAGAAAAAGGACGGATCTTTGAGGCTATGCATTGATTACCGGGAGTTGAACAAAGTCACCATCAAGAACAAGTACCCATTGCCGCGCATTGATGATTTGTTGGACCAGTTGCAGGGAGCCTCCGTGTTTTCACGTATTGATTTGAGGTCGGGATATCACCAGCTGAGGGTAAGAGAGGAGGACGTGCCGAAGACGACATTCAGGACGAGATACGGCCATTATGAGTTTGTCGTGATGCCATTTGGGCTCACGAATGCACCCGCCGTCTTCATGGAGTTGATGAACGGTATCTTCATCGACTTCTTGGACTAGTTCGTGGTAGTGTTTATAGACGACATCTTAGTCTACTCCCGAAGTAGGGAGGAGCATGAGGGACACCTGAGGGACGGTGCTTCGAGTCCTCCAAGATAGAGAGCTTTACGCTAAGCTCTCCAAGTGCGAGTTTTGGATGTCCGAGGTGGCATTTCTGGGCATATAGTTTCCGCCGAGGGTGTCACGGTCAACCCGGCGAAGATAGAGTTTGTTTCCTCATGGCCGCCGCCTCCTAGGACGGTCAACGAGGTGCGCAGTTTCTTGGGCTTAGCGGGATACTACCGCCGTTTTGTTGAGGGTTTTCTGTGATTGCACGACCGCTCACTTCCTTGCTGAGGAAGTCCACCAGGTTCGTCTGGTCCGAGCCTTGTCAGCACAGCTTCAAGGAGCTGAAGAGGAGGTTGACCTCCGCTCCTATTTTAGACCAACCTGAGGGCGTAGAGGATTTTGTAGTGTATAGTGACTCCTCCAAGCTAGGCTTGGGGTGCGTTTTGATGCAGAGAGGTAGGGTTATTGCGTACACTTCTCGGCAGCTGAAGCCGTACGAGGAGAATTACCCTACCCATGATCTTGAGCTAGCAGCAGTGCTTAATGCCCTGAAGATCTGGCGACATTACTTGTATGGGACTACGTGCCAAATCTTCACAGACCATAAGAGTCTGAAGTATATATTCATCAGCGGGAGTTGAATAACCGCCTGAGGAGATGGTAGGAGCTGATTAAGGACTTTGACTTAGAGATTTTGTACCATCCGGGGAAGGCGAACGTAGTCGCAGATGGTTTGAGTAGGAGGACACCTCGAGAGGAGGCTATAGCTCGGCGTACGGTTCAGCCACAGTTACAGAGGGATTTGATAAGGTTGGAGTTGGATATCCGGTTCCCGGATACAGATTGTTGTTTGTCCGAGTTAGAGGTATTACCTGACCTGTCCGGAGAGATCCTGCAAAAGCAGGAGGGATGTCCCATTTTGATGAGGATCCGGGACAAGATGTCCCGAGGAGAGGCACCGCGGTTTATCACAGGAGCAGACGGGCTATTGAGACGCCGGGGACGTGTTTGTGTACCGTCGGACCAGGATTTGAGAGAGCGGATTTTGCATGAGGCACATTCCACACCTTACTCGGTGCACCCACGCACGAGTAAGATGTACCAGGATATTAGGAGATTTTATTGGTGGGGTGGGATCAAGCCCGATGTAGCTAGATATGTGGCCCGATGCGCGACCTGCCAGCAGGTCAAGATCGACCATCAGAGACACGGAGGAGAGCTTCACCCACGGAGGAGAGCTTCACACACGAGTAAGATGTACCAGGATATTAAATCCCGGCACTCGGCACTCTCGAACAAACAACAGTCCATATCCGGGAACCGGATATCCCACTCCAACCCTATCAAATCCCTCCGTAACATCGGGCTTGAGCCCGATCTTGACCTGCTGGCAGGTCGCGCATCGGGCCACATATCTAGCTACATCGGGCTTGAGCCTGCCCCACCAATAAAATCTCCTAATATCCTGGTACATCTTACTCGTGTTTGGGTGCACCGAGTAAGGTGTGGAATGTGCCTCATGCAAAATCCGCTCTCTCAACTCCTGGTCCGACGGTACACAAATACGTCCCTGGCGTCTCAATAGCCCGTCTGCTCCTGTGATAAACTGCAGTGCCTCTCCTCGGGACATCCTGTCCCAGATCCTCATCAAAATGGGACATCCCTCCGGCTTTTTCCGGATCTCTCCAGACAGGTCAGGTAATACCTCTATCTCGGACAAACAACAGTCCATATCCGGGAACCGGATATCCAACTCCAACCCTATCAAATCCTTCTACAATTGTGGCCGAACCGTAAGCCGAGCTATAGCCTCCTCTCGAGGTGTCCTCCTACTCAAAGCATCGGCGACTACGTTCGCCTTCCCCGGATGGTACAAAATCTCTACGTCAAAGTCCTTAATCAGCTCCAACCATCTCCTTTGGCGGTTATTCAACTCCCGTTGAGTGAATATATACTTCAGACTCCTATGATATATAAAGATCTGGCACGTAGCCCCGTACAAGTAATGTCGCCAGATCTTCAGGGCATGAAGCACTGCCGCTAGCTCAAGATCATGGGTAGGGTAATTCTCCTCGTACGGCTTCAGCTGCCGAGAAGCGTACGCAATAACCCTACCTCTCTGCATCAAAACGCACCCCAAGCCTAGCTTGGAGGCGTCACTATACACTACAAATCCTCTACGCCCTCAGGCTGGGCTAAAACAGGAGCGGAGGTCAACCTCCTCTTCAGCTCCTTGAAGATGCGCTTACAAGGCTCGGACCAGACGAACCTGGTAGACTTCCTCAGCAAGGAAGTGATCGGTCGTACAATCACGGAGAAACCCTCAACAAAATGGCGGTAGTATCCCCCTAAGCCCAAGAAATTGCACACCTCATTGACCGTCCAAGGAGGCGGCCATGAGTAAACAAACTCTATCTTCGCCGGGTCAACCATGACACCCTCTACTCTCGGCGGCCATGACAGCCGGTAAAACACTTTCCCAACTTGCGCTAAGATCTCAAAAAGGTCCGATATATCGGAAACTCAACTTCCTTCTCGGGTCTTTCTCACTACAACATTTCCATTATGTTTCTTCTTTGCTTGTCTCTAACAAAGAAGATCGAACTTCCAATTTACACCGTTGGCTTTGGTTCTTGCCGAACCACACTTTGATGTTACATTTCCTAAATTCTAGTTGCAAGTTCTAAGTAATGAAGGAAATACTTTGTTTCACACTGCTTCTACTAACGAGACATGTATACTATAACTTTTACATCGTCTCTCAATACTCAATCAAGACCATGTCTTGAAGAATCACTTGTACACTTCAAACCGATCATACCTCGAGGCAATTTCAAAACAGTTGCACCAATGAATCTCCTTTTAACTCTCAACAACTCCATTGTCCATTTTCGTCCCACTCAATACTTCATCGTCATCCGGAGTAGGTTAGCCATAGATGGTGTTACTTGGAGAATCTCTCCACAAATCCGGTAATGATCAGCACATCCAAGAAAACTTGTAACTTCTTTCACATCGTTTGGGGGTTGTCATCCCGAGACAACTGGTCATACAACTTCTCTCTTCTTCGAGAGTAGACCAAAATGTCTTATTCGGGGCCTTAGTAAGCCCATATGGAATCACTACAACTCGTAGTGACCATGGTTTGTCCGGAATGCCGTGTTTGCAATATCCCAGTCTCGACTTCTCAATTGGTGACAATCCAACCTTAACTCGATCTTAGAAGAGACTACCGACCCTTACAACCGGTCGAGTGGATCATCTATACGTGGTAAGGGGGTACTTGTTCTTCATTGTCATCTTGTTCGGCTCATTGTAATCGATGTACAAATGGAGATAGCCATCTCTCTTTTCGCAAACTAGTGTTCTCCATAACAACTTCAAATCAAGAGTTTAAGATATTCCTTTATGATCCCACAGCCTGGTTACTCTCCCCCACACTCATCCATAGACCACCCGCACATGCGCGTTCTCGGTTGCCACTAATTAGCTGATAACTAACCTTCTCCCATGTCAATGACTTACCATTCTTCTATGCTTCTATGTTACCATTCTCATGAAGGCTACCCTCTCGGGGTACTCTACCTTAATCTCCGTTAGCTCATTCTTCATTCCACGCTTCCTTTTCCTTCTGCGAGATAAATATACCCTTCTCGGCGTTGTTGTGTCAACTCACCTTCATAAGCTTAACCGCGCTTCATGATATCTTGTAAGTGCGCCATTCTTCTCATAACTCTCGTAATGTTGACTCTTCACTTAATGGTACCTCGTAAGCTTAACTTACGGTATCGTACATCCTTCACAGTTGGTTCGATCACGTTTCTCATCTTGACTCCAAAGCTTAGGAGTGTCTAAGGAAAGCTTCACTTCTCGTGATGGAACACCGCCTTTAACCTTGTTAGAATGCACCCATTTCCTCCTCGATTCGCATCTTTAGTTGTCCACGCGTCTTCTTGAAGAACTTAAGTTTGTTATCTCCATTCTTCTCGTCGTCGTTCGATCATGGCTTCTTTAGAACCGCTTCTACACTTTAATGTTGCTCCCATCTCTTGTATTGCTTCCTTCTTGATTGCTCTTAAGTTGTCTCGAGTTTTCTTTTACTTGGTTGCCCTTTGCTTACGTCATCTCTACTCCTCCTCTTCGACATCCTTTTAAAGGAATCCGCGAAACGTCATGGTGTTCGTTAGCACGAAAAGATCAACTCGATACTTGAGCGTACTCCTCCCCATATGAACGTTGTCCCACGCCAACGACGTCGTCTCAAAGGTGATGATATCGTATTATCCTCTTTCTATTAGGTCCGTATCTCCATATGCTAATATATATATAAGAATCCGTATATAAGACTATATTTGTCCTATGTCCACATTACTACTAATATAACACACCCGGAATTCCATCACAACAAAACAAGGTCCAAAACATCCTAAGGTCACATACATAGCTAGGTACATACAAATCCAAAACATCCTAAGGCCATATATATATATATATATAACTATGTAATAATATATATACATACATCAACTCTAGAGATCTAAGTCGCCGAGGTTTGCGGAAGGAGTCGTGGTCCCGTACATTCTAACCCAAACCCGACTCATGCACAAGAATTTGAAAACGAAAAGTCAGAACCCGTGTGGGTTCTGTTTATTCCTCATTCGGCCTTTAAAAGATTGCGAGTGCCATTGTTGTCAACCTAGGGCTCTGATACCACTTTTGTAACACCCCAAATCCGCGGGACTCGGGATGCTACGGGTGAGACCTCACAATGGGTCCCGACCCTTAGCCTGACAATAATTTCACCGGACCATTCCAACAAGGCACAAATAAAGGCAAAACTCAAAATCGTTTATAATGTATGCGAGAACTGAAATGTAAAGATACAAAGTGGAAACTCAGCCGAGTCCTCAAAACGACATAACTCCGATAAGGAAATCTAAACCGTACGACATAAATCAACAACACAAAGGCATAACCCCAAAAAAACGTCCCCGTCCTATAATGTACGAAGACCCCGGCTGTCCACTCCTCCACCTCACTCGGCGGCTTCCCTAACTTGCAAGGCATCTACACAACGGTTTAAAACCGTTAGCTCATATTCGAAGCATTAGAAAAGAGGTGAAGGCACATACACACATATATCACATAACACATACATACTCCAAAACAAACAAGTCCGGTTTATTATCTTTCTATTATTAAGTCGTATCCCATTCTAATTCAACTTAGGTTTGTGACACGAGAACCACCGTGGTCTCGCCTTAGTCCCTACTTACCGGAAAGGAATGGTACTGATGCATCCGACCGTCTAACCAACCGGGCTAGTCGCCGAGAACCTCCTAGACTCTCGCAAGAGCTAGGCAGATGATGTCACCGCCCGTTATCATACACTTGGGCCAAAATAATATAAAGTCGGTGGTCTTATTTACCGGTTTATTATCCTTTTATTATTAAGTCGTATCCCGTTCTAATTCAACTTAGGTTTGTGACACGAGAACCACCGTGGTCTCACCTCGGTTCCTACTTACCGGCAAGGAATGGTACTGAATCTACTGATGCATCCGACCGTCTACCCGCACGGGCTAGTCGCCGAGAACCTCCTAGACTCTCGCAAGAGCTAGGCAGATGATGTCACCGCCCGTTATCATACAATTGGGCCAAAATAATATAAAGTCGGTGGTCGTATTACCGGTTTAGTTGTTTATGACATAAACAATAACACACACACACACCACCAACACACATCGATGCTAATACGTAAAATACGAGCTAAGTAAGTCCAGAGACTTACCTCGTCACCACACTCAACTCATAACACTCTCGCTTCCTTAAGGAGGAAGCCCACAACCTACTCACAACAAGATATACATATCAACACACGCTCACGCTCAAGAAGTTTTAGACTTCACTCTTGTGATCTAAGCAAGATCACTTAACCCTCAAGCTAGGAATGCATCTTAGGGTCCAAGGTACTCACTACACTCTCACCACATGAAAGCAACTCACAACAGTTTATAACCTCACATGATCTTAAACCTCATCCAAGAAGGAACAAGCTAGCCTAGAAGGTCCATCATGCTCAACATACTCATAACCATCAACTACATCGATCCTTAAGGGCTCCTAGGTTCACAACCACTAAGTGGCATCTCAAGCTACTCTAGATCCATCCTAGGCATGCTACTAACATGATACAACTACAAAACTAAGGAAGGAACGAAGAGGAAGGGAGAGGAGGGACCTACTGTCGAAGAAAACGCAGCCGCGGAGTCAAGCTGGCGCCCCTGCGGAGCAGTCATCGCCCCCACGGCCTTCTGGCGCAGCCCCTGCGCCTCCTAGCGCCGCCCCTGCGCCTCCTGGCGCCGCCCCTGCTCCTTCCTGCCATCCTGGAGCCGCCCCCTGCGGTGCTGGAGCCGCCCCTGCGGTGGTCTGGAGCCGCCCCTGCGGTTGTGGTGAGCCGCCCGCGGTTTCGCTGCAGAAGCTCGTCTTCTTCGTCTTCGATTGTGGATCCTTGGCTCCTATTCCTCCTCTCCTTGCTGGATCTTCTCCAAACACCAACCACTGGTCTTAGACAACTTTCTACGACTTAAACAAGCTAAGAACACATGCATGCAAGGATTCAAGGGAAAAGCTTCCTCAAGAGCTTCATCCATGGTCATGGATGAAGGAGGGGGAAAGAAAGGATAATCAGCAAAGAAGAGAAGGGATGGAGAGAAAGAAGCTTACCAAAGCAGATCTGAATCTTCTCCACAACAGTCCACAATCCAAGAGCTTCAAAAATGGAAGAAGAGCAAAGAGAGAGAAGAGAGGAAGAGAGGAAAATGAGTAACGTGAAAGAGAAAAGAGAGGAGAGATAGAGGGAGGGACAAGGGGCTGCCAAAAGGGAGAGGGGACAGCTGACATCTTGTCACCTAAGCTAGGAACGAGGGGTCGGTTGTCCTCTTGTCACCTCAACTACGAACGAGGGGTCGGAAAGCGGAAAAAGGTAATAACGAAGAGTCGGCTCGGGATTTAGGAATAAATCCCGGCACTTAGCACCTCGTGCATGCGGGAAAACTAAGCCGCTAAAGCGGAAAGGTCTACAAAACGCTCTATGTCCGGAATAGAAATTCCAGATGTTACAATGGTGTATAATTTTTAATTATATAATAAATATATAAATTTCCTCAACTGAAAATAATATTAATGTTAAATATTGATACTAAAACAATAGATATATATTTAAAATCCTACATATCAACCCATACAAAAAAATTTTTATATGGTATATAATTTTGTACTTTATAGTATTATAATTTTTAGATAGAAAAAAAAAAGTTAATACACATAGGAATCAAAAAAGTAAAAAGAAAAAAAAGAAAAAGTACCAAATCCTACTTTTCGGCGCCATGTCAGCAAAATAATTCGGACATGGAGCCAAACCCCCTCTGTTGGTACCCCATGTTAGCAGGCAAACCTTATTCGTTTCGATCACACCCTCCACTCTTAAAATTGAGGAAATCCCGGTCGTGACTCTAGGAGTCCTATTGCCAATTAATACAGGTCAACACCGATTCAGACGCGCCATGCATTTCAGGCTAATACGGCATATATATTTTTACCCAAGTCCATGGGTGTAACCGGTGCACTTATGTGCCTCGCCCCATATGGGTTATGACCATATGATTACAGGCTCGTTCTCACATACACATTATACATGTGTTCACACATCTTTGTTTGTTAGCTATATGCCACACGTTATTAATTCCACTTGAATTTATATAACCTTTTGAAACATTACCGCACATCATAGCTAACACATGTATCATATCTACACACACACACACACAGAAACACACACACACACACACACACACACACACATATATATATATACCATAACAATATATGAGCATGCTTATCCATACACATTCAACATTATCTCACGATAATTATACCACACTTATCCATACACATTCAACATTATCTCAAGATAATTATACAACACAACATGCTCAACATTTCATACAAATATCACAATCATCATGGTATCACATTCATCATACTTTCATAACAAATATAATGCCACGCAATTCGAATCTCTCATGTAGTAACCTATGCAGATCAAGACTAAGTAAGTCCGAAGACATACCTGTATAGGCGCAAACAATCAAATCAACATACAGTTAGTCTACTGCATCCTGTAATACCTGTAAGGAATATCAAATTCCTCGTATTAAACTTCTCGCTTCAAACATCAATTAAATTCATTCCTTTGAATTTAATTAAGTTTACGACGTTTACGGAATCTTAATTTAATTAATTAATCCTTTAATTAATTAATTAAAGTTCAACAGCGTAACATTTTGCCCGAAGGCAATTTCATAACCACCTGTTATTAGATCTCGTCATTCAAACAACCTAAGATCATCAGAATAATTAAACGAACATAATAAAACTTCCATTTATCCATTTTGACCAGCCTAAGGTCATATTAGAGCAACCCTCAATACGAAAAACGAATAAATTCATAACTTTATCGTTACTAACCCGATTGACGAACCGAAAGAAGATTCGGAATCACAGGGACGAAGGCTACGCTCGGACACCACCAAATTCACCGGAAACTGAGCGACGGAACCGGCCAGGTAAAGGATATGCACGACCTGGCCTTAACTTCGACAGAAACGCGAAACGTTGGTACTGAAACGAAGAGAATGAAGAGAGGAATCCGAAACCTCAAACGGAATTGAAATCGGATTACAAACGGAGAGTAGATCTGAGTTTGAAGGTTGAGATAAATTAGAGCTTTTACGAAGGAATGTGAAATGAAATGAATTAATAAATGAATATCCGCTATTTATAGCGAAGACGATAATTATCCTTTAACGAAGTCGATAATTATCCTTTTACCGTTCCGAAGGCGGTTTGAGCCTATTCTCCAAACTTCTCGAAATTGGAGGATAAATCCGGAATATTGTGTGGATAATTATTCCACAACTTTCTCGGAAAACGTGTAATCGTAAGCCGTCTTTCTTAGCCGGTAAGAATCAAAATAGCGACTCTTTTGACCATTTTGCCTTTTCATATTATTTTTCATCTAGGACATATCCGATGTCCTGATCATTTCTCTCAACTGCAGTTTTATTAATTGGAGCTCCCAAATGCTCCAAATAACACCGGAGGGTAAAAATCATTCCCCGGTGGAAAAAGTGAAAATTTCCTCACAAGTCCAGAATTACACCAAGAACATAATGATGGAATTCATACTCATCATTTACGCATTGTTTGCAAGTTATGAGTCAATTACCATCGATGATTAAGTTAATCATCATTAATTAGGATTAAGAAATCTTAGCTTTTACATCTCACCCCCTTAAGAAAAGTTTCGTCCCGAAACTGTAGTACACAGTTTATGTGAAGACCGAATCCACCAGTCACATCAATAACCTAACGCAAACTCTCATGTAAGCATAGGTTGTTACCTCACTACCAGGTCACCAAGCTTACTCTAGGGAAGTCTATCACTTTTAAGTTAGTAAACACAAGTCAATACAAACAAGAATATAAATCATATTAACACATAGGCACATAACTTAGTGGAAAAGTTAAGTACTACTCTTTACCTCTTTCCTAATCGCTAAGCAAAGAGTTAAATATCTCTAGATAATTTCTCTCCATGTGTTCAATTGTTTCTCATGTAGCTTCTTCCATTTCCCTCCGGGACCACTGAATCTTTACTAATGGAATTTCTTTGGTCCTCAAATTCTTCATCTTTCTATCTAATACAACCAATGGCAAATGATCTCGCCATACTGGCCCCAATCAAGTACACAAGATCTCAACAAGTCTTCCAAATTCTGAATAATCCTTTTTGACTGTGGGTTAAACGTTGTTGTAAAATTCAACTGTTTTCCCATTATTGTCTGTACTTGATTCTAAAATCTGGAAATGAACTGTCCGTCTCTATCTGGAACTATGGTCTTAGGAACTCGGTGTAATCTGACTATCTTCTTGATAAATTCCTCGGCCAATCTACTCACATACCAACTCTCTTTGATTGGAACGAATCCGATTGTCTTGGTCAAACGATCGACCACTACCCATATGGAGTCATAACCCTTGCTACTACGTGGACTAGTTACAAAATTCATAGTGATGTGTTCCCATTTCTATTATGGTATCTCCAGTGACTGAAGTTCTCCTCCTGGTCTTTGATGTTCAATCTTGACATGTTTGGCATCGTGCCACAAACTTGACAATGTCATTTTTCATACCCTTCCACCAGAAGTATGGTCTAATATCCTGAACATCTTATTTGATCCTGAATGTATAGAATATGGTGTTGTATGGGCTTCAACAAGAATCTTTCTTTTGATCTCACCATTACAAGGCACACATATCCTTCCTTGGTATCTAATCATATTGTCGTCATCTATAAGGAAGTCTGAACTTTTGCCATTTATGATCATTGACCTTACCTTGGTCAGATTAGGGCAACTCAGTTGTTTCTGTTGGATCTCTTCCAACCAACTAGGCACTATCTCCATGGTACATAGATACCCTTGGTCATTTTGAACCCACACTTTGATGCCAATACGAATCAGATCATTTTGTATCTCAGGTTCCGCAGTTAAACAGGCAATTACTTTTTCTTGAACTGACTTTCTGCTCAATGCATCAACAACCACGTTAGTCTTACCAGGGTGATGCAATATCTCCAAATTATAATCCTTTATCAGCTCTAACCATCTTCTTTGCCTCATATTCAACTCTTTTTGAGTAAAGATGTACTTCAAACTCTTATGATCTGTCATAATCTTGCACGTTGTTCCAAATAAGTAGTGCCGCCAAATCTTCAATGCATGAACTACCGCTGCTAACTCTAAGTCATGTGTTGGGTAGTTCTGCTCATACTGCCTCAATTGTCTAGATGTGTAAGCTATGACTTTGTCATTCTGCATCAGAACACATCCTACACCCATCTTGGAAGCATCACTATATACAATGAACCCTAGAGTTCCATTCGGTTAAGCTAACTCAGGTGCAGTTGTCAATCTTTTCGTAATCTCTTCAAAACTTGTTTGACACTTGTCAGTCCATACAAACTTTGTTTTCTTCTGTAAAAGGTTGGTCACAGGTCTGGCTATGATGGAGAATCCTTCTACAAAACGTTTATAGTATTTTGCTAATCCTAAGAATTTACGTGTCTCCCTCACGTTTTTGGGTGGTTCACACGCTAGCACAATTTCAATCTTTGATGGATTAAATTTGACTCCTTCTGTAGTAATCACATGTCCCAAGAATGCAACTTCCTTCATTCAGAAATCACACTTGGATAACTTGGCATAAAGCTTCTCCTTTCTCAACACTTGAAGCACTGCTTTCAAATGTTTTGCATGCTCCTCCTTACTTCGTGAAAAAACCAGTATATCATCTATAAAGACCACAACAAATCTGTCCAAGTATCCGATGAAGATCCTATTCATCAATTCCATAAATGCAGCAGGTGCATTAGTTAATCTAAATAATGTCCATACCGAGTTCGGAATGCCATCTTATGGATATCTTCTTCCTAGATCTTTAGTTGATGATAACTTGACTGCAGGTCTATCTTAGAGAACATTGTCGCTCATGTACTTGATCCAACAAATCGTCTATCCGTGGCAAAGGATACTTGTTCTTGATTGTTACCTTATTCAGTTCTCTATAATCAATACATAGGTACCATCATTCTTCCTCCCAAACAACAAAGACGCTTCCAATGTTGACACTCTTGGTCGAATAAATCCTTTATCCACCAATTCTTCTAATTGCTTCTTCAACTCAAACATTTCCACAAGTGTTATTCTATAAGGTGCTTTAAAAATTAGTCTAGTTCCAGTCTCTAGATTAATTCTAAAGTCAACTTGTATCGTAGCTGGCAATCTAGATAGTTCATCTTTAAAAACATCCTTAAACTCACGAGCAGTTGGAATGTCTTTCAATTAAATCTTTCTTTCTTTCTCCGGAGCATAACACGAATATGCTTCACAACCCTTCCTAATCAAACTAACAGCTTTCATAGCAGAAATCACCATCAATGGCTCTTCGAAATCACCTTCTTTGAACGCATGATAAGTTTCATCCTTATCTAACATCGTTACTATTAGCGTATCTTCATCTTTGTTAACCACATACCTCATCATCCAGTCCATGCCTAGAATCACGTCATCTCTATCCAATCCGATTATAAGGTAATTTATTGACCATTCTACTTGGTGTAATATCCATGTACACTTCAACTTCTTTCTCCTCTAAATTTCCTTCTGATCAAGTTGTGGAGAAGTCCTTGTTCCTTGATTCGCTGGTTTTGTAATCATAAGTTTAAATAACTTGGAGTAGAATTCTGCTTCTTTCCTTCACCTGCTCGGAAATCCATCTCTTTCCTAAAGTCTTGCCTTGCATTAAGCTTTAGTACTTTCTCTTCATACTCTAGCAATGTCAGATCTTCAAAAGGTGACAACGTTAGACAAAGAGGCCGTTTTAGCCTATTCACAAACAATCTTACCAAATGATCCCCATAGGGACGCCCCTGCGGTTTGTGCAGTGTTCCGCCCCTGCGGCCAAGGGACCCGCCCCTGCGGTTTCCTGCGGCTGCAGCCGTTTTTGTTGACTCTTGACCCGTGCTTTACTCTCTTTCCTTTCCTTCTTTCTTAGCCTTTCTCTTGGCTTGCTGAGCAAGGGTTCTTCATCTTTTCAGCTATCTCACGAGCTTCTTCTTACCTCCTTTCTTCTCCTTGATCTTGTTCTTGCTTTTTCCTTAGTTTGGAAGAGTTGGTTGTGTGGCCTTGTTGAGGTTGATGTTGTGTGTTGTTGTTGCTGAGCTTGGGAGCTAGCTGAGGTGGTTGTGTTGAGCTTTTCCTCCTGTATAGAATTCCAACAGTGGTGAGCTTACTCATCTCTTCTTGCTTTCTTTCTTCATTGATTCCTCTTACTTAGCTTAGGATTAGATGTTATAGGATGTGTTTTGATGTTTGTATGTGTATATATATGTATATGTTTGGCTATGGAATGAAGAAGACGTGATTGGATCACGTGAAGAGTGGAAGAGAAGTCGGGAGGTTACGTTCTGCAACGTCGCCGCCCCTGCGCCTCAGCGTCGCCGCCCCTGCGGGACTTCGTCACCGCACTCGCGCCCAGAAGCCGCCGCTCCCGCGGCCACGGTCCCAGCGCTTGCGCCGCGTGTTTCCGCGCCTGCGCTTTCTGCCTTCCCGCCCTTGCGTCTTTCCATTCCGCATGTGCGTCTTGTACCGGATCTACCTAGAGTAGTGTAGATCCTTTCCTTTCCTAGTATGAGCGGGTTAGTAACATGCTAGGTATGTGTATGAGGATAAAATGATGATGAATATGATAGCGATATATGCCAGTTATGGCTTTGAGGTTTAGTGGATTATCGAGGTTATAAGTTGGATATGATCCTTATGGATCCCTTGGGTCTAGGTGTGACCCCTTTGATTGATACGAGATTTGATATCTCTTTATACCTTGTTACTAGGTAGTGTTGTCCTCCAGATTTGGAGTTGATCGTGGTTGAGATTACTTCGAGGTTGAGGTAAGTCCATAGTACTTACTTAGCTACCATCCTTATATTGGATGTATGCATGAGTGGTGTGTGATATATGCTTGATAGCATGCGTTGTGATGATTACCGACCTATGATTTAATGATTGCCCATTGTAGGGCCGTGACAACTTGTCCTTTCATCTCGTTGGGAGTTTGGAAGGTTCTCTGCGGAAGGCCAGATCTGGTAAACGGGACGGGCACTTTCTCCACTCCCATAGGGTACACGGGCAACAACACCGAGAGGCGAGGATTATATTCCTCGTGTCACATATATTCATATTTATATATATACGATTTGAATGTTGGACGTTATAAAGATAATTAACCGGGTAAATGTGTGACAGCATGATTCTATGTTTATGGTTTCTTGAAGTGTGTTTGTGCTTATGCATCTTCTATATATATGTGCATGGTTAGCTAACGGTTTTATACCGTGTTGTAGATCCTTTGCAGGTTAGGAGAGCTGCAGAGTGATCCAGATGGGGTGATCCGCTGAGGGCTCCGTACACAGGGTTATGCGAGGGTTATGGGGATTTTGTATGTACAGTTATGTTTTGGTTGTACTCAGCGGTTCTTATGTAAACCTTTCGATATATATATATATATATACAGTTTGATGTTTTGGTTTTAATCTATTTGTGTCTTGTTGTAAGATCCAGTGAACTTGTTGTCAGGCTAGGGTCAGGATCCATTGTGAGATCCTAGCCCAGTAGCACCCCGAGTCCTATGGATTTGGGGTGTTACAAAGTTGGTATCAGAGCCTTAGGTTGACAACAATGACACTTGCAATCTGCGATAAAGGTCGAATAGATAAATAAACAAAACCAGAAAGGGGTCAGACTTTTCAAAAGGTTTTGGTTTTGAAATGTGTACAAATATTTTGGGATAGCATGTACGAGAAGCCATCACCCCTCTGAAGATCTCGACAGTATAGATATATATATATATAGATATTACTTTATGTGATGTTGTGGTGGACCTATATATATACATATGGTATTTATATAGCCTTCTAAGTTAGGTTTATATCCTGCAGATGGTTCGGACTAGAGCCTTATCTACAGTTGGACGAGGTAGGGATAGACCCCCTGATACGGGGATAAGCCGTAAGGATTCCCGATCTTTCAACACCACAAAAGTAGGCTATCTAGAAGGCGGAATAGGCGTGGAGATGATGAGATAGACGTGTGGATTGATGGATGAAGGATCCGATGATTGGGAATGGATCGTGCTGGATAGTGAAAGAGCCTTCCTCTCGCAGTAGCGACTCTTCCTTTAATCTCAGTGGCCGGTAGAACGAGGTCCGGAACACAAAGAAGTCGCCTAGAGTTCGAAAGAGCCTTCCTCTCGCAGTAGCGACTCTTCCTAGCTACTAGACCAAACTGGACACGCCTCTCATCCGTCCAGGGTTTTGAAAAGGCCTCTCACCTAATCAAGACTCGAAAACCTTCGAGAAGGAATACTGAAAAGTATCAATGTTTATATTAATCTGAAGTGTTTAAGAATGACGTCCAGCTTGGCCTTTTATAGGCAAGGTGGGACGTCTACATGGGCTGCAGGCTTGATCCAAGATCGAGCCCGAAATGAATAAAGAAATGAATTAAAATGCGAAGCGATAAGATCGAATCTTTACGAGATCAGATCTTCTAGCTAAAAGATAAGATCAAATCTTTAGGAGATACGATCTTCTACAAAGATAAGATAAGATCAAATCTTAAAAGATTTGATCATATTTAAATCTTATCTAAACTAATAAAAATAAATAAAAACAAACGCAATATTAAAATTGTCAAAATACGGGCTGAAAAATAATAGATCTAATTAAGGCTTTATTTAATAATAAAATAAGCCCAACTAGAAATATTATAACGTCCAACTCTTGAAGGCTGCACGCAACCTCTTGCACTTCCTTCGAGCTATTCTTCTGGCCCATGCATACGTGTTTTTGCATGCACGTGTATGGTTGCCTCTCTCCTAAGTGAATATCGGCCTTCTACTTGCATATCTAGGCCAGCTTCCTCTTCGCGCTTCATATGCATTCTTCTCTTCAATGGTTCTCTCCCATTCATATGATCTCCCTTTTCTTGTCCTTAAAAATGATGCTCACTTCATGCTTCCTAGCTTCCATGATGATGATCTCGACTCGGGCTAGGTCTGGAGATGCTCCCGCATCAACCTCCCTTTCTTGAAAAGGATTCGTCCACGAATCCTTGATGTCAATCCAAGAGGGCATCCGATCCGTAAGAGATGAAATATGGGGCTGCAACACTTGGTTTGATTGCTCCTCTTCTTGGTTCGTCATCTCTTCTTCCATGATCTTGGGTCTTGTCTCTTTGGCTTGCACGTCCTGAAGTTACTCTATTTCTTCTTGTGTTGAGGACGGTGAAGATGGACTATCCGTAGGTGTTGTAGGAGATGAAATAAGGGGCTGAAGTGCTCGCTCCCTCTCTTTATTCCGTGCTTCCTCTTCCTTCACCTGACGTCGTTTTTGCTCTTCCACCTTTGCAAGATCAGTTGTAGTCATGGGTTTAAAAACAAAGCGCTTTCCTCCAAATGTAAGAGCAAATCTGTTTGTGATCTCTATATGTTCCACTGTTCTCTCATGAATCCATGGAAAACCAAATAGAATGTGACATTGAG